>JAULKM010000006.1:17798305-17827158 GCA_032355605.1 Rubia tinctorum | reverse complement strand
AAATAAACAAATACATGGATGTAATGCACAATTTCATACTTCAAAATACACATTATGAATAGTGTAGTGAATAATTTAATGAATAATATTATTCAAATTATTTTTACAAAATAATATTATTATTAATATTTTTATAAGTTAATTAATACAAAGGAAAATAATGTTTATTTAAACCACTTTATCCATCATATTTTTTTACATTATCTTATTATTTATCACTCCATAATTTTTAAATAATCTACTATTCTCTTTAAAATTTTGTATCATAACTTCTTCTATTATGAATTTTAAACATTGATTTTTATTCGTATCAATTCATCTATAAATGAATTGTATCAACCTCTCTCTCATTGTATTTCTCTTACTACCACTGATATTTTTCGAATCACCTCCTCTCTCTTCAATTTTTATCACTTTATCTCAAGCACCATATAATAGAAATTGTTTGCTTGGTGCTGTCAACCGTGGATATTGAAGTCATTTTGACTAACCTAAACCCAAGTTGTCTGAAAATAACATACTAATATTATAATATGCTGATTTTAATTCTTTACTATACATAATCAATCACAACTTATTAAAATATATAACTTGTAAAGATATATTTAAAGCTATAAATATCTCATAATATATCTATATATCACTAGGAAAAATCCAAATAAACACATAATCTGAAATAACAAAATGTTCGGATTTTTTATACAATGATGGAGTAATTTTGATATAAATATGTATACATATTATTTATTTATTATATATTCATATAATAAAAAAATTTTGTTTAGTTCTATCAACCGGGGATATTGAAATCATTTTTGACTAATCTAAAACCAAGTTGTCTAAAAATAACATACGAATATTATAATGTTGATTTTAATTATTTACTATATATAATAAATTATAACTTATTAAAATATATAACTTCTAAAGATATAATTAAAACCTTAAATATCTCATACTATTTCTATATATATCACCAAGAAAAATCCAAATAAACATATAATGTGAAATAACAAAATGTTCGTATTTTTTATGCGATGGTGGAGTACTTTTGATAGAAATATGTAGACATATTATTTATTTATTATACATGACAAAGTCTTGTTTCAGACTACATATTATTTATTTATTAGACATGACAAAGTCTTGTTTTAGACCGGCTAACTGTTAAATGAGAACATTTTATAATTAATTAGACTAATTAGGTCATTTGATATTGACTTTTATTTATTGTAATGAGATACACATAATTACGCTAACATTTTAAAATGAATATCAACATATAAATAATTTTAATAACTAATAAATTTCTATTATATTTATATGAAAATTCTACGCGATGCAGTATATAAAATAATTTTATATTTATCAATATATTTTATATTTAAAAATATTTTTACTCGATGTTGGTTGATATATAATAATTAATTATGAGCCCGTCTTTTGAAAAATGATCTTTTCATAAGGTATGAAAAGATCAAGGTTTAAACTGCAAATCAGAAGAAGTAAAGATAAAAAAATCGCTTTGCATTAACAAATTATAAACTTATAACTATTGCACGTTGCATAATAAAATTTTAATGTTGCAAAAAAAATATTTTACTTTTTATAATTCTAATTTAACCCCGTTTTTCATATACCTATGAGACTCTCTTTCCTAAAACATTGCCATTAATTATGTATATTTAAATGTATGTTTAAATAGGAAAGTATTAACGATCGTATAGAAATACTTTATGTTCTAAAAAATATAATGATAATAATATGAAATATATGTTGATAATGAATCATTAATTATTTAATTAAAGTTGTAAAATTATATATCCTTTAAAAATAAAGAAAAATTGTTCTTAGTCATAAATATTGGTACTCCCTCCGTTTTTCTATGTTTGGCACCATATGTTTAGGTTTTTTTTTCAAGTTGAAATGTGTGGATAAAATTGAATGAGGAGAGTAAAAAGTTTAATGAGTGGTTGAGAATGGTGTACTTTTTTTCATAAAAGGAAAGGTGACAATCTTAGAAAAACATACTAAAATGGTAAGTGTGCCAAACATAGAAAAACAGAGGGAGTATTTACTATATTTTAAAACTACTTAATATAGACAAACAAATTGAGTTCTATCCATTCGTAAGAAAGTTTTGTAAGATATTTGAATGCTCATTTCTCTACGCATAATTGTTCATCTGAAACTCGCTCCTCCCGACAAGGCACCACCATCTGCGAATGGCGGATACCAGTGAGCACAAGGAGATGTTGGAAAAAGGAGAAGGGTATCTAAAGGACCTGGAAGAGCTCATCACAAATCACAGGTCATCTTCTACTTCATAGACATTGTTCTATGTTTGGGAATGACTTTTTTTTTCTACGGTAAACCCAAACCATGGCTTGTCATGTTTTAGCTGTATTATCGTGCGACTTCCTAGCAATTTTAACAAGGTGAATGTGTTAGTTAACTTACTGATTGTTATTATATATATTTAAGGTTTTTATGTTTTGCAAAGAAAAAAAAGTATTTGAATGCAAAAGTATAAAAGCAATTAATATGATGGCCTGAGATGCTAAGTGATTATTTTTTCAACCAAATTAAGTTTGAGTTATTTACACACAATGGATCTAACGTGATCCAAAATATTATTTAAATAATCATTTGATACATTTCTAAAGTCCATGCTTTGCACGTGCAATATTTTAAAAATGATGTGCAATAATTGTATGATACTATGAATTTGTTTCCTCATTCACTTGGTCTACATTTTGGTTTAAAAATACGTGCAAGAGGCATGCAATAACATGTATTGATTTTCTCCTAAGTTACAAATTAAGAAAAAAATTCCCATCCAATGAGTGTAATCCTTATAAACAAACTCAACTTTGTACTAAGCTTAAACTCTCTAAAATGCGTGTGATATTGACAAGTCATTATTTTGTCATCCACATAAAGTTTGGGTTAGTCATTTTATACGTCGATGGTCAGAATGGGAAGAAAAATAGTTACTAAGTTAATCAATCATCGATGGCTGAGTCTAGATATTTTAGGTACATTGGCTTGGGACGGTTTGGTCCGTAAATTGAAAATAAAAAAGCTCTAGTTAGAGTTCTTCAGTGAAGATGCCAAATTGAAAGAAATTTTAATGCTTTTGCTAAATATGTCTATTTGAACTTCTTGGTTTCACGCTGAATATCGAGGGCCGATTTCTTTTCTATGTTTTCCTTCCCACTTTCGACCATCTTCTGCCTTTTTGCCACCGCTGTAACTGCAATCTCATCCTCCACCTGCTGCTTCTCAAGTTATCCTTGCACCGGTAATAATGTTATTTGAACTGATGATAAATACTTGACCATTGGTATAAAACTAAAAATGGAGGCTATGCATATCGATACACTTCCCATGCCGCCAAGAAATAAATTCAAGAAAAGAACTTTTTGGATTGTAGTTTAATTACAAAAAAATAAATTCATTTCTAAAATTTATTGTAAGAATGTATTTACTTTATATTTTTTAACTACTTCCACAAACAAACTAATTGAATTTTATCAATTTGTAAGAAAGTTTTATAAGATATTTGAATGCCTATTTCTATAAGCACAATTTTTCATCTAAAAGTCTCTCCTCCCCACGATTTTTCAACCAAACTAATTTGAATATTAGTACACACAAGGGGCGTAATGTGATCCAAAATATTATTTAAATATTAATTTGATGCATTTCTAATGTACATGTTTTGTTCGTGCAATGTTTTAAAGAAGACGTGCGATCATTATGTGATACTATGCATTCGTTTTCTCATTTACTTGGTCCATATTTTGGTCAAAATAAATACGTGCATGAGGCATGTAATAACATGTATTGATTTTCTCATAAATTCCAACACAAGAAAAAGTTTGCATCCAAGGAGTATCATCCTTACAAACAAATTCAAGTTTGTACTAAGCTGGACAACCCTAAAATGCATGAGATATTTGCAAGTCATTATTTTGTTATCCACATTAACTGTAAGTGTGTCATTTTATACATCGATGGTAGGAATGAGATGAAAAACAGTTACTCAATGAATAAATCATCGATGTCTGAATCACGATTTTTTGGGTAAGTTGGCTTGGGACGGGTTGATACATAATTAGAAAATAGAAAAAGCTCTTGTTGGAGTTCTTTCATGAAGATGACGAACTGAAATCAATTTCAAAATAAGAATTCGAAGAAGTTAATGGTGAAGATGATAAGTTCTTGACGATGGGTATAAAACTGAAAGACTAAATTATTGTTTTGGTCCCTAGTATATCATCTTTTACCATATTTTAGTCCCCGAGACCAAAATTACGTCCTTTCGGTACCCCAAAAATTAGAAAATGATTTGTTTGGTCCCTAAAAACCAGATTCTAGGTGTTTTTCAGGTAAACCGGCATTATTTTCTGAATTGATTTTTTTTGGTCCCTAACATATCATATTATACCATCTTTTAGTCCTCGAGACCAAAACCGCATACTTTTGGGACCCAACAAATACAAAATGATTTATTTTCCGATATAGTTAAGGGTATTTTCGTAATTTTACTTATTAAAATATCTTTTCAATTAAAAATTCTCAATTTCTATTTATTTTATCTTTTTCTATTTATTTTCTATTTCTATTTTATCTATTTCAATTTATTTTTCTATTTCTTTTCCAACCTGGACAGCGATGAAGCCCTCGCCGTCAAATTGAAACCCTCGCTGCACCATCGTCGTCTGTTCGAATTGAAATCCAATGACGGTGCGGTTGTTCGAAGCTAGTCATTTAAAAGATATAGAGAATAGGCGCACCACCGTCGGATTGCAGTTACGGAGAAGCATCAGCTTCGTCAACAGATCAATTCAATGGCGAGGGCGAGGGAGAGGGCGAGAAGGCAATAGAGATGGCTAGAAGGCGACGAAGAGGTCAAGAAGATGACGCCGAGGGTGAAGAAGACGACAACGAGGGCGAGGGTGAGGGCAAGAAGGCGACGACGATGAGGGTGAAGAATCAATTCAACGACGAGGGTAAGAAGGCGACGGTAAGGGTCAAGAATCAATTTGACGGCGAGGGTAAGAAGGCGAGGGTGAGGGTTTCAATTAGACGGAGTCGGAGAAGGCGAGAGCGGTGCGACGAGGGTTTCAATTCGATGGTGGGGGCTTTGTCAACGCGAGAGTATTCAATTTGACAAAAATATAAATAGAAATTGGGAAGTTTTTAATTGAAAACATTTTTAATTAGTAATATTATGAAAATAACCCTGACAATATAGGAAAATAAATCATTTTGTATTTGTTAAGTCCCAAAATGATGCAGTTTTGGTCTCGGGGACCAAAAGATGGTATGCGATGATATTTTAGGGACCAAACAAACAATTCAATCGGAAAATAATGCCGATTTACATGAAAACCACCCATGATATGGTTTTAGGGACCAACCAAATCGTTTTTAATTTATGGGGTATTAAAACGATGTGGTTTTGGTCTCGATGACCAAAATATGGTAATAGATGATATGCTAGAGACCAAAAAATAATTTAATCAAACTGAAAATGGAGGCTATATATATTGATACATTTCCCTGGTAACCAAGAAACAAATTCAAGTTTTTTTGGATTATAGTTTAATTTTAAAAAATACTTTATTTAAAAATTTTATTGTAAAAATGTATTTACTATATTTTTTAACTACTTAATACAGACAAACATATTGAATTTTATCCATTCATAAGACTGTGTTGTAAAATATTTGAATGCTCATTTCTCTCATCACAAATTTTCATCTGAAACTCTCTCCTCCCCACAAGGCACCACCATCTGCTAATGGCGGATATTAGTGAGCACAAAGAGGTGTTGGAAAAAGGATCAGGGTATCTAAAGGACCCGGACGAGCTCATCACAAATCACAAATCACAAATCACAAATCAGCTTCTACTTCATAAACGTAGATGGATGTTTGGGAATGACTTTATTTTCTACGGTAAACCCAAACAATGGGTTGTCATGTTCTAGTTGTATTAGTGTGCAACTTCTAAGAAATTTTAACAAGTTGAACGTGCTTGTTGATTTGCTAGTTGTTATATATATTAAAGTTTTTTTGCGTTTTGCAAAGAAAAAAAAGATATTCGAATAACAAAGCATAAAACAATTTATATGATGGACTTAGATGCTAAGAGATTATTTTGCAACCAAACTAAGTTTGAGTTATTGTACACACAATGGGTTTAATGTAATCCAAAATATTATTTTAATAATCATTTGATACATTTCTAAAGTCTGTGCTTTGCATGTGCAATGTTTTAAAAACAGCGTGCAATAATTGTGGGATACTATGAATTCGTTTCCTCATTCACTTGGTCTATATTTTGGTTAAATTATATGTGCATGAGGAATGCAATAACATGTATTGATTTTCTCCTAAGTTACAAATTAAGAATAAATTTCACAACCAAAGAGTGTCATCCTTATAAACAAACTCAACTTTGTACTAAGGTTAAAAGCTCTAAAATGCGCCTGATATTGGAAAGTCATTATTTTGCCATCCACATTAAGTTTGAGTTAGTCATTTTATATATCGATTGTGGGAATGGGATGAAAATTAGTAACTAAATGAATCAATCATCGAGGGCTGAGTCTGGATATTTTAGTTACATTGGCGTGGGACTGTTTGGTACGAAAATTGAAAATAAAAAAAGCTCTATTTGGAGTTTTTCAGTGAAGATGATGAACTGAAAGAAATTTTAATGCTTTCGCTTACATATGTCTTGCATGAACTTCTTGGTTTTGCGCCGAATATCGAGGGCCGATTTCATTTCGATGCTTTCCTTCCCACTTTCAACCATATTTTACCTTTTTGCCACTTTTATTGCTGCAATCTCATCCTCCACCTGTTGTTTCTCAAGTTGTCCCTGCATACGTCCTTGGTAATAATGATATTTGAATTGATGATTAGTACTTGACCATGGGTATAAAATTGAAAATGAAGGCTATGTATATCGATACATTTCCCATGTAGCCAAGAAACAAATTCAAGAAAAGAATTTTTTGGATTGTAGTTTAATTACAAAAAATATATATTCATTTATTGTAAGAATGTATTTACAATATATTTTTTAACTACTTCATACAAACAAACATAATGAATTTTATCAATTCGTAAGAAATTTTTCTAAGAGGGTTGAATGCAAATTTCCCTCCTCACATTATTTCATCTAAAAGTCTCTGCTCCCCACAAATTTTCAACCAAATTAAGTTTCAGTTATTGTACAAACAATGGGCGTAATGTAATCCAAAATATTATTAAAATATTCATTTGACACAATTCTAAAGTCCGTGCTTTGCACGTGCAATGTTTTGAAGATGTTTTAAAGATGACGTGCAATGTTTTAAAAATGACGTGCAATGCTTTAAAGATGACGTGCAATGCTTTGCACGTGCAATGTTTTAAAGATGACGTGTGATCATTGTGTGATACTATGCATTCGTTTCCTCATTCACTTGGTCCATATTTTGGTCAAAATAAATAAGTTCATGAGGCATGCAATAATATGTATTGATTTTATCCTAAGTTCAAACTTAAGAACAAGGTTTACAATGAAAGAGTGTCATCCTCATAAAAAAACTCAAGTTTGTACTAAGCAGGACAACTCTAAAATGCCTGGGATATTTGCAAATCATTATTTTTTTCATCCACATTAAGTTTGAGTTAGACATTTTATACATCGATGGTATGAATGAGATGAAAAATAGTTACTAAATGACTCAATCATTGATGACTTAATATGTATTTTAGGTACATTGGCTTGGGACGGTTTGGTACGTAAATTGAAAATCATATTAAAAAAAACTCTAGTTGGAGTTCTTCAGTGAAGATGATGAACTGAAAGAAATTTTGATGCTTTAACTTAAATGTGTCTTACCTGGACTTCTTGGTTTTGCGCTGAATATCAAGGGCCAGTTTCTTTTCGATACTTTCCTCCCCACTTTAGACCACCTTTTGCCTTTTTGCCACCATCCTCCATCTGTTTCTTCTCAAGTTGTCCCTGCATACATCCTTGGTAATAATGTTATTTGAATTGATGATTTGTACTTGACCATGGGTATAAAACTGAAAATGAAGGCTATGTATATCGATACATTTCCCATTTAGCCAAGAAACAAATTCAAGAAAAGAATTTTTTGGATTGTATTTTAATTAAAGAATATACATTCATTCCTAAAATTTATTGTAAGTACATATTTACTATAAATTTTTTTAACTAATTAATGAAAACAAACAAATTGAATTTTATCAATTCGTAAGTTTCTAAGATTTTTGAATGCCTATTTCTCTTCGCCCAATTTTTCATCTAAAAGCCTCTCCTACCCACAAATTTTTAACCAAATTAAGTTTGATTTATTATACACACAATGGGCGTAATGCGATCCAAAATATTATTTAAATATTAATTTGACACCTTTCTAAAGTCTGTGCTTTACACGTGCAATGTTTTAAAGATGACGTGCGATCATTGTGTGATACTATGTATTCGTTTCCTCATTCACTTGGTCCATATTTTGGTCAAAATAAATACGTTCATGATGCATGCAATAACATGGATTGATTTTCTCCTAAATTCCAACTTAAGAACAAAGTTCACAACCAAGGAGTGTCAACCTTATAAACAAACTCAACTTTGTATTAAGCTGGACAACTCTAAAATGCGTGGGATATTTTCAAGTCATTATTCTTTCATCCACATTAAGTTTGAGTTAGACATTTTACATATCAATGGTATGAATGGGATGATTTGTTTTTTAATAAATGACTCAATCATCGATGGCTTAATCTGTATTTTTAGGTGTATTGGCTTGGGATGGTTTGGTACGTAAATAGGAAAAACAATAAGAAGCTCTAGATGGAGTTCTTCAGTGAAGATGACGAACTGAAAGAAATTTTGGTGCTTTTGCTTAAATAAGTCTTGCTTGGACTTCTTGTTTTTCGTGCTGAATATCGGGCCAGTTTCTTTTTTATGCTTTCCTTCCCACTTTTGACTATCTTTAGCCTTTTTGCCATCGTTGTCGCTGCAATCTCATCCTGCACCTGATGCTTCTCAAGTTGTCCCTGCATACGTTCTTGGCAATAATGTTATTTGCATTGATGATAAGTACTTGACCATGGATGTAAAACTGAAAATGGAGGCCATGTATATCGATACATTTCCCACATAACCAAGAAACAAATTCAAGAAAAGATTTTTTTGGATTGTAGTTTAATTACAAAAAAATCATTTTATAAATTTATTGTAAGGATGTATTTACTATATTTTAAAACTACTTAATATAGACAAACAAATTGAATTTTATCCATTCGTAACAAATTTTTCTAAGATATTTGAATGCTCATTTCTCTCAGCACAAATTTTCATCTAAAACTCCCTCCTTCCCACAAGGCACCACCATCTGTAAATGACAGATATCGATGAGCACAAGGTGGTTCTGGAAAAAGGAGAAGGGTATCTAAAGGACTCAGACAACCTCATCCGAAATCACAAATCAGCTTCTACTTCATAGACATAGATGCATGTTTGGGAATGAATGTTTTTGCTGCAGTAAACTGAAACCCTGGTTTGTCATGTTCTAGCTGCATTAGCGTGCAAATTCCTAAAAATTTAAACAAAGTAAACATGTTTTTTTACATAGTGATTGTTGTTAAATATTTGAATGCTTTTGTGTTTTGCGAAAAAAGAAGAAGATAATAGAATGCAAAATCATAAAAGTAATTAATAAGATGGACTGAGATACTAAGATATTGTTTTATCATCCAAATTAATTTTGAATTATTGTACACACAATGGCTGGAATGTGATCCAAAATACTATTTAAATATTCATTTATAATTTTCCAAAGTCTGTGCTTTGTACGTGCAACATTTTAAAAATGATGGTAATCATTGTGCAATGCCATGCATTTGTTTCCTCCTTCACTTGGTCTATATTTTAGTTAAAACAATATGTGCATGAGGCATGCAATAATATGCATTGATTTTCTCCTAAATTCCAACTTAAGAACAAAGTTCACAACCAAGGAGTGTCATCCTTATAAACAAACTCAACTTTGTACTAAGCTAGACGGCTCTAATATGCATGGCATATTTGCAAGTCATTAATTTTTCATCCACATTAAGTTTGAGTTAGTCATTTTATACATCGATGATGTGAATGGGATGAAAATCTATTACTAAATTACTTAATCAACGATGGCTTAATATGGATTTTTTAGTGGCAATGGTTTGGGACGATTTGGTACGTAAATTGAAAATTGAAAAAGCTCTAGTTGGAGTTTTTCAGTGAAGATGAAAAATTAAAAGCAATTTTGATGCTTTCTCTTAAATATGTCTTGTCGGAACTTATTGATTTGACACTGAATATTAAGGGCTGGTTTCATTTTTGATGTTTTTCTTGTCACTTTTGATCATCTTCTGCCTTTTTACCCCATTATCGTTGCAATCTCATCCTCCACCTGCAACTTCTCAATTTCTCCCAGCATACGTCCTTGGTAATAATGTTATTTTAATTGATGATAAGTACTTGACGATGGGTATAAAATGTAAAATGGAGGCTATTTATATCGATACATTTCCCATGTAGCCAAGAAACAAATTCAAGAAAAGATTTTTTTTTAAATTTTAGTTTCATTACAAAAAAAAATAAACTTCATTTTTAAAATTTATTGTAAGGATGTATTTACTATATATTTTTTAACTAATCACTATAGACAAACATATTGAATTTAATCCATTCGTAAGAAAATTTCTTAGATAATTGATTTCTCATTTCTCTCCGCACAATTCTTCATCCAAAACTCTCTCTTCCCCACAAGGCACCACCATCTGTAAATGGTGGATATCGGTGAGCACAAGGAGATGTTGGAATGAGGAGCAGGATATCTAAAGGATCCGGACGAGCACATCAAAAATCACAAATCAGCTTTTTTTTCATAGACCTAGATTCATGTTTGGGAATGAATTTTTTTGTAGCGGTAATTTTCTTGTTCTAGCTATATTAGCATGCAAACTCCTAAAATATTTAACACGGTGAACATGTTTGTTAACATAGTAGTTGTTAAATATTTAAAAGCTTTTTGTCTTTTGCGATAAAAGAAGAAGATAATAGAATGCAAAATCATAGAAGCAATTAATAAGATGGATTGAGATGCTAAGTGATTATTTTATCATCCAAATTAAGTTTGAGTTATTGCACACACAATGGCCGGAATGTGGTTCAAAATGTTATTTAAATATTCATTTAACTAATTTCCAAAGTCCGGATTTTGCACGTGCAACGTTTTAAAAATGACATGTGATCATTATGTGTTATTATGCATTTGTTTCCTCATTCACTCTGTGTAAAGTTTGGTCAAAACAATACGTGCATGCGGAATGCAATAACATGTATTGATTTTCTCCTATATTCCGACTAAAGAACAAAGTTCACAACCAAGGAGTGTCATCCTTATAAACAAACACAACTTGTACTAAGCTGGTCAACCCTAAAATGAGTGGTATTTTTACAAGTCAGTATTTTGTCATCCACATTAAGATTGAGTTAGTCATTTTTTACATCGATGGTATGAATGTGATGAAAATAGTTACCAAATGACTCAATCATCGATGGGTTAATCTAGATTTTTAAGGTACATTGGCTTAGGATGGTTTGGTACGTAAATTCAAAATAAAAAAGCCCTAGTTGGAGTTCTTCAATGAAGATGATGAACTGAAAGTAATTTCAATGCTTTCACTTAAATATGTCTTGTCTGAGCTTATTGGTTTCACCCTGAATATTGAGAGCTAGTTTCATTTCGATGCTTTCCTTCTCATTTTCGATCATCTTCTGCCTTTTTTCCAACGCTATCGCTGTAATCACATTCTCCACCTGCTACTTCTCAAGTTCTCCTTGCATACGTCCTTGGTAATAATGTTAGTTTAATTGATGATAATTACTTGACAATGGATATAAAATTGAAAATGAAGGCTATGTGTATCGATACATTTTCCACGTAATCAAAAAACAAATCCAAGAGAAGATTTTTTGTAGTGTAGTTTAATTACAAAAAAACATCATTTTTAAAATTTATTGTAAGGATGTATTTACTATATATTTTTACCTACTTAATATAGACAAACATATTGAATTTTATCCATTTAGAAGAAATTTTCTAAGATATTTAATGCTCATTTCTCTCCGAACAATTTTTCATCTAAAACTCTCTACTCCCCACGAGGCACCACCATCTGCAAATGGTGGATATCGGTGAGCACAAGGAGGTATTGGAAAAAGGAGCATGGTATCTTAAAAACGCGGACGAGCTCATCAGAAATCACAAATCAGCTTCTACTTCAAAGTCATAGATGCATGTTTGGGAATGATTTTTTTTCTATGGTAAACCCAAACCATGGTTTGTCATGTTCTAACTGTCTTGGTGTGCAATTTCCTAGCATTTTTAACAAGGTGAACATGTTTGTTAACATGCTGGTTGTTGTTAAATATATTAAAGCTTTTTGTATTTTGTGAAGAAAAAAGAAGATATTCGAATGCAAAAGCATAAAAGCAATTAATATGATGGACTGACATGCTAAGCAATTATGTTGTCAACCAAATTAAGTTTGAGTTATAGTACACACAATGAGCGTAATGTGATCCAAAATATTATTTAAATATTCGTATGATACATTTCTAAAGTCCGTATTTTGCACGTGCAATGTTTTAAAGATGATGTGCGATCATTGTGTGATATTATGCATTAGTTATCTCATTCACTTGGTCAATATTTTGGTCAAAATAAATACGGGAGGGGCATGCAATAACATGTATAGATTTTCTCCTAAAATCCAACTCAAGAACAACCAAGGGGTGTCATACTTCTAAACAAACTTTGTACTAAGTTGGATGACTCTAAAATGCTTGGCAAATTTGCAAGTCATTATTTTGTCATCTACATTAATTTCGAGTTAGACATTTTATACATCGATGGTATATATGGGATGAAAAACTGTTACTAAATGTCTCAATCAACGATAGCTTAATCTGGATTTTTTTAGCAACATTGGCTTGGGACGTTTTGGTACGTAAATTGAAAAATTCTAGTTGGAGTTCTTCAGTGAAGATGACGAACTGAAAGCTATTTCAAAATTAGAGTTTGAAGAAAATTAGAATTCGAAGAAGTTAATGGTGAATATAAAAGTACTGGACAATGGTTATAAAACTGAAAATGGAAGATACGTATATTGATATATTTCCCTTGTAGCCAAGAAACAAAATGAAGAAAATAAATTCGTTGGATTGTATTTTAACTACAAAAAATAACTCCATTTTATTTATTTATTGTAAGGATGTATTTCATATTTTTTAATTACTTAATACAAACAAATGGATTGAATTTTATCCACTTCTAAGAATGGTTTTTATTATATTTGAATGTCCATTTCTCTGCGCACAATTTTTAATCTAGAACTCTCTCCTCCCCACAAAGCACCACCATCTACAAATGGCGAATATCAGTGAGCAAAATGAGGTAATGTGATATAAGACTTTATTATGATGCATTAATATCACATTACTGACACATCTCATTCATAATTAGCATAACAATATATACTGTACAGTCTAAACTATAATAGAAATAGAATATTAAAATACCATCTATTATCTAACATGCAAGTAAACTAATTATATAAGGAAACTAACACCCATAACTATTCCATATTACCTTCCACTATATATAACTATTCCTTAAACTATATAATATTTCCTTAAAGGATATTCACAGAAGATAAGACATAATATTGTTGAAGATATCACAAAATATCTCCTACAACCTAAGATACCTTTAAATTTAACATGGTATCAGAGCCCGGGTTGGGTTATTGAGCCGATGTGTGAATCCCCTTTAATTTGGCCCGATGTGGGTCGTGGAGTGTTTCCAAGTTGGCACGTGAGAGGGCATGTTGAAATATATATCCCACATCAGTTTTTTTTTACAAAGATAATGACTTACATATAAGGTTTTGGGTCACCTCCACTCAGTGTCATTTTTTTGAAGATGGAAACTCAAGATACTTTGAAATTTAACAACAGTGTTGTGATGAAGAAAATGAAAGCTCAATTCAAGAATGAAAATAAGCTCCGCCTGGATGCTGACCGACTCTAATGAATTGTTCAAGAGGAGCATCTAGAACATGCTGGGAGATGCCTCTTGAAACCAAGAAGATGGGCACATACAAATCAGCTTCTACTTCATACACATAGATGCATGTTTAGGAATGACTTTTTTTTTTGCAGCGGTATACCCAAACCATGGTTTGTCATGTTCTAGTTGTATTAGCATGCCACTTTCTAGCAATTTCAACAAGGTGAACATGTTTGTTAACATACTAGTTGTTGTTAAATATATTGTAGTTTTTTGTGTTTTCGAAAAAAAATAGGTATTTGAATGAAAAAGGATAAAACCAATTAATGTGATAAACTTGGATGCTAAGTAATTAATTTATCATCCAGATTAAGTTGTAGTTATTGTACACACAATGAGCGGAATTTGATCAAAAATATTATTTAAATAATCAATTGATACTCAAAAATATTATTTAAATACAACCAATGGAATGATTTGAAGAAAACTAGTTAATTAAGCCTATTTCAAATCTATGACTTTGTTGTGTGGTAAGGTTATAGATCCATATGTTTTGAACTTATGATGAATTTTTTTTATTATGTAACGATATTATTGTTTATCATATATTAATAAAATGTAATAATTAATTATAAATTTAATAAAAGATGTGATATTATTAGCTAACAGGAGAGTAGCATGTTTACAAAATAGAAAATTTTACTCACGCTCTTTAAAGAAAATTGATGAAAAATTTATTTTAGTTAGCTGTTTTGACTTGTGACTATGTCACGTTTGGAAGAACTCCCTAATCTTAATTTCTTCTTAAATAGGGATATAAACGAACCAAATCAAAATTGATCGATAACGTAAACGATTGAAAAATATTAATGTCTTTGTGTTCGAACTCGAGTTTGTTGGAGTCCAAAATTTCATCTCGAGTTTGATTTCGGTTGTTCGTAATATACTCGAGTTCGACTTGTGAGATCGATCAAATTTAAGCTCGAAATTGATCTCTAGCAAAATTGACTCGTTAGGCTCGCTACCTTCAAACTCGAGTCTACTCAACTTGTTGACCTCAGAAAATCCAAAGATAGAAAAGACTTATACTTTTTATTTTGTAATATCACCCTCTAATTTATATAGTATAAAATATAAGTACATGCTGCTAACCTCAAAGAATCTGTTAACCAATAGTCAAAATGTTCGAATTTAAATTCGTATAATAATCGATATAGTTCGAGTTTGGCTTGTGTTTGTCAAACTGGACCTTGAATTGAACTTTTGACTGAACTTCTTGTGAGCTGCTTGTGAATTGTTTGGTTAGTTAGACATTTACTTGTCATTAGGGTTGGCCCAGCATACGAGGCAAGTGAACTCTTTGCCTTCAGGCTCCATTTGATAGATGAAAAAGAGACCCCATTTTTATATTTATACTGCAGTATACTTAGAAAATATATTTTTTAAATTTATATTATTCTTTGTACAAAAATTTAAAGACCCTATTTTGGGCCTCATATTAAAATTAGACCCCGTCTTTTGAAAGACGGTCTTTCCATAAGTTATGGAAAAATCAGAGACTCAAGTGCAATTTACCACAAAAAATGAAAATTTTGCGGGTTAAAGCAATTAAAATTTGGGTCAAATTCGAGTTATAAGCTATTAGGGTAAAGTCACACGCATATTTGAGTTTTGGTGTTCTAAATATGTAATGTTTCTAATTAAAACTCAAATATTTCACTTGCAGTTGCAGCTACTGCAGAGTATAAACTCTAACTTCATATTATCCAGTTAAACCTTGTGTTTCCATATACCCATGCAGAGCCGGTATTTTTCAAGAGTTTGTCTTAAAATTATGCTTAAATTAAAAATATTTAATTATGCATGACCCACTTTTATAATTTGCTCGAGGCGTCCCACATCACACGTAATCCGCATACCATGAGAGACTCGGCACATGATTTAAATGGCAGAGTGAAAACCACATCACTAAAGCCCTTCAACCGCTCCTAAAATTGAAGGGTCCTCCTTAGTTCCATCACCTTAAAAGCAGCCAAATTGGCCTAAGAAATCGTACAAGAGTGAGCTGCCTTGATTGATCCCAGGTGGGACCTAGGAAACTATACATTCAAATCACCACAAGTAGTCAGTTTTGTCTTAGGAAGAAGAATTCATTGAGTTCTTAACGTGTGTTTTTGGATGGTTCGGTGATCATCACTGTTCTTCCTCTTACGCTTCTTTCTGTGCTCGAATATGGCCGTAGAGGTACAAACAAATCACCCTTTTCATCAATTACATGATTGATTATGTTGATTTCTTGTCGGTTTCGATTTTCCCGATGAATTGATGGGAATTTGGATCCCTAGCTGCTCTGTTTTGTCAGAAATTAAACATGGATATCATTCGCCAAAACCGTGTTTGGTGGTAATAACTTGACAGTCTAGGATGTTAATTTGATGTATGAAATAGTAAGGTTTGGCTAGTGCTTTAAGACTTGTTTGACCTTAGATCATCATTCATAATCTCAGATACAAAACATGTTAAATGGAAGTAGGTTGATCAACAAATAAAAGACATTTACAGGTGTTAGAAGCACAAAGTGGATGGCCACTTGGACTAGGGAACATCAACTCAAGACTTGCAGAAACACAAAACTCCCCTTCTCAGGCATCAGCAGCAGAACAATCCCCATCTCCAAGTTTCTCATCATTTTCATCTTCTGATCTTGACACCGAGGTATATAAATTAATAAATCCTGTCTCGATACGTATTTATGCGTGTTTTTTGCCCTAATCTTTCACATTGGCACTTTTGTTTCTGGCATGATGGACAAACAATGCACTAGTCCACAGCGTCATTCTTTCCGGACAAGAGTGTTTCTCTGGGACTGCTGATGGGAATCAAACCTGGAAACAGAAGAATGGCGTTGCAGTTTCCGAACACTGAGGAATTCCGACAGCACAGGAGCTTATCTAGCAGAGGATCGAGGGTGTCGAGGACTAGTCATGAGGTTGAAACCTCCCATGGGCTTTGTGTACCTTTGTTGCAGAATGTCATAGAGAAGATGAGCCGGAGTAAAAGCACATCAAGAAGCCTCAATGTGTTGATTTGAGTGCAGAGCCAGAACTTTTTCAAAACTTTCATGTAGATGTACATGATCTGAGGCCAAAAGTTTTGTTCCTCCCACAGGAAACTGGAACAGGCGAGTTCTTGAATTAGGAATTTGGGATGTCGGTTTGAGGGTACATTCATGGATACTGTCACTTTTAGCGACACATTTTGGGTATTCTCAGATGTTAAAAGCTATGTAAAATTATTTTCAACCTTGCGAGGTCACTTGTACATCCATCAAAATATCTTCCTTGATGATTCAGATGTTGATGGCAGTAAATAATGAAAACTTGTAAGTTCGTTTATTTTTATCGCTAAGGATTGATTTATTTTTAATTAACATTGTGTTGTTTTGATATGATAGTGTTTATGGATAGTTTCATTGTTGATTACTGGCGTGTACATTTGTTGTGAGAAAAAAAGAAGAAGTTTTGAATACAGGGTTTTGGCCGCGAGATACAACCGAAACTATCAGTTAAGTTCACATCATTACCATGTTCAAAATTTGTCTCGAAGCTTTTGTGTAATACAATTCGTATATCATACACTTGGGATACAAACCACAACCTATTCCCAGTAACTTAATTGAACTTTACGATAAAAAAATAATACCTCATCTCCTATTATTTAGGAATTTATTTAGTAATTTTTCATTGATAACGCATATAATACAATACCTGGGAAATATACATGTGTATTCCCAGGTATTGTATAAACCATACCCCAGGGTCCGACATAATATACCTGTGTAATAATCCTTAATCGATCAGTTTTTTCGATCATGAACTTCTTCGCTCGAATGCAGTGGAGGTGAATAAGCTGTAGCACAGAAGATGCAGAATGGCGGCCTACCATTAAGGCAAGCAAGTCTCTTTTGGATTCAATACATGTAATTGTCACACAACGTACCATATATAAATGCAAGCAACTCTCTATTTCTTAAAAATATTAATAGACAATAATTAGGGAAAAGTGCAAAAATAATACTATTAAATTGAGAAAGTACAAATATAACCCTGTAAAATTCGAAAGTGAAGATATAACCCTTTCTTTTTTGTCAAATTGTGTAGTTATGCCCATTTTACACATTTCAGGTGTTGACCAGTATTAAAAAGACAGAATTACCCCTTTGACTCAAAACTGAAAATGAAATAACAATTCTACCCCTTTCCTTTTAATCTTCTTCATCTACGCAGGAGGCACCGCTGGAATTACAATCCCGCCACTAACACCCGCACTGAAACCCACCCCAGCTCCACCGCAAACCCCGCTGCTTGAAACCCACCTAGCCCCGCCATAAACCCCCACAGAAGCCCTAACCCAACCACCCTAGCCCCGTTGCCCTGCCATCACAAGAGCTTTGTGCAACCTTGTAATGCCGTTGTCACCCTGCCATCTCGTCGCAACAAAAGTTGGCCAAAATGATAGTCTCTGAGCTTTTAAAATTGGCCAAAATGAAACAACAAAAATACTTACAATCCAGATATCATCAAGTCCACCGAGAATACCAGTTGCCAATTTAGAAAGGAAAGGGTTCCACACTCTGTACTCTACTTTAGTCTCATTCTTATTGATAGAATGATTTCCGGTAAAGAATAATACATTACTAACCAGAATAAATAGAGTATAAAAGGAAGGCTAACTCTAGTCTAGTCAACAACTCTATATCTAGAATCAAATCAAATCAATCAGATACTTGATTTATTCTAACACCCCCCTCAAGCAAAACGTCGGATGCTCAACGACACATAGCTTGGATAGAAAGTACTCAAATAGCAGACGAGAGAGCCCTTTGGTGAAAATATTCGCAATCTGAAGAACAATAGGAACATGAGCAACGTGCAACGTGCAACTTGCCAGAAGCAACCAAATCTCAAACAAAATGATAGTCAATGTCAATGTGCTTCGCTCGCTTGTGCGCCACTGGATTCTGAGCCAAAAAGATAGCACAATTGTTATCACATAACAGTAGCGAGGAACCAGACAGTGGTACTCGAAGATCATGAAGCAAGTGAGTGAGTCAAACAACCTCTGAAGCGGGGTTGGCAAGAGCATGATACTCAGACCTCATACTAGATAGAGAAATAGTAGGTTGTTTCTTGGCACTCTAGGAAACAAGGTTCCCGCCAAAAAACAGCATATCCATAAGTAAACCGATGAGTGTCCAGACAGTGGGCCCAGTCAGCATAAGAATACCCCAACACCACAGGAGAACTAGCAGAACGAAAGCTAAGACCAAAATGAAGTGTACCACGAACGTACCGTAGAATCTCTGTAACGCTAGCAAAATGATAATCTCTGGGGTCCTGAGATACTGACTGACCGTGTTGACCAAGAAAGCCAAGTCTGGACTAGTGATGGTGAGATACTGAAGAGCCCCGACGAGCGAATGATGCAAAGTCAAATTCATGATGGAGGACTAGTCAAACTATGCAATTGAGATCCAAGCACAAATGGCGTAGAGACTGGTGCATCATCATACATACCAGCCCAAGTCAGAACGTCCCGAGCATACTTCGCTTGACCAAGAAGTAAACCCAATGAAGCAGATGAAACTTCCAGGCCAAGAAAGTAACGAAGAGCACCGAGATCCTTGATCGCAAAATTTCGATGTGTCTGATCAATGAACTTTCTAAGAAGAGTCGAATCGTTTCCGGTAAGAATGATATTGTCCATATACACAAGGAGACATAGTAACGACGATCCTCTCGAAAGAACAAATAGAGAAGTGTCGGCTGAGTTACATTGAAAACCAAGCTGAATCAAATAAGTGCTGAAACACTGGAACCATGCCCGAGGGGCCTTCTTAAGACCATAAATAGCCTTTCACAAGCGACAAACATAATCCGGATGAACAGGTACCTGATATCCAACGGGTTGCTTCATGTAGACAGGAGCATCGAGAACGCAATTAAGAAAAGCATTCTTGACATCCAGCTAATGAAACGGCCAGGAACGCATTGTAGCAATGGCGAGAACCGTCTGAACAGTGGAGGCTTTGACCACGGGATTGAAAGTGTTGTCAAAGTTAAACCCCAGAATATGTGAGAAACCGTGTGCTACAAGTCTGGCTTTGTGATGATCAATAGTGCCATCCGGTCGATACTTGAGCTTATAGACCCATTTGGAGCAAAAAAATATTAGAATCCGAGTTCAATCCTCGCTGGCCCCGAATACCACTCAAAGAACATATTGGAGTCGACAATGATGCTACCGGAGAAGAGCAGAGCGAGAAGAGTCGGCAACTAGAGAATCTAATGTCGTAGACAGGAGAGCCCGTTTGGAGACGACCTTGCCGGAGAGAAATTGCAACCGGAGAAGAAGAATCACTGCCGAGATACGCTGAAAATTGGCCGAAAAAACTGTTGGGGGTTGTGGAAAATTGGTCTGATGTTGATCGAAAGTTGCCGAAATCGGTGGTGACCCTGCGCCTGAAAGGAGAGAGGGGGAGGAGGTAGAAAAAAGAATTTTTTTTTTCCAAAAAAATTAGGGGTTAGGATAAGAACTTGCTCTGATATCATGAAAGAATGATTTCCCGTAAAAAAAATTATTACTGGCCAGAATAAATAGAATACAAAAGGAGGGCTAGTACTAGTATAACTCTAGTCTAGTCAATAACTCTATCTAGAATCAAATCAATAAAATACTTGACTTATTCTAACACTTATTCTAACATTAAATAAATTATCAGAAAACATTCGAAATGAGATCTAGAAAAAAATGGAACAAAACGAAATTAAGCTAAAAGTTAAGGAAGAATAACGACAGAAACTTATTTGGTATTTTTCTTACATCCAAAACTTAGTCAGGAGGTGAGCATCACCCCCACTCCAACACAAAGGAACAGAACGAAATTAAGCATAAAGTTAAGGATGGATAACGTCAGAGCGTTTCTGATGTCTACCTGAATGGAGATCCTCTTCTCGTTGTAAACAGCTTCTCCGGGAATGAGATTCTTGATGACAAGAGCATCCTCTAAGTTCCCCATCGCAGCGCCTCCGAGCTCCAGCGGAGAAGGAAGTCAAATATGGGCGGGCTGGATGAAATCTAGATCGGGTTTTCGGTCGCCCCGCCTCATTGCATTGCCACAGAGCCGCAGCAGAGAAGGGAGTTGGATATGGGGGGCGGATGAAATTGGAATCGGAGAAGGTAGTCGCATCGGATTTTGGCTCGGAATTGGAGTGGCCCAGAGGTGAAAATCGAGAAAATTGGAAAATAAAAGAAAAAAGGGGAAAGAGGGGTTAGCATCAACGGGGAATGTGAGGGTGGGAAGGTGAGTTCACGGCGGAGGGGTTTGAGAATCAAAGGAGGGGGTAGGTGAGGCTGAGTGAAGAGAAAAGGAGGGAGGGTTATTCTTGTCTTTTCATATTATTTTATTTTTTTGAAATTTTAACACAAGGGTATTTTGGTCATTTCACCAATTTTCAGCCAATTTGGCTGTTGACATTTTGGTCAACGAAGTCTAGGGTTATATTTGCACTTTCAAATTTTACAAGATTATATCTGCACTTTCGAACAAAACATATAGTTAAAAACACAATTTTCTTCAATAATTATGATAGCATATCTAGTAACACAAAGTCTTGTTTTATACAGCCTAAACTTTAGGCCAGGAATTATTATGCAATTATAAGAAATTTCTTTGGGATGAGATTTTTTAAAAAACATGCTGAAAAATTTAGGGGCCTACTGAGCAATTATCAAAATGCTATATATCATGGAATTTTCATTTTTTTCATATATTTCCTTCGATTACCAGAATCAATAACCTTTTTTGCGAAACTGCTCCGCCGCTGCATTTCTTCTTCTTCTGTAGGCGTTGCGGCAAAGCTAGGGCACCTCACCGGCGTCGCGATTACACCTCACCGGTGTCGCTAGGGCGGCGTCGCGATTCTTACCGGCGGAGCTAGGGTTTCAGCACCGACAATTCTTCTTCTTCTGCTGTTGTGATTGCAGAATTGCGGCGGCGCATGTGAAGAATAGACTCGAATCAAAAGTTTCTGATCGAAAACCACCTCGCTTCTTCTTCGTTTGCAGCGAAATTGGAAACCACTCGAATGGGAAGCTTCTTCTTCCACGGAGCTTCTTCAGCGGATGACTTCGGAGGAGCAATGGCGGCGCATTTGCATATCTCTATCTTCATCGCAGGGGATTGAGCGCATTTTCTCGCCAGCTTACCGGCGGCCGATCCTGGTGGTGAAGCTGCCGGAGCCGGTGATGTTAATCCTTCCTTTAATTTTGATGCACATATTTTGAGGTTTAGGAAATGTGTACTATGTAGATATCTTTTGCTTCCGAGAGATTGACATTTGTTTTTTGCCTTTTGCTTTTTGCTTTTGCCTGTTTGGTTTGAGTGCATTTTGGTTTGCGTGCTATTTATCATAATTAATAATGTAGTCCTCTCCCTCTTTGCATGTGCATTTTTGTTTGGATCACTCAAAACCTTTCACTCTTATTAATAATCTATATTCATTTTTTGCATATGCACTGACAATTGTTGTTTAGTTACTGTTATTAAATAATGTAGTATATTCCTTCTCTGCGTGTTGTTCAGCATGAATTTAACACTCCCTAATGATGATATTTTTCATTTTCTGGCTGAGATTTAGGTGATAGAAGTTGATGTTGGTAGTGTCTTTTTTCTCGTGTTGATGTTTTTTATTTTTTGGATGAGGTATTATGTGATCGGAGTGGATGTCTTGGAGTGGATGTCTTGGAGTGACTTTTCTCTCTTGTTGATATTTTTCATTTTTTGGATGAGATTCAGTTGTTAGGAGTTGATGTTTGTATATTTTGGATGATGTATGTTGATATTTGTAGTTTTTTAAAAAAAAACAATAGTTGATATTTTATGATTTTTAGGGTGAATAATTTATAGCCTTGAGGTACTGTAGCTTTTTTGTTGATGTTTTTAGTTTTATTTTCCTCTCATGTTGATGTTTTTCATTTTTCGGATGAGTTTTAGTTGATATGAGTGATGTTTTATAGTGTTTTGGGTTATATGGGTTGATATTTTTAGTTTTTTTCCTCTCATGTTGATATTTTTCATTATTCGGGTGAGGTTTAATTGATATGTGTTGATGTTTTAAAATTTATTTTGCGTGATATGGATTGATATTTGTAGGTTTTTAAATTTTATTTTGTCATGTTAATTTTTTCATTTTTCGGATGAGCTTTTGGTAATAGGAGTTTATGTTTGTAGTGTATTTTTTTCTTATGTTGATATTTTTCATTTTTAGGATGAGGTTCAGGTGTTAGGAGTTATTGTTTGTATCTTTTTGTGATATTGTTTGATATTTAGAGTTTTTTAAAAAAAAACAATTGTTGATGTTTTATGAATTTCAGAGTGAATAATTTATACTTTTGAGGTATCATAACATTTTTGTTGATGTTGTTAGTTCTCTCTCTTGTGTTGATATTTTTCATTTTCCGTGTGAGTTTTAGTTGATATGAGTCGATGTTTTGTAGTTTTTTTGTGGTTATATGAGTTAATATTTTTAGCTTTTTTTTCTCTCATGTTAATATTTTTCATTTTCTAGGTGAGTTTTAGGTGATACTAGTTGATGTTTGTAGTTTTGGGTGATATAGGTTGACATTTTGTAGTGTTTTTTTTCTTATGTTGACGTTTTTCATTTTCTGGATGTAATTTAGGTGATAGGAATTGTTTTTTTAGCATTTGGTTGATATTGGTTGATGTTTGTAGTTTTCTTTTTAAAAATTTATTAATTGAATCTTTGTTAACGTTTTCATGATTTTAAATTGATGTTTTGTTAGTTGTAGTCGACGGGTTTTTAAATTTTTATCGATTTTTATTTGATTTTTAATATATTTTTTGCTGTTATTTTTGTATTTTCTCTAATTTTTTTAGTTGATGTTTTATGAATTTTCGTTGATTTTATGCTATTTTTTCTTCTTCTGATATTTATATTTTTAGTTAGATGATCATATTAATTATTTGTATTTTTAAAATATTTTAAAATATTTTATTCAATTTTTTGAAAATTTTTTCAGACTGCGGATTGGTGGGAAAATGATGAAAAAAATTGGACAAAAAAACCCCTGGAAAAATATTAGCAATAGGTCCCTGTAAAATTATTAGAGATAGGACTCTGTAAAATTATTAAAAATAGGTCCCTGGACCTAGAATATAGTTAGAATTGCATAAAAGTTTCTGCGTAAAGTTTAGGCTGCCTCATAGGAATCAATCTCATCTAGTAATTATTAACATAATTTAGAGTGTAAATTTACACATATGTTAGTGTTATTCTGGAATCCGTATATTCTATGAAGATTTGAAGATTTAAGAAATTTTCATTAATTGCAAGGTTTTGAACACATTAAAGACCCACTGTCGGAGAAGAATTGAATATTAAATATAGAAGAACATTAAATACAGCCGGAAGCTTCCAGATGCAACCGTGCGTGGCGGCGGGTGGCCGAGCTACGACGGCCATGACTAAAAAACTGGTGGTGAGTGCGGCTGCGGAGGGCGAACGAAAATCACGTTTAATAAATCCATTTCGGTATTCATCCCATTGATTTTTATTGGTTGAATTATATATTTTGGTCATTTCTTTTGTCATTATAATTATGTTATATTTTCTAATATTTTACTAGGAATATAATTAGTTTTCTATTCTCATTGGTAGAATATTTTATTTCCTATTTTTATTTAGGAGAATTCTTATTTCATTTTCTATTTTAGGTAGAGTATAGTTTTTACATGAATATATTTCTTTTATTATTCTTAATATAATTATATTTAGGTTAGGGAAAATTTGTTATTCCCTTTTTAGTTAGTTATCCATTAGCATAAATAGGACAAGAGATTTCAAGACAAGGGAGCATTCTAACGAGACATTAAATTAGATGTTTGAAATTGAAAACCCCGCCTACCTCTGTATCTTGATTTTCAAGATTTCCTAATCTATGAAGAATTAATTCTTAGTTTCATCTAACGATTAAAGTCATCGTTGAATACAATGCGAGGTCAAGATGAAATAATCATGGTCTACTCATTCAACAACAACTCCTTACAATTGCAATACCACAGATGAGGGAGGGACACGATTTTGACCTGAAGTCTAGTCTCATCCGCTTACTGTCAAGTTTCCATGGTTTGGCAAAGGAAGACCCAAACAATCATCTTTATGAGTTTCATTCAGTTTGCACAAGTATGACCTTGAGAGGAGTCACAGAAGATCAAATCATTATGCGAGCCAAGGAGTTCCTTTATTTTCTTAAACCATGCAGCATTATGACTTGGGTGAAGATGAAGGAAGTCTTCCTTGAGAAGTACTTCCCTGTGAAAAAATTGAATAGCATGAAGAAGCATCATCAACAACTTGGAGAGAATCTCTACGACTACTATGAGCGTTTCAAGAGGATTTGCACTAGTTCCCCCCTACCATGACTACTTAGAGCAAGATATATTCCTCTATTTTCATGGTGGTTTACTTGAGTATGAACTTCATTTCGTAAATGATGTATGTAGAGGCATTATTTTTAGAAAGATGCTAGAGTAAGCTTGCGAAATGTTATTGGAGCTGGGAGAAGGCTCAAGGTAATTCGATGGGAAAGCCAATGCATGAGGCATGAATTCCTCCTCGAACACACCACTGGTATCAGAGTCATATTTCATATAATTTAAGGAGAGAGTGAAGAAATTGGCCAAAAAAGTGTTTTTGCATAAGTTAGAGTGTGTGAAGCGTGTGGTAATTCATCTCATCCCACAGACACATGCCCTTAAGTTCAAGAACTTGATAACAAAGTCAACGTTGTTTATGGAGAATATCAAGGCTAAAGATATGATCAGTTCAATCCCCAATGGAGGAATCATCTCAACTAGAGGTATGGAAATTCGGAGAAAGAGTATAATGTTGACCTCCTAAAAAAAATTCAGTGGGAAAAAGAGTATAGTGTTGACCTCCTAAAAATACTAAACTAAGAAAATTATAATAAATGATATTTTTGACATCGTATCATTCCCCCTGTGGTCGAAAAGTTTCGTCCTCGAAATGAGAATGATCTTTAAAAAGATGTAGATCTACGTCCCACGTCATCCCTGCGAAATCTTGGTCATAAACGGTGACTGGACCATGACTAGGCAGTGACTGGATTAATGCTGATGTGACAAAAATATTTCACACCAATTTCTACAATCATTTCAAAAATCATTGAGACCAAAGTCAATCATTTTCAAACAAGTTTAACCTCTAAAAGTTGTAGAGTGTAACATAACACCAACGTCGGTCATCCTTCACATCACATGTTGGTAAAAACGACATATAATGAGAAATCGGCTATTCTCATAAAACAACATATGCAACATTGCACGCCATTCGGTAAGAACATTTGCTTCATTTTTAAACCTTTTATTCTGGTTAAAAAATAACCAAGGTAAAAAATCTATCAATTTTCTCGGTTATTTTTTACTTGACGTAAAAAAATTTTACTTTGAAAAAATGAGGTAAAAGAACTTTTTACTTTGGTTATTGACCTAAGCCAAAAAATAGAGGTAAAAAAGGCGAAGTAAAATGTCAAATTTCTTTTAATGTAATTCTAAGGCGAATACACTACCTCACTAAAAAAATTCAGTAACAAAAAGAGTATATTGTTATCTCCCTGGAACCCCAATCTCAAACTTAAATAGGAAACCCTAATCAAAACCCTAATTTGTATCACTATAGTTCCGAACTCGGAATAGACTTGATTTAACCAACATATGTCTTCCCACCACAGGTTTAGAATTCGTAACCAAAATCAGAATCACTGATCAATGTTGAATTTAGTAAATAAAAGGGACGGAATTCATAAATATGGTTAGTACATGGATTCACATCAAATTGATGTGGACTCCATCATCAAGTACGTACAAAATGTTATGTTACTGCAAGGAAATGCTATAATACCACCATCCCAATGTTACTTATATGAAATCATCAATCTCCTCAAAACACATAATATATCCATCAAATTAATTCAGAAATTCTAAATGTCAACAAAGTTATTTAAGGTTACATTTTTAAGAGGGGTGAGAGGTACAATGTAAGATATTCATCGTATCTTCAGAAATTATAAAAGACTTGTGTGGATCCAATCCAATCTAACCCAACCAAATTCAATGACAATAAAATCATTATTTTTACTGGTTAGCCAATAAGTTAGAGACTTATTGATTCTGATTGAACGAACTAAAACATTGAACAGATTAAATTTACATATTAGTACCGGTGTCAAATTGGTAGCCCCCATGGTTTCTTTGTCAAGTTATCATAATTGTTTCTTGCATTCAGTGGCAGCATAAACATCCTCGCGGCCAACAAGATCTGCAACAAACAAATATACATTTGAGTCAACTAAACCATACTTAGATTGATGAAATATGAACACATGAAAATATTGAACCAGTACTATAATTTATTTTGTTACTCTTCTCTTGAAACTCAAGAAAACCTACTGGCCATCGGTGAGCCCTGTCCAACTGAGAGAGTCCTTGTTCAGCTTGATCAAAGATTCAAAGTAGAACCTCGAGCGTCGAATTTGTATTTTCATGCATTCCCTCCACCCATCACTCACCTTTCTTGAGAGTATATCCTCATCGCATACACCAAATTGCGCGAGTTCATCTTGCGGAATATATATTCTTCCTAATTGTGCACTGGTATTCAAAATAGTGCTAGAATAAGGCTTGTTATAACATACATTCTGCATCATCTGAATAAAAGACTCACAAACACAATATACTTACTCTTCTGATATAGAGTTCTTGCTGGGTGGGGGGAGGATTCTCAGAAATGGGAGGGTTGGGGGGTTTTGGTTTTAAAATGGAAATAAAAGGGGGAGGACGCATTTTAAAAAATGAGTCCTCATGGGTCATTTAATTTTTTATTTGCACCGTCTGAAATTTATGGTAAAAAAAAGAAAAATGACGAGGACGCATTTCATGGTATTTTTTGTTTTTTTAAATTTGATTTCGCCTTTTGGATTTTTTAAGAAAAAAAAGGAAAATTACGACTCCACAGCACCGCCACACGTGGATTACACGCGCCACACGTGGATTACACGTAGGTTACATGCATTACACATACCTGTGTAGCCACGCATGGATTACACAAGTCACACCCACACGTGGATTATATGTGGATTACATGCGTCACACCTACCTGTGTAGCCACGTGGATTACACGCGCGGATTACACGTGCCACACGTGGATTACACGCGCCACACGTGGATTACACACGTCACACCTACGTAGCCACGTATGGATTACATGCGTCACACCTACATGTGTAGCCACACGTGGATTACATGCGTCACACCTACCTGTGTAGCCACACGTGGATTACACGCGTCACACCACACGGATTACACGCGTCACACCTACCTGTGTAACCACATGTGGATTACACGCGCGGATTACAAGCGCTACACGTGGATTACATGCGTCACACTTACATGTGTAGTCACACGTGGATTACACGCGCGAATTACAATCGCCACATGTGTAACTATTTTAAATGAATCATATTTTTATATTTATATAAATACTTTCATTTAAAATTATATAATATAAATAGTTATCAATTAAGTAGTAATATTATACAT
>JAULKM010000006.1:17742608-17758733 GCA_032355605.1 Rubia tinctorum | reverse complement strand
CATTCCTTCTTCAACACAACCTATCCATATTTGCATAATTTCCACAAATTGCCAACTAGATAAATCTGGACTTTACATGTTGTATATCAAAGTGTTATATATTATTTTTATTCTTTAATTCAAATCTATCATAGATTTAATATGTCTCGTGTAGTTGAATAGAAAAGTGTTTACTGTAGTATTTTCTCCGTCTTATCTATATTTTGCATAAGTATTAAAAGAGGGTTGAATGTAGGAAGACGGAATAATGAAAATAATAATAAAATAATATTGATGAGCGAATAAAGGAGAATGACTAAAATATTTTCAAAATATAAAGTGTGAAAAAAGATATTTTAAAAGGTAAAGTGTGACGATAATAGAAAAAATAGTAAAACATGAAAGCAAAATTTTAAAATACAAAAGGAAATTATAAAATTCTTATATTTCTGTATAATATACTAGAAAAATTTGTCTAAATAAATCGTAACAATGATGTTACATAGTTTATTATGTTACGAATTCGTAAAAAATCGTCCAAATTGAGTTCTTAGAAGTATTTATAGTTTTTTGTAATAAATTAGCATATTTTAACATTAAAATAATAAACCTAAAAACTTTTGTAGAATATGAGAAGGTAAACCATTGTTATTGAATCATTTTCGACTTAACGCTCTAAATGTGTAAATTAAAAATAACTTTATTACTATGATGATTTCGTATGAGTAGTTTAGGTTGATTTGTAAAGTATTTTCATGTTTTAAAATTGTGCCATTCCAAGTTAGATTTCACGTTTGTTGGAAAATTTATCCCCTTACCCACCTCAAGATAACTTCTTTCTTTAAAAAAAATGAGTAAGAAAACAAAACACATATTTTATAGTTCACCAAATGTGTTGGCTATCTCTACAAACAGATACAAATTAATATTATTCTGAAAAAGAGTTAGATAGATTACAAATGTCAGAAATTATGTCACTCAGACTCACCAGAGTAGATTACAAACTCAAAAGAGTAACATCTTTCCCACTTTCTAAACAGCTCCCAAACTCTCCCTCTATTTATAAGAGTTCAAATGCAATTTTAGACTTTTACAATTCACTATCCAACTTTTGAAATTTTCAATTCATGAATGAAAACTTGTTAACTCTCATTAATTAACCTTTTGGAATTTGAAGAGATACCCAACAATTTCCTTCTCGATTCTTTTATATATATATATAAACATAATCCGAACAAGAGCTATACACGGACATGTGAATATTACAGATGCGCAATAATTGTGCTACATGTACCAAATGCATGGTGATCATGTCAGATGTACCAGACAACTACAAATGCACGGAATAAGTGTCAGACAAACAAACCTAAGGTAAGTAGATAGCACCAATCAGAATAAACCCAACCAGTAAAGGGTTTATCAAACAGATAGATTTCAACAAGTTCAATTAGGTAAGAACTTGTGACAATGGACAAATTTAACAAATATAATCATGAAAAAGTTTGCTAACAGAGTAGCCCGATTTCCATAAGTTCAATCAAGAAAAAAGCTATCAAACATAGCACTCGTGAATCCCAATAGCGATAGAAACATGCATCTTCTCAATACTCGCCAACAGATCACCTAGCCCCGATTTTCTTTTTCTTCTTCATCCTTATCTTGAAAGAAGTCTTAATGAACCAACAACTATGATATCACTTGTTGGATATCAGGAATGCATTTTCCACCTCAACCAACATTAGTATGACATTATTTGCTTTTAATTAAGACTGCATAGTTTTGATATTGGGCCTGACTCCAAAATAGTATCACTAATATAGTATTTAACCACTCTCTCCTCTTCCAATGTGGGACTTGGGTTGAACACACCCAACAATATTATCAAATCATTGACGAGGTCAGTCAAGAGATTATTTAAAGAGAAATATATGCTTCTTTCAAGCATTTCTTATACCGTACCCCTAGGTACCATGGATGTGCATCGTTAATGAAAAGGTCTTGTATAAGGCCATATCACAACGAGACCATGGATTAAATTACAAATACTTCAGTATGGGGTTTCAAACCGAAGTTTTAAAAGTACAGGAGATGAGTGTGTAAATTTATTAATTTACAGTTAAGTCTGGGTGTAAATAACAAACTTTTCATCCTCCTTTCCAACCTTTCCTCACAAAATTAGTTTTGTCTTCTTGTAACTACTCTCTCATTTTCTTCGAGCTCTCGAATCTCTATGGCACACAACCGCTTTTTTCGTTCCATTTATCACCACATTCTCTCTATTTTTCTTCCTCATTCCTTGCGCACAGCGTTTCACAAAGAACACTTGGAGTTTTGGCTCCATTTTCGGTGATTTTGCAGTTTTAACTTTGTTTTCGGCGATCTACCTCAATACGATATTCATTTTGCGTTAATCTTCGAAGGAAATGTCTTCGCTCTCCTTTTTATGTGTATTTTCTTCTTTTTTTAATTTTGTTTAAGTTTTTTAGTGCATGTGATATTCTATGATTTGTGTGAGTTTCACTGAGTAATACTTTGTGGTTTTTGTTGGTTATGTAGTTGAATCACGACTTATTGTGTGTTCTATTTGATGTTTTAGGGTTTATGTTGTTCACAGTGTTAATATTTTGGGGGTTGCTATTTTTTTGCCTTCGGTGATTTTGTGTTTTTTTGTTTTTGCTTAGATTTTGTGTGATATATTAGGGTTTTATTATGATTTGTACTAATTTTGTGTTTTTGTTGCTGTTTCTTAGATGTCAATCAAGAAGGAAGGATGATCTGTAGTTTTATTTCTATTTCATCTCTGATGTTGATCTATAATTAACTACCATAGTTCTTGCTCGAAGATTTCGAATCTAAACTTCAGAGCATTTAGTGAATTTGAATTCAAACCTGTTTTACGACTATTTCCTGTTGGTGTTCTTGTGTTTAGGGCTGAGTTTGGTCTTGAAATTCGAATCTAGTTAGGTTTGTTTTGTGAATTCGAATCTGGATGGGTTTCTTCATGATTATCTTTTTTGGGATTGTAATTTTGCTCACTCGGTCTGAATTGAGCTCTCCGGGCCGAATGTAATGGTGGATTGTAGTAGTTAACTTGGTCACCGGAAAGTTAACGCTTGTTGAAGGTGTTCTTGTTCGCCTGTATAAATTGCCTCAGATGGTGGAGATGAATGATTTGGTGTGGTGAATTCGTCTCCAATTTTTACAAGCTTTTGTTGTTGATTGTATGGCCTGAGTGAGGGAAAATGAGGGGGATATGTTGGCCAGAAAAGTTACCATAGCAGCGAACGACGGTGGTGGGGAAGGAGGTTGTGGTGGAGGGGGCCCAAAGGTGTAGGAAAAGGGAAGGATGAAATGGGAAAGGGGGAAGAAAATAGAATACATAGAAAAGGAAAAGGAAATAGGGAAAAAGAAAATGAAAAAAGAGAGATTAGAAAATGATCATTTCGCCTTTAAACTTAACACTTTTGACCAAAGTTGATGATTTGACCTGACAGAAGGGCCATGACTCAGCAGTTCTATTAATTGAGGGGCAAAAAGTGTTAAAAAAAAGATAAGGGGTCAAAGGTGAACGATGGAGGGAGTTCAGGGGCCTCCAAAGTCGTTTGCTATTTTATTAATGTATGTGATGTTTCATGTTTAGTTAACAATGACCTTTTATGTTTTTGGCGTTTCCTAATTTTTGTTTTCTGTTTGTAGCTTGCTGGTCAAGCTTTCTACTAGTTCAAGGGGAATAATGACATTGTCACCCGGGCCTTGATGTCTGATCTGGACAAAGGTGTGAAACAATTAAGCCTACTCCTCCTATGAGTTCACATGAATACTTTTCCAAGTCAGAGCTCAACGATGTCATTGATGAGATAAAAAAAAGTTATGAAGAATCATACTCTGGAAGGTGCTCCCTTGAACACAGGATAGGAGCCGACCTTTGATCTTGGCGTTGATGGAATAAGAGAGCCATACTCTTCAAAACCAACAGGAGAAGGCAAGTCTGTAAAAAAACTAGCGGCGAGGGAAAACAAGTCGGGAAAAATAGAATTTGGTTGTTTAGAATGTATTGTTCGACATTAATGTTTCAGTTATGATGGTTGATTTGTTAGTGCTAAGGCATTAGATTGTTATTGATGTTTTACGTTGATTTGGATTTTTCAGTTTTTATATTAGGGATATGTTAGGGTATTTGAGACTTTTTGTAATGAATGATGTTTAATGGTTTGATAGTCATGACCATTGACAATTCATAGGCTGACGAAAAAAATAATTAAATATTTCCACTTTTATATGCTAACTTTATATGTTTTTTTGTTCTAGTGATGATTCTTTGAATTCATTTGATTTTGAATTATTAGTGTTTGATGTTTTATGTCTTGCATAAAAAATTATTAAAATTTCTTGTTCACTCATGATATGCATAAAGTGATTCGAATCATCTTACATCTGCATATTATCATGCAAAAAACAACATCAGTGGATAAAAGTAGAACGTGAAAGAAGTTAATTCAAATGCAATAATAATGGAATATATAAGTGCAGTCGAGCATATCAATGTCCTGTCTAAATCAACATCCTCATCACATCACCATTTTGTAGAGTATCAAACAAAAAAATGAATCATCACAACGTAACAGTGTAATATCACAGTATGACAACAAATAATGATCAACTTCCAACAAGCCGATTTAAGATCAACTGAGCATTTTATGTTTTGGAACCAAAATTTCTTTCTCACTGGCTTCTTACCCTCAAACTTAATTTTCACTCTTGCACTACTTCCTTTGGTTTTTGTTTTTGGCGAATCGAGAACTTCGGGAGCTATCTTTGTTGATGATTCTCCTGCACTGTTTGTTGCTGAATGTTCTTGTATATCTATTGCATTCATTTGATTCATTGAAGTTGAGTCTCTATTCAGTCCCTCTTCAAGGATTCTTCGAGTTTCATGTCATTTTCACACTTTAACACTATATAGTAGTACTTACAGTACTTAGGAAACCAAAAGAAAACACAATGACATCTGAGCATGCTATTACTCGTGAATTTAGTAATTATGTTTCTATTGAAACATAATACTATAAATATATAACATCCAAAAAAATAGGAGCAACATCATTGTGTACATTTTATCCAACTGTAATTTGAAAACAAATTATTTTCGTAATGTACATGCTCATCAAATTTTTTTTTTCATATTGTAGTGCTGAACATGCTCAGTAAATTTCCAGCAAAATACTATATCATGTTTGCTGTAAATTGTAATCCTGATCATGCTCAGTCAATTTTTACTATCATGCTATACAGTTAAAACATCATACTCCCTCCGTCCCAATTTAAATTGCATATTAATCACTATCACGTTATTCAAGAAACATGTTTGACCGTTAATACGTTTAGAAATTACTTATTACGACGAATTCAATAGTATCATATATAATAATATTGTTACTCATATATTTATTCAAATATGCAGTCAAACTTTGATAGAGAATAGTGCCAAAAAAGCAAGTGTGCAATTTAACCTGGGACGGAGGGAGTACCAAATTTCATGAACATCATCCGCTATAATTTAGATCTTCTACTACATACAGTTATTTTCATAATGTGCAAGATGCTCAACTACACATTTAGAACTTAAAAATAACTACTCATAACTAAAATTCCAACATGTGAAAGTTTTGGTGCTTTAAATGAAACTTTTAGCAAATTGACAAGATGTTGCTTGTTCAAAGACAAATAAGCAACATGTATGTAAAATCAACCGTACAAATCAGGCTTTTCAAACATATGTTGCTGCTATATTCGATTTCACATTAGAAAATTGAAAACTCGGAATCAAGTAATGAAAGATCAACAACCTACGTTGTGAAACAAGGAAGATCTGTTCCTCATTGACATCCGAATCAATTTGTCATGTAAGAGTGCTAATTGATTGTTGATCTCGTAATCACCTTCTTCAAGTCATGATTTGAGTTTTGAATCTGTAAATTTTGAAATCGAGTTGATTCGCAGATTTGGATGATTGATATTAAATTAATGTCTAATCGTAGTTGTAGATTACTTAATTGATGCTTTGTTGATGTCGATCGGCGTTTTTCTTCAAATTCATTGTGGTTGAATTTGATGATGAACAATGATTGAAGATTTGTTGTTGCAGAAAGAGTTTGGTTGAGAAAATGACGTTTAATCGATTTTGGTTGAACATATTTGGTGAAGACGTGTTTTGGGAGGGGGTTTAGGGTCGCGCTTCAGGTTGGGTATGGTTTTGGGTTTGTTTTTGTATATTTGTTATTTGGTCCCTAATATTTTTCACAATTTTTCACTAATGACACCAAGCCCATTTTATTTGTAAATTTGCCTCTGAATTTGGTTTATCATTTCCCTATTTTTCCTCTAGTCTTAGGTATCACTATGAGACGATTTCACAGGAGACATGCTTACCATAAATAGGTAGAATGCACATTTCAATACTATTATTTGTGCATTCAATATTTATATAGTTACAATCAATTTATAATAATGCACAACTTCACATAATACAATACATATTTTTACAATTTAAAATACATAAAACACCTTTAAAAACACGACACTATTATGAATAATGAAATGATCATTAAAAATAAGCTAGATTCGTCATAATTAATTATTTAACTATTTATTTACCCTAAGAGAACCGTACATAATTACCCCCTAAATTATTTTATAAATACCCCTAAAAGGATAAGAAAATACATTTCTCATTCTCACATTCTCATATTCTCATTTCATCTCATCCTTATCTTTTTCTTCATTCTCTCCATCTTATTTTCAATATCAAGTTCCTTGCTAAATTCTTAATTAATTAGTGCAAAGTTAGTAATTTTTACAACAGATACTCATTATACAACATATACCATATAATTCAAAATGCTAGAGGACAAATGCAAATTGACGTAACATTCTCAATGCAGGAAGTAGGATGTCTAAAAGCAAGAAAAGACGGACAAATCATCTTTTGTAAAGCGTAGTATTAACATTTCCAGTTTCCTTATATATTTACTCCTTAGGTCCTTTAAAATTGGTCTCCTTTCATTTTTTATTTGATCTTTTAACAATCATTTTTTTGGTAAAATTTAAATTATTTTCCTTTATTTAATTTACATTTTACTCTCTTAAATAAGTTTCTTTGCTCATTTTACTTTTCATTAAAAAAAGAAAATGCTCAGAATGATACACACTTTTAAATAAAATTTATAGTTTGGTACCCAATTTTAAAAATTGTTGAAAAGTTACCCATTTTTTCGTTAATTTCCCCCAAAAGGTTCTTTTTAGTTAAAAATGAGTATCATTTGGCACAATTTTGATCCAAATTGATACCCATTTTTTTCTAAAAGGTACCCATTTGAGATATAAATGAAAAACGGATACCTTTAAAGAACAAATTCAAAATTGGGGCACCAAATTGTGAATTTCAATTAAAAGTGGGTGCCATTTTGAGAAATCTCTCTTTAAAAAATGTGCTTATCACTTGAGAGCCAATATTGGCTATGTCTGGCAAAGTTGTGCTTATAAGCAAATCTGACTTATTTTGAAAGTTGGGGGAAACCAGCTTCTATTTTTCCTGTTAAAATAGCTTTTACTTTTAAAATAATTTTTTTATCACTTTACGAAACACTAAAATGTATTTTGTTTATAAGTAAAGTAGCTTATGGCCTCTGCCAAACGGAGCCATTAAAAGGTAAAGAGATTATATTGATGAATAATTTTTATAAAGACCAATACTCCTTCCAAAGAAACGCACTCCCTATGTATAACTAATATTGACACACTTTATATACTGAGGTGTTTATTTTATTTTGACACATTTTAAATATTATAAGTTTAAGTTATTCACCTCCACTCTTTTCACCCTTTCTCCTTAACATTCAATTTGATCAACTCAATTAGCATACTACCTCTGTTTCACTGGATGTGGCACCATATGTTTAACTGCTTGGATTTAGGTGAATGAAATAAATGAATGAAATTGAATTTAGAAAGAAAAAAAAGTAGAATGAGTGAATGAAATTGAAGGAATTTTGTCATAAAAGAAAGTGTGTCAAATTCATAAAAATAATTGGGAAAAAATGTGTATCACATCAAATAAAATAGAAGAAGTATTCTAAATTATTATGTTACAAATTGAGGTGCAAATAATAATTAAACGGAGGGAATACTACTTTGAAAACGAGGTAAATGATCGAAATGACCCGCCGAAAATTGATAAGGAAATGGTTATGGAGAAGAAGCATGGCACCGTTATGTTAGTTGGACGGATATAACACGAATGCATGATACATTTGTCCAATTAAGAACCAATTTATTAGATTAAATATTTTTTTTAACTTAACTACATTTCAACTGAAGTCAATTTATTTTAATAAAAATATAATATCATCATTACTTAATATTTTAATAGTTATATCATTATTTAATATTTTAATTTTTATAATGGCATGATCTTAAAATAAAAGTGAAGGACAATTAACGTTCAGACGAGGAAAAACTCACAATGGATACTTAGGCAAGAGGACATGGAGAGTTCAATCCTAGTTCAGGATCAGCACAGGTATTTTAATTCGATTCATTTCACTTTAGTAAATGATTCAGTTCGGCTTAGATTTTTTATACTTATGTTTGAAATAAATCATTCATAGCTTAGGAAAAACGCTTAACGATGATTACAATAAATGAAATTGACACTCTGTCTAACTAGTATATAATTAATTTATTGCAAAGATACTTAAATTATATGTCAACGAGATCAATTATTTGTACTCATTCGTATTACAAATTAAAGATCCAATAAAAACTATAATATCGCCCTCAGGATATTAACTTGTTTCCCACAAAATCATGACTTGACAGATAAGAGGTTATCACACATCAATATCACTATAACAAACAGGGATGTTCAACAATCGTAGCACCACTTAATCCAAAAAACTTTATATTGTCCAAACCATAAACACCTTACAAAACAGAATCCGACACATTCATATATAATTCCTTTTACCAAAATACAAATAGAACTATAACCCACGGAACACATGATATGTACAATCAGATCAAGCACAATACATGAACGGTAAAACTAAATCGAATTATTATCATCAACACAACGATTTAATGAATCAGGTCAAAAAAATAACACTAATGCATGGAGATAAATTCTACACTTATTCAATAGCCGTGTTGGAAAGAAGGGAAAACAACATTAAAAAAAATTAGAAATTGTGAAAGAGGGCGGGAAGTGTTTGACCGGGAGGGTTTTACTAAACAGAAGCATCACGTGTATGGTGGGGTTGAGGTAAATTAAAACGAGTCATAAAAAAATTAGCTGATTACAAACACCGGTTGACCAAAAAAACAGAAATAATTAACAGCGGTAACACTTGTCCTTAGACTCCTGTCCGACAAAGAAATGGTAAGAACTAGGAAATTCCTTTGACCAATTAATATTAATTGATTAATTGGTGCCTTATTTCACGGGGTCCCTTGGTAGCGTAAAGTGCAATTTCGAGGCGCGATCAGCGGCGAACCCTTTCCAAGTGGGAATCCCTGTGTGATTTCATCTCCCCAAAACTCAATAAACCTTTGGACCCATAAAACTAATAGTTGTAATTATAATTAGTGAATGTGGTTAGTTTAGTTCGGGGTTCAAAAGTGACCGCCGAAGGGAAAAAGAAACAAGTGCCAAAGCAAAGCTCCAATCTCTTTAATCTTTTTTGACTATTCCCATTTTGCACTTTTCTAGGATGCTGAGGCAATAATTATAGTGCGTACGCCATTTCTGTACTTGTTCTGCTCAATAACAGCAATTAGTACCTTAGATAGCAGGTTAATAATATTCATAAATGGGGCGAAATACAAAAAGCATTTTTATCCCTAATTTTTTGTTTGGTGCACATTCTGTTTCTTTGTTCAATGTAGGAGTATATATGTCCGCTATGTTTTTCGAAAGTGCACCCTATATTTGGATACCGACATTGAAAAACTGAGGATATATATACACTAAATAAGGACTATATGTGCACTTTTGAAAAATTGAGGTGTATTTGTGCACTAAACAAGGAATTGGGGGCATAAATGTACTTTACTCAATACAAAACTAACCCTGTATTTTTATATGAAAGTGTTAAAGTAATCCTGTAAAATATAAAAGTGTCAAAATAACACTAAATTATTGACGAAAGTGATGAAATAACCCTGTCAATATTTACTTTCGTAAATCCGGAGTTGACCATTATGAAAATAACTAAAATACCCCTGCTTAGTTTCTTTTAAAAAATTGAACGATTTTACCTTATAAAATATAAGATTAGACCAGTATTTTGTATAAAAAAATATAAGGTTAGATTAGTCATTGTTAAAAAAATTATAAGGTTATATCAACACTTTTTTTAAAACATAGGGTCAAATTAGAATACTTCAAAAAATATAAGGTTATATACGTACATTTAAAAAAATAAGTTTGGATTAGTACTTACTACAAAATCTCAACCAACAAAAAAAACACATTTCACATTTGCTACGCTAACTTGATAAATATATATTAGAGAGATGGTGTACACATGATCTAATCCATCCTGCATCAATCTCCCAAATTAGATTAGACGAACCTTTTTACGTACTCTAACTTGAGAGCAAACAGTGAACAAGTTTTCAAACATTTAGAATCATATTTTCAATGGCAAATAATCACCAATATATCTCCCTAAAACCTCTTTCTTTTTTCCCATTTAAATCGATGTAACACAGACAAAGGTGAATCTATATTCTCACAATTCGCAGTTATGACACATTTTTGTTACCTCGTCATTCCCCTGATCCTGACATTAGCTGGTAATTGTTGAATTCAGAGTACAAAAATTAAATTCCATTTTTAGTGTATTTATGGAAAGAAAACTAGGCACATTTCCCCTACTTTTTTTTTTATTTGTGCAGGAGAAGTTCATGGTTCAACATTTTTTACCTTCGTTAATAAATGTAAGTATACTGTATACTATTTGGCCATGGCTGTTATCTGGCATCGGAAGTCCTCCATTATCAATCACCAAGTTTGCTCTTCAAATCAGCGAGTCGAGAACGATCTAAGTGCCGAGTTCTTATTGTACGAAAGGAATAAATTTACAAGTTCAATTCATAAGTTGTCGAGGGAGGAGAAGAATTAAAAGGAGGAAGAAGCAAGGAAGTAGCAGGAGAGTGAAGAAGAAGCAACGATTTTTTTAAATGTACTGATATAACCTTCTTTTTAAAAAAAATGTACTGAACTAACCTTATGATTTTATAGAAAGTACTGATTTAGCCTTGTATTTTTATTGGGTAAAATTTTCATTTTTTAATAAAAAAACTAAGTAGGGATATTTTTGTTATTTTTGCAATGGTCAACGCCGGATTTTCCACAGTTAACGCCAGTAGGATTATTTAAGCACATTCGTCAATAATACGGGGTTATTTTGGTATTTTTAAATTTTACAGTATTATTTTAGCACTTTTGTGTAAAATATAGGGTTACTTTAAACTTTTTTTCTCTTTATAAATATTATAAAAGGATGAGAATTTTTGGGTACAAATAATTTTTAAAAAAAAGGTTTTGGACGCAAATAATTACAGGTTTGATGAAATCGAATCATAAGAATCTCTTGAATTAAGCATATGGATCGAAAAAAATTCACGGGTTAATTTTTCTCTCTAATCCCGGAAATGCATGTGTTCCCATACTAGATGAGATGTTTCATTTCTAATAATTGATGTTTCAATTAAAAGTTGTGATTTTTTTATGAGCAATATTCACTAAAATCATGTGTTTTAAAGTTAAATTTGATGTTTTAATATAAAATCTTGTGTTTATATGTTAAAATTTGACAGTTTACATTTTTTGACACCAGTTTGTAATATTTTATTATCTTAGTTTTCAAAATTTTAACTTATATTTTAATTTTAATTTTAATTTTAATTTATGTGTTAGTTTTTCAGTGTGTTTCTTTTAACATTAATATTGATAAATTTCCCCCCAAATATTAGGTTCTTATCTAATATATGTCTTGAATTTTTGATAGTGTGAATTAATTTTTTGTAGTTTTAATACAGATGTTTTATCTTATTCGATATTTAGTGTCACATTTTGAGGTTTACTTTGATGTTTCAAATCATTGTGTATTTTAGTTTTTTATTTGATATTTAATTATTTTAATTTTTAGTGCATTTTTTTAGTGTTCCGTATGATATTTAGCTCTTTTTAATTTGTGTTTTAGTGTTCCATATGCAATCATTGTAATCGCCACTAAGCGTTTTTTCCATCATATTGGAATGATTGATTTTTTTAAAAAAATATTTTAATTTGATATGTATTTTTGGTATTTAATTCTGGTGGTTTACTATTTTAAGTTCATGTGTATTCATAGTATTAGTATTTGATTTTTAAATTTATTAATTTGACGTGTATTTTAGTATGAGGCCGTCTCATGTGAGACCAAGGACGGAATATATAATATGTAATCGTTAAATAAGAGTATATTAAATTCGGGGATAAAATACAATAATTTTATTTTCGGGATTAATTTTAAAAAATCAAGTGAAATACAGGGGCTGAATTGCAAAAAGGGAAATAAGTTCTTTCTTCTCCGGGAAACCCTAGTGGGAGATTGCCTGAAATTGATGTGCACGAACTGATTGCCGTGCAGTCACGGCTGGAACTCTTCTTTGGAGGGAGAAAATCCTCCGGCGATGCGCTTCTCCGTCTTTTCTAGGATTTTTGTCGAGTATGGGACCGGGCAACATAGAGTTGGCAACACTAGAAGGCAAACAGATTCGGACGTTATAGTATTGACTGAACACCAAAAGCAGAGAGATGAAGCCCAGGATTTAATTTCCCACGGTGCTGATTAGAATTGAGAAAACGCACAAATCTAGAATTGAGTACAACGCTTTTTGTGCTTGTCGGCGGTCTGTTAACCATTGGAGAGATATGTGAGTTTTGTTGTTAGGTGCTCTTCGCTAGATGGAGTCACGGCCTGAAATCGATGGAAGAATTGGGTTCGTAGGTGAGATTTTCCGGTGCCTGACCGGCGAGAATTCAGGTTAAAGTCGGGTTTATTGTTTGGGTCGACCTATTTGGGCTTGGGCTAGATATGAGTTAAGTTTGGACCTAAAACTCAAACCCAGAGAGCACAATCATATAAAAATATTAAACATCAAATTAAAATATTAAAATATCAAAATATCAAACTAATATAGTAAAACATCTTACTAAAATACTAAATACATATCAAATTAAATTAACTAAAAATTAAATAAAGATAACCATAATGATGTATCAAAATATCAAATAAAACATTAAAGAGAATAAAAATAGTTAAACATAGACGAAAAACACAAATCAACTTATAATAGTTAAACATAAAAAATAATACAATATATAAACATCAAATGAGAATGTTCAAACATCTGATAAAAATACTAAAAAAATAAACATCAAATAAATACACATATAAATTTAAATAGTTAAATATTAAATAAAATACTAAAATACGAATCAAACGAAAACAATTATAGACACAAGTTAAAATAGTTAAACATCCAACAAAATACTAAAATGCACATCAATTAAATTATAATAGTTAAATATTAAGAAAAAACACACTATGCACCAAAATGTGACACTTATATCATAAAAAATAAACATCAATATTAAAGTTTAAAAAACTAATTCACACCATTGAAGCATCAAGGTGTACAATGAAAAAACAAATACACATAAATTTTAAAACATCAAAGTTTGCACCAAAATGTGATACTGAAATATAGAAAAATAAAACATCAATATTAAAATTTAAAAAAAATCAATTCATACTATTGAAATATCGATTATACATTAAATAAAAATCTAACATTCAAAAATAAGAAACATCAATATTGATTTTTAAAATGACATGCTGAAAAGTTAACACATTAATAAAAAAATATAGGTTAATATTTCAAATTTAATATAGTAAAATGTCCCAAACTAGTGTCAATATAAGTAGTGTGTGTAAAAATTAACATGCAAACACGAGATTTACAATAAGGCATCAAAATTTAACCTTAAAATACATGATTTTAGTGGGAAAAATGATTTTGAAGAAATATCACAAGGTTTGGTTGAAACATCATGTACTGAAAATAAAACATCAAGCCTGTTAGTAAAACCCGAGCATTGAGCGGAAATGAAGAAAATAATTGATCTGCAAATTTTTTCGACTCGAATTCTTGACCTGCGAAATTCTTAGGAATTAAAAATTCCTAAGGTTATTTATACCCAACAACCCCTAAAAAGTGGTATTTGCACCCAAACCCCTCCTTCATCTCCCAAACTTTCTTAAATTCTATTAGGAACTCCATCTCTATTAAACTTCATAATACTGCTTGTTAATCCTTGATCACGCCGTGAGATGGTCTCACACAAGACTTTGTCTTTTAGTATTTCATAAAATGTTTATCAATTTTACTTAAGTGTATTTTTGGTATTTTTATTTGACGTTTAACTTAGTTTGATGTGTATTTTTTTAGGTTCAAATAATTTAAATTTATGTATATATTTAATGTAGGTACATATATGTGTATGTATGTATGTATGTATACACACATATATACCCATCTAAGCGAAGTCTAACATCAGAATAACCACCTTGCAAGAATAGGTCGATTTCGTTAGGCGTGTATAACACCTTGCTAGAAAGAGTGGAAGAGCCACTCACCACAATTATCCTCCACTAGACCACGACGTAGGAAAGAGGGACAAAATATGTAGGCCACGATCACACGATTCACCATCTATAAAAATGGAGAAAGGACGACAAATCAAGTTAGTGACTTCTGACAAAAGAAATAATGATAACAAAATTAACTCTAACTTGCTCGTCGGAGTTTTCTCCTGGGGACAACCCCGAAGACTTTCTTGTAGGTGTTCGAAGAGGATGGGCCCCTTGAAAGGGTACCTCACATCAGTGGCGCCGCCCTTGAGGAATGATTTTTTCGTTCGAGTCTTTATAGTCCATATGAAAGGCCAGATCCCAATCCGGAGTTAACACCCAATTGAAAAACGTGCAAAGACTACACCCACTCAACGAAGCAGGCAAATGGCAAAATAGTGCAATGACACAAAGGAGATCGCAACCACAATATTGCCGCACCCACAAACGGCCTCCATGAATTTGTGTAATGGTACACTCCTACATGACAGTCATCTCGAATGCTTATAAACGGATATATAACTTAAGGAATTATGGTATACTTACCCCTATTTTAGAAGACGTGGTCATAATGATCGATTAGACATAGAACTAGGCACTCCAAAACATAAACATTACACATTGACGAAGGAATATTCGTCAGATTCATGCCCATATCAGCTACTCAGGTCAAGCGCGAACGACGCTACTAACGTTGCAATGCTAGTAATACAAAATATTATACACCATAAATATATGGTCGCGAGACCAATAAATTCCCCCCATTAATCTCAAATCAATACAAAAACCTAGAATTACATCGATAATTGCCTTTCTAGCCTATAAAATTTTCCTAAGAAGTATTACAACACGTGAAATAGCAAACCTATTCCTTAAGTAAGCAGTTAAATAAGTCCCCATCTGCAAGCTAGTTAGCCTACTAAGGCTCTAAGGTGATGTCGTTGGAGAATGGTTGTCCAATTCTCCCTCCACACCTCTTTAATTTCCCGAAGTGCCCCCATAACGGAGCACCACTCTAGTAAGCAAGTATACCAACAAGGTGAATGATCGCTTAGCTAGCATATTTTTCTATCATATTCACATTTGATCGACCTCGTGAATCCAAACAGTTTCACGAGTTCTTCAACCGTGTAGCCCATTTTCCCCTTAGATCTCAGCCACCGCGAGTCTGATCCTTCCCCCACGCCTATTCTCCTAAGCCCCCACACATACAGACCTATATGATGGAGATTCTACATCACCATCCATCCCAGCCCTACATTCGCTAATCTCACCTGCTGATCCTGCAACAAGGAAAATGCCATAACACACATAAGATGGATAAGGTATATGATATGAATTAGAAAATGTCATTTATTATATTTTTATTCGTTTAGTATTTTTAGGAGTTAACACTATACTCTTT
>JAULKM010000006.1:17695991-17742508 GCA_032355605.1 Rubia tinctorum | reverse complement strand
TCCTTAAATGACCTCAAATGGCAAAAATTGGAGAAGCGATGGATCGCCGTAAAGGTTCGAAACGGTTTTCAGCGTAACTTTTGCGTTCGGAGTCAGAATCAGGCGAGGCCGGATGCGTTGGAACCGTCTCGACGAGTCGATCAGGGTCCCGGTCCTCAGGCGCATACATAAAAAATATATTTAAAAAATTAGCCCCAAAAGAGGGCGCATTTCCATAATGCGCCCTCTTTATTTTTCATTTTCTTTTCAGCCATTCAAATCAAAAGACGTTAAATTTTTTTTTAAAAAAAAGAAAATTCCAAGAGGGCGCATTTCCATAATGCGCCCTCCCCCTTTTGCATCCATTCTCCATTTCAACCTCATGCAGCATCCGATTGGGGGCAAACCACCCCCCAAAAATAAAGCACTCCTCGTCCTTCCCCGACCCGTTGACGGAGTAGGCGTTGCTTCGGGAGTGGCGAAACGGGAGCTCCAGCGACTCAGCGTCGGCGTGTCATGAGAAGCGACGGCCTCGTTTCCGGAGAGTACTAATGTCGGGATAAGAGGACAGGGTGTTTGCGATTGGACTCGAACGCGTGTCATCGGGCAATGATGGACCTGCAAATGGTACAAATCGGAACCCTCCAGCGATGGGGCTCCTTCTCTGGCCGCGGGGATCCCTCCTGGTGGCAGAACCCTCCCGCCGCCATTTTTTGCATTATTCGGATCGCTAATATGGGCGTTGCGGATGTTGAGAGGCGGACGGCGGTTTCAGAGGAGAGGTAGGATTTGAGTGTGAGGGAGAAAGGGGGTCGTTAATAGTAGGTAGGGTTTCACCATTTATGTGGGATATTTGAACGATGGATATTTAATCTGTCCAATGGTTATAATGGTTCAGATTTATCAACGATAAATAAATCTATATTTAATTTTGACAAAGTATTGGGAAAGACCGTCTTCCCATATGCGGATTGAATTGAAATTATAGAAACATAAAAAGTTTTAGTTGCAATATTAAAAATGTATCATGCGACATGTAGAAGTGATAAGTTTATGACCCGATTTATATAACCCAAAAATTTTATTTTGATTTCTTCAAATTTGCAGTTGAAACCTTGATTTTTCCATAACTTATGGAAAGACCGTCTTTCAAAAGACGGACTCTTTAATTTTTTTCTATTTCAAAATTTATATATTTATTTTATTTATATTTCTCTTAAGACAAAGTCTTGGAAAATATTGACTTTACATCGGCATATGGAATTAGAACAATAAAAAGGTAAAAAGTTTTACTTGAAATATAGAATTTTAGAGTTAAGTACTAAAATAACCATGACTCTAGGGTGAAAGTGTCAATATGACCCTGCAATTTCAGAAAGTGCCAAAATAATCTTTGACTCGTTTGACTTTTTAGTCAACTGATTCATGGTCGGATATTATAGAAAAGACTATTTTGCCCTTGAATTAAAAAAGAGTTAAATGCTAAAATGACTCTGACTTTAGGCTGAAAATGCCAATATAACCCTGCAATCCCAAAAAATGCCAAATAACTCTTGATCATATTGACTTTTTAGTCAACTATTTTACTGCGAGAATAAGGTGAAAATACCGTTTTGCCCTTATTTTTTAAAAATGAAAAAAAGTCACAAAATATGAAATCACATCCTTGCCCTTACTTTATTTCTCCTATTTTCCTCTTGCATTTTCTATTCTTCCCCATACTTTCTTCCCGCTCCACCCTTCTTCCCGTTTTCTTCAGCCCGAGCATAGAAACTGAGGCATTGCCTCGTCGCCTTTCATCTTTGCAAACGTCCGTCGTTCCTCGTCGGCATCGGCGTATTTCTTTCCTTATCTGCAAGCGGCCGGAGGATTTCCTTATTTTGCGTCTTTCCCATCGGCTTCACCCCCTAGAACAGGGCATCATCTGAAATGGTAATCTCTCGTCAATATGTGTTGGATATTGCCCTAGTTGTTACCTCTGATTTCTATTATGGAGTTGGTATTGTTCATTGTTTGAGATTTAGGGGTAAAATGTGTCATTGGGGGTGAATTCCCTAGAATTTTTATAGTTTTTTAGAATTTTGCATGTTTTATTGTGATTTATGGGCTCGTGGAGATGTTAGGGTTTGTTTTGCTTGGTTGTTTATGGTTGTTTATGGTGTTCAACAGGGGCTGGTTGTGAAGTCCTATAATGAATGGGGTTTAGTTTCGTTTCATGTACTGTCAGAACAGAGGACGTTTTTTCATAATTTTTGTTGTGTTCTGAATGGTTGTAATGTTAGTTGGTTGTTGTGAATTTACTTTGGTGCCTTTTTTAGATGTAGTTGCCAATTTTTGGTTTAAAGTGTCAATATAACCATGCAATCTCAGAAAGTATTGCATGGTCAGGGTTATAAATGTCTGAGATTGCATGGTCAGGGTTATAAATGTAAATAATCCAAAAATTTATTATGCAATGTGCAGTAGTTATAAGTTTATGACCCGATTGTACAATGGGAGTACGAAATTGCTTCCACCAAATTTATGGAAAATTACATTATTGCCTAAAATTTCGTTACGACATTATCTTTCTCTCCAAAATATACAATTTTTATTATTCTTGCATAAATACAGAAATAGAAAATATATAATTTTTTGGGTAAAATTTTGGAAGGCGCTAGTACATGTTCTAAATTAACTTAGAATTGATTACTATGAAGTAAGAACGGAAAATCGAAAAGGATTAGTAGGGGTGTTCAACTTGCCCGACCCGACTTGACCCATTTTGACTCGGCCCATATGAGTCTAGTCGGGTCAATGTCCCATTTGGGTCGAGTGGGTCTGGTCAAAATGGGTCGGTCGGATTTTGACCCAAATAGACCAGTTTCAACCCATTTGCAATTTTATCTCATTTACAAAATCATAAAAATGAATTAGTTTAATACAACATACCCACCATTAATTTAATTCATAAATAATTTTAACATTCTTGATTTTTTTTATAAAACTAAAAATAATTTTACAAAAATACTATTAATTATAAATAATATATTTATTAATATATGAAATATATATTCATAATTGTATAAATAAAATTTAGTAAAATTATATTTTTTAAATGAAATATTAAAAGTATTCTAACTAAGTAAAATGAAAATAATTGTATTTTTCTTTATTAAGTGAATAATATATAGTATAATATAATATAATATAATATAATATAATATAATTATTTTAAATTATATAAAAATAAATCATAATTTTATTTATTATTGAAATATTATTATATTTAAAAATAATATATTTTATTTAAATAAATTATAAAAAAATTACTATTTTTTATATGATTTTGGTCGATTTGGATCAATTTGGGTCTACCCACGACCTAGTCCAACCCGACCCGACTCTAAATCATGGAAATTTTGACCCGACCTGACCCGACCCATTTGTCCCACATTTTGGGTCAATTTGACCCGAGACAGTTGACCACCCATGAACACCCCTAACAAACTCAAACATAGGCAATGAGGATTATGCAGGGCTAAAAGTTCTTGAGGAAGTAAAACAAGTTTTTCACCAATTCTCTGACATTTTCTGTTTCAACTCAATTACACTTGAAAGATAAATTGACCACCAAATTTTATTAAAATCAGATACACAACCAATTAAGGTCAAGTTCTACCGATATCCGCACGCTCGCATGACAGAGGTTAAGAAACAAGTGGCAGAATTGTTAGAGAATAAAGTCATACAATAGAGCACAAGTCCTTATTCTTCACCATCCATCCATGTTAAGAAAAAAACTCAAAATGGATATTGTGCATCTATTACATAAAACTGAATGAATCAACAGTGGAGGATAGGTTTTCAGTTCCGGTCATTGATGAGTTGTTAGATGAGCTACACAGATCACAATACTTATCCAAACCAGATTTAAGATATGGCTACCATCAAATTAGGGTTAAGAAGGATGATATCCATAAGACAACTTTTTCAAACTCTCTACGGTTATTTTGAAATCATTATAATGCCATTCGGGTTAACAAACGCTCCCACAACATTTTAACCTCTTCTGAACCAAATTTTATGTGAATTATTGAGGGAGTTTTCTTGGTGTTTTTTGATGATATTATGGTCTATAGTTCCTCTTTGGAACAACATATTTCTCATTTAAGTCTGGTTTCGAGTTTACCCAAGAAACACCAACTCTATGTGAAATTGTCCAAGTGTGTTTTTCCTAGTTCAAAGGTGGAGCATTTAGGGCACATTATTTCGGGTGAGAGAGTTAAGATGGATACTCAGAAAATTAAGTGTATCATACAACGACCTTGTTCCCAAAATGTTAAAGAGTTAAGGGGATTATTAAGACGAACGGGATATCATCAAAGATTTATTGCATGTAATGGAATTATCTGCAAACCGTTACATCATTTGCTAAAAAAATGCTTTCAAATGGGCTGAAGTGACAACAAAAACCTTCCAAGAACTGAAGAGAATTATAACTATAGCACCGATCTTTAAAATGCCAAAATTTGACAAGGATTTTATTTTAGAAACTGATGCTTCATAAAATGGCATGAGAGTAGTACTAATGCAAGATCAAAGACCAATTGCGTACTTAAGCAAGGCTATTTGTCCAGAAAAAATTGATTATCAACATATGAGAATGATTTGCTTACAATAGTAATTGCTTTAGACAGTTGGAAGCACTATTTTTTTGGCAACCATTCATCAATAAAACAGATCATCAAAGTTTATTTTTTTAATATAGCTGAGCTGACCAATGATCTCCAATATAAGTGGATCACAAAATTGTTGTGATTAGACTTCGAAATGTGAGACAAGATTTATTAGCTTCAATGCACTCTTAAACCATTCGAGGTCACTAGGGTCAGGCAACAACTATTAAAAGAGTACTCTCTTTGTTTTTCTGGCTGAAAATGAAATAGGAAATTATTTATTATATTAGAGCCTGTACAGTGTATCAGAGGAGAAAATCAGAAAACTGTCATGGCCCTAGCCTGCTTTAGCCTCTTCTGATCCCTTTTCAAGGTTGGAAACAAGTCACTGTGGACTTTGGGGAAAAACTACCTTCTTCAGAAAGACTTGGTACCATATCAGAGGTAGTAGACATGCTTTCATCGGCGGAGCAACGGAGGTCTGGCGGCGGGGTGATGGAGCAACAACGAAGGTGAGTTTGAAGAAGAAGTGTAGGGGGTAAAATGCTCTTTAAATTTTCAGTCTTAAACTTATGGGTATTTATATCTTTTCATACTTTGTCAATGGTTGACTTTATGAGTCAATGCCGGAATTGAGCAAAATGGGTATAACTACACAATTTTACAAAAATACAGGGTTAGATTTGCATTTTCAGATTTTACAGGGTTATATTTGCACTTTCTCAATTTAATAGGGTCATTTTCGCACTTTTCCTTTTTATTTAATGTTATGTACCAATTTTACAGTGAAGTACATGATGATTGTAGTATCACTAGTGGAAATCTGGTCTATTAAAGGTGCTTCCTTCGAACCAAAGAAGTCACTCTTGGTCGTGTCTTTGATCCTCTGCGATCAAAGGCGGTTCTGGGAACCGCTTTTGAATGAATATGATCAAAGGCGTTTATAAACCGCCTTTGATCCTTTTTTGGAACCGCCTTTGATTAGTTCCGATCTCGGAACTTTACCCCGACAGTCGGACTTTAGGAGCAAATCCGACCATCGTATAACGTTTATGGTTCCGATGAAGGAACTGGTTTTTGAGTTCCGAGTGTGGAACTGTGGATCATACAACAATGGTTGAAATGCTGCTACAAACTCGGAACAACGTCAGCCCTTCAGGAATTGTTCCTCCATCGGGGATCAATTCTGGAATCGCATTGGTATATTGGCGCAGGGGATGCAATTTCTAGCGAGTCTGGAACTATTTATGCTCTCCATGTCCCAATGGAGGAACATAAATTTGGGTCTATTTATATATGGACAGATCCATCGGAACTACGATAAGACAAGATGGTAAAATTTTCTAATTTTATTATAAACCGGCTTTTCAAAAGCCTCTTCAAACGATTCCAGATTGTACAGAATACAAGAGATGATGACACTGGATATAAAAAAAATCTGTAGACTACGCGAAACAATGATCTATAGATAAGAATAGAGGCCATTAAAAAAAATTTCCGCACAACAATGTCATCAAATACGAGTTTCTCATAATATCACATTGGGATTCCCAATTAAAGAGGAGCGGGAGTACACGAGATACCTAGCCAAGCAATCTATAGCATTTTTGATGTCATCTTGTGAAAGGCTTGAGAACTTTTGGAAAAATCTGTGAAACAAACAAAGTTACCAAATATGAATTGACACGACAGGTTACATTGCTTAAAAACATTCTCGAAATATTTATCTTAAAAACTCACATCGTCGATCTCTAGATAATCCTCACTCACTTGTGTGACACACTCCGCTGCACATAACCTTACGAAATAGCCGTATTTCCATGTATTTTATTGTTTCTTGTACTAATAAATACAATTTAGAGTAGTAACATATAATTACAATAACTGATGACTAAATAGAATTTCACGACATGAAAAGATAATCACACCTTGATTTTACTAGGTCCAATACCTCATCACCATTATTCCCCCGACCTTTGCTAGAGTCACTCTATATTTTAATGAAAGCATCAGACGGTTGGTAGTGAAGATGATCCATCCAGTAAACGCGCTTCTTGTCGGGGGAAATATATATTAACTCCAATGGTCCCTACATCATTGGATAAAAATATAAAAAATAATGTATTAATGGATTAGCTTTAATGACGTGAGTGTGTATCCATCACCTTTCAATGTATGGAAAAATGAATAATTTTTTATCCATTCATCAAAGTCTTTTGCGAATGTAGTCCGCCCTCTCCCGAACAGTACACCCGATTTCTTAAGTAATCACCGGGCACAAGTACCCTATCCAATCCTTGACCTTTTTGTTAAAAAAATAATACATGTACCTTCGAAATGGAATTGGATGTCATCAAATAGGAAAAATGACCACTAATTATTAATAACTTGCACAAAGTGAAATGATGAACAACTTACAATAAGTATAGGGACATTATTGTCTAGTTCACTTGGTCACACCTCCACAGGTCTTCAAAGTCAATCCAGGATGCGATGATTTCTCGCTTCTGACCGAATACACATTCATTACCCGAGAATAAGTAAGTTGAGTTCTTTTGGTGTTTGACCATAAAATCATATAAGACCCTCACGAAATAAGGTGACTTTTTAATAATCTGTGCTCGGGTGATAGGGGGTTTTGTAGTATTTTCTGCGTCAACGATTGGCTTAGATGTTGTCATTGGTGTCTCCTTCAAATGATGATCTTTGATCGGGTCCTCATAAATGAGGCAACGATGCCATAAAAGGAACATTCCTCATGTGGATCCCACTCGCTTGTAGTCGCCTATCGCAATTGGTAATATTTCTTTGAGGATCTTTGGGGTTTTCCATTGAAACTCTACAAACGTCATCACCAATTAGAACGGAATGATGATACCGCATCGACTCGTGCAGAATTCCATCGGCAACGTGTAGTGGCCTACCCTTGTCACCTAGATCAATGTATAACTCACACAAATTCGATGTTCACATATTGTAGAACAAATTTGTAATATCATACATATGAATGAAATAATTTAATTTGACCAAACTTGTTTTGGAACGACACAATGACATTGACAATGTTATTTTCTTCATGTGGCGGGGGATCAAGAAGGGGTTGTTGGTTCATCTCCACTTCTTCTTGCGAGTGTGATCCTCTAGACTATGACATCCAACCGAGTGTCAATTCATCCAAGTTCTCAGGTAAAGGGAGCCCCGTGTGCTTAAACAACTTTCGAATCAATAAATCTTGTTAGTCTATCCGCTTGTCTCTAACGAAGGCTTCCTTTTGCAACACATAGACTCTCGATGGTTTAGCTTGATCTTAGGTTCGAACTATCCCAAATGCATCTCTTTGGGACAAAAATGATCCCACTCCTCTGGCATGACCGGGATAGTCGGGTTTATTTGTAGCATCAAGAAGGATATCATGCTTTCCTGATGGAATGAATCGGCCCTCAAAATGGTCTTGCTTTAACTTTACCTGCACACTAAACATGCTCCCATGAATAGTAATTAAATGAAATATTACACCGGCGAAATAAGAATGAATAAATGATGTCTTACCACTCGTTCCACAACTTCAAGGATTAGAGGTTTATCGTACCCATCCTTTTTGTTTTGTGGGCTCTTCAAGAAAAGATCACACATATCTATCTCTTGCATCGATCGGAGTGACCGACAACCTCACCTCTTCCTCGCTCATCCCCCCATCGATGGAAATTTGAACATCCCTTTCAAAATGTCCTTTCACTATTTTGAGGGCCGCTAATCCCTATCCACCGCAGCTCTTCCAATGAGGTGTTTTGTTTTTCAATGCATTACTTTGTTTTTCCGCCTTTGTACCCTAGTTTTTAGGATGTCAAAACCATGTTAAAAGTAAATGGATAGTAATATATATATAGAGACAAATAAAAAATAATTTAAATCACTTACATTTTCCCACTATCCAATGTTCTTCTCTTATGAGTTTCCCAACTATCCAGTTGAATATGCATATAGGTCAACCATGGACGATCACCATTTTTTGCTAGAGAAGATGTAATCTCTAGACAAAGTGTACTTGTTTTCTCTCCAACTCTTTGACATCATGGCCATTGCTTTCTTCTTCAAATTATCCAAATCCAGAAAATCAATCTCAAATGGCATCTATAAAAATTATAAAAAAATCAAAATCAAATACATACACCTCAATTTATATGAAACCTGGATGTAAGGATAACGGTAGAAGCATAAGTAAACTAAGAATTTTTATTGGGTACCTTGCATTCCGTCCAAAGGACGTTTTTGTATTCTTTAGGGACCTCGTGCCAGTTATCGTACTTGATGTTTACCCTTGTCATGCCCACTTTGCCTACCCAACTCGACCACTTAGCATGCTCTTCGGACAAACATTTTTTCCATTGATCGAATGTTAACAATATTGACTCCTTCCTTGTCATTCTATGTTCTAAAGTTCTACAGTGTGTCCTAGCTATGACGACCTCCATGGACTCCTCTTCTTCATCTTCTTCATTTCCGGTTGTATCGGAGAGTCCCTCGAGCGAACCCGTTGATTCTTCATGAGCCCTTTTCCTTGACATTATAGTACCTATGGACAATCAATGTATTCCACTTGGAAATCACTATAACACAATAGAAGACATTACATAATAGATAACTATAAGCAGATCATAATAGCACACACTATCTACATATATCTTAGGAAGAACACTAAAAAGGGTTTGTAATTCATAAGCTAACAGCATAAAAAAAATAACACCAACACTTTTATTTTTACCTTTCCAACAATAGATGGGGACTAGATGTTGAAATGATCTAGGTGGACCATTTGCTTCACCTTGTGAAAACCCTAACTATAATCATAGTTTCACGGTGTTGATTCTTCAGAGAATGTGTCATAGAGATGAAGAAAACTAGGGTTTTAGGACATTTTGCAATGTGAGTGAGAATCTATGAGATATTTGTGAAGTATTTGAAGATGAAGGTGTTGGGAGGGTTGTAGGAGGAAAAAAATGTGAGGGGAACTCGTGCTCAAAACAAATGGGTATTAATTACTCATTTGAAAACTGCCTTTGTTACCCTATTTGTTTTAAAGCCAGGAAATGTGTTCCGAACCCGGAACGGTTATCGGAGAAATTGTTTCAAATTTGGAACTACATCTTTTCTTTGTGAAATACGACAGAAATTGTTCCGAGCTCGGAACTCATTCTCATATATATATATATATATATATATATATATATTGGGATAGGGTTTCATAACCATTTCAAAACCCCAAATCCCCAAATTCTGATGTCCCCCTATATTTGCGAACTCGTAACCCCAACACATTCTTCTCTTAACCAACTAGTCAATGGGTCCTAGACATCGTGGCGGTAAATCAGGTGGTGGACTTGGGAATGCGTCAACCAGTAGTCAACAACCAACTCAGGAGCAACTCGAAACGACAAAAATATTCTTCAATTCAGGTGCCGAGCAAAGGTATGTGGCATTCAATCACAGAAAATGTACTAACCCAAAAGTTATTTGTGTATTGGATTTCGAGCCACTAGGTCTATGGCATTTGATTAGTAAATTTGAGGTATTGGGTTTTAACAAGTTACTCCTTTTAGATGAACCCGTCCATTATGCTAAGGTCCTACAATTTTATGCTAATTTAGGACATTGTAGTAGAAATAAGGACCTAAAATCGTAAACGGTGTGACAATACCAGTTACAAAATATTTAATAAATGATACCCTAGGTTACGAGTACACTGACCTTACTAAATTGAAGCATGTCGATGGGGGGGCTATAGAAATTTTCCATCAACAGAATTGGCCTGGGGTTACAGAGGTTACCCCATTGTGCTTGGTGGCTATGGCTAAAAAAATATTTCAATAGGTCTGGATCGGCACCCGGGTAGGCAGATAGCTACGATGTGGGGGGTGCTTTCTGCTGAGGATAGGTTGGTTTATAAGTGTATTTGTTAAAATGTCCTACTCTCAGGGGGGCATGCATGTGAGCCTACAATAGAAAACCTCATGTTATTCTACTACGTGATGGAGGGTTTGAAGTTTAACCAAGGATATAAGATTTTAATTTTATATGTTGAAGGCCGCAAAGAGTAAGAAGAAAGATCTTCCTTATGGTGGCTTGATCACGTCGTTGATCAAGAAGTGGAAGGTTGTACCCATCAACAAACCATTGTAGTTAAAGTACTATGATGAGGCCCGGTTCGACCACAAGGATTTGTGCTTGAACGAAGACGGGGTTTATGTGCAACACACAATTCCAAGGCCATCTGCTAGGGAAGAAAAGAGAGAGAGAAAGAAAGAGAGAGAGGGAAGCCACGATAGGGAAGGCATAAGCATCTTCATCTTGTGAGTATTGGAAGTTTTTCAATTTTAAATATATTCCCCGTTTTATTTTCCCTTATATGTTTTTGATAACTGCTTATTGTATTTTGCAGGTAGCCGAGATTCGTAGATGAGTACCTTCAAAAGGTAAAGGTACTCATGTCTTCAAAGTGAAGTCAATTCCACTAATGCAGAGCTAGCAGCAGTCAAATCTAAGCATGACAAATTAATCTAATCAACCGGAATCCATATTGTGCTTAGTGACGATGAGGTATACCAAATTTTAAGCCCGACTATTCGGAGGACGATAAGACAGAGACTGAAACCCGCTGAGGATGGAGATGATGACCTTGAGAAGACCGAATCCAAGGTTGAATAAATGTTAGGTTGACTGGTCATGGATTTTAAAACAATTTGTTGGAATGTAATAGTTAATGATTTGAACATCTTCTGTTTAGGATATTTGTCATTAATTTCTTGAATGACCATGAGTTCATTGTTCTATTTTGTTTTAGATATTTTCCTTCAAAAATTATTCAAGTCTCCCATAATCTATTTGTTTTAAGTCATAAACATGCTAGAAGAACTGAAGGCAGTATCTGATGAAATTACAATACTTCACGAAGAGGTTCTGATAGTGGAACTCTATTTTTTATTTACAAATGTCTTCCCAGAAGATGTTCAAAACTCGGAACCCAGTGTGAATAAGTTAAACAATAGGTACAAATGTCAATTGTGACAAGGTCAAAACTTTAGTTCCGACCTCTTGCATTTTCAGGAACCAAACTGATCATCTTCAACTCTCTTTGTCTTTAAGATTTTTTTTCATATATTAGTTACGAGCTCGGAAGAGAATCTGATTCCCATTATGGAAGCACGAAAGAAGATGCGACGAGATCAGAACTTAAGCTCTGAGCTCTTTTGCACTTTCAGAAACCAGTCTGACTATTTCTAGCTCTTTATGATTTATGACAATTTCCAAATATCACTTTTAAACTCGGAAGAGGATCTGAGGCCCATTATGATAGCACAAAAATATCTGTTACGAGTTCAAAACTTAAGTTCCGACCTCTTTTGCTCTTTCAGGAAACAATTTTCCAATCTCGACTGTTTGAATGTTTTTTTGATAAAATCCAATAAAAGGTCATGAAATGGTTTCGTATTAATAACTAAAAATTGTTCCTATGATAAATTACCATGAATTTTTTTCCTATCTGGGAACCCATCATCCTATATAAAAAAAACCCCAAATCAGGGTTTATTTAAAGAACCTGAAGCAATTTCTGACAGTGGAGCTTCAATTCCCCTCCTCCCCAAATTCAAACTCTAACACACGCGGGAAACATCTTCTCACATCATGTCTTCTTCAAATCCAAATGCACGAGTCATTGGCCGTTGTTCCAAATCCACGAGAGGAAGCAAACCAAGGAATCCAGGTTATGAAGCAAGGTTTGTTTCTCTTAAAGTTAAAACTAGGTTTAATGCTTTAAAGGATTCAGGAAAATTATTGGATTGTTATGTTATAGATTTGAATGTGTACAAGAGCATAGGGGTAGAGAACCCCGTTAGGTTTTTTGAAGATCAACATGTCCTTAAACTTCTTAGTTTGAATGGTCTAGAGTTTGGATAATTATTGGACTAGGGTGAAAGGGTTTAATGTTGAAATTAGCCTGTGGATTATCAATCGACTATTTGAATACCCTTCAAGGTTCCGAAAGATGTTTATCCCCAAGCTATGGACGGGCCTTTAGATGACGTTTATCATAAGGGGGAATGATTTCTTAATGATGAATATCCTAGTATTGACCCTATTGCGTGTAGTGTGAAGTACTTTAGACCCAATCCTCATGATCTAGGTAGACTGGAATCGTTTAATCTAAAGGAACTCTAAATAGACCAATGTATTGTGTACGTTATAATATCTCGATCAATAGTACCCACTCCCGGTCACATCACCGAGCCAAATTACTCGACTCTTATGATGTTCTACTATGTCATTGAAGGGCCAAAATTAATCCTAGCAGCACAATTTTTAAGCACATGATGTGTGTAGCTACATCGAAGAGATTAATCAAGAATCTTCAGTATGGCAACTTGATTACGTTGATCTTGCGATGTGTGAACGGGTTGGCTTTTCATGGGGAGGAGAAGGCTTGTAAGTACTTTGACAATTAGTACTTTTTGAAGAAAAAATGGATACTGTATTAGAACAAGTGGTGTCACCGAACGATAGACGCGACCGAACCTCACAAGAGAGCAAGGGTCGAAGAAGGTACATTTATTGTTTTTAAAAATATATGTACGTTAAAGACTTATCTTGTAATAACTATTATTTGAAAAATATTTTTGCAGAGGAGTCTGACCCTAGATTTATGAAGACCATGAAGAATTGCCTCAAACGTGTTCGCGACCAAGTGTTCCACCTCAGGGAGCATTTATAGAAGCTTGAGAAGAAACAATGTGCTTATGAGCGAGCCTTTAATGAGTCAAAGACGCCATGCCCCAAACGATTCTCATATGTGTGACATGTTGTAGGCGTTTGGTAGAAGATGCTAGGAACTCTGTTTCTTTTGGTTGTAGTTGTACCAAATACATAAAGTATTATGTCCTTATCTTAAATTCACTGTACTAGAAGAATTTATTTAGTGCAAAAATATTTTTTGTTCGTTTTAAATTTTTTTCCATATTGTGCGTACATATTTTAATAGCAAAAAAGGTGGTATGGCATATTATAGCAGGGTAATGAGGCAACACGGGAAGCAAGGAATGATGACCAATTTACAAATAATCGGTTACGAACTCGGAACAACAATCATAGGAAGTTAGGAACGTGTAACATTGCGTGTTCTTTCAACCGCCCTGATCCATAAAGGTTCCCAAGTCGAAATCATATTCGTATCCCTGTTCCGAGTCTGGGACCTATCACATTATAAGCCACTTTTGCACAACCGCCTTTAATTGTACACAATTAATGCGGTTATTCAGTGAACCACCGTTGATTCATATCAATAGAAGATGGTTCGTTCAAAATCGCATTCCAAAGAACTGGAACCACCTTTAATTTTTTTTCGGTGCCCCGGAACTTGTCTTAGAAGGAGGTTCCTGGGAAATTTAGTGGAGTCACCTTTGAACTCCACTTTTAATAGGTAATTCTCCACTAGTGTATACTCATCAAGCATAGTTTGACGCCAATGAGGATCTTTGGATGCCTGTTTAAAATTAGAAGGTTCTAATTCTACATCAGGTATCTAAAGATTGTCACTGGTGCAAGACTATGTTTAATGAGTATACGATTTTATTTAAAAATGATTCTTGGGGATTGGTAGCTCGTGATTACAATCGTCATGTACTTGATTGTAAATGAGCATATAAAATTAAATACAATTATGATGGGTCTTGGAGCGGTTCAAGGTCAGACTTGTATTATTAATAGAAGCCCATAATACTTACATAGTATCATAGCCTAAGTTTGGCCTGATCGGTCCAGTGGACCTATATTCCCACTGAAAGGAATGTGACCCCTTTCTGTTCACATTTGCGCAATGAATATTACCGCTGCACATGAGGGGGTGTGTAGAGAGTCCCACATTGGTGGTTGACTCAGTATCAATTAGTTTTATAATAGAAGCCCATGATTTTTACACTAACTCACAATATTATACAATAAAATACAATATTTAAAAATTATAATATTTGAGTCAATTTTATTTATATTTATTGTACATGTACTTAATTAAAAAAATTATTCAAAATTTCTCGAAACAAAAAACTAAATTTGGTTCACCGACTTAAGCTAATCAAGCACGCCATGATTCAACACGTGGACCGAATATGACACGACACGTATGGCACGGAGGACTTGGACGGTCTTAGTCTGACTTTTATTTTAATAGTACAACACGATACAACAAGAAACACAATAAACAAGAATACAATAGTGAACTTTATATATGTTTGACATGAATAATAATATTATACGGAACAAGCACGACATGAACAGAACACGGATCCAACTCAATACGCAAACACCCATATATCGGCCACATGTTCCAAAAGATTACAACATGCTCTAACACAAAAATCTGTCTTTTATTATAATTCTGATGAAATTGAACTTGCATCTATTCACGTAGACAACAAGTTAATTAATTCTTCAAGGACACAAGACAGTTATTTAGCTGATGAAAACATCCCTTGCTTTTTACTCTCTATATATATATATTCTCAACTTAATTTAGACCACATTAATTAACAAAGCAAACACAAATTCAAAGTTTACATATATAAAGTGTATATGACACTGTAAAAATACAAATTCAATCACCATTCTCTGGCAGTAATTCCTTGAAATTTCCTCCTCCCATTTTCTTACCTTATTCATGCTGACATGGCAGCCATGGGGACTGAAGGGGAAAGCTGACGTGGAGTCAAATACACCTTGAGCCCTTTCTTCATAAACAGAGTCAACGACATCTTTTGTTCAACCCGGTGACCGGGAACCGGTGATAGCCGGTAGCCAAGAAGTACAGCACAAGCCACAGACTTCATCTGGAGGTAAGCCAAGTCCTTCCCCAAACAAGTTCTCGGTCCACCATTAAACGCCACGAACTTGTACGCATCCTTGGGAGGTTCAAACCGGTCCCCTCCGGTCGAGAGCCATCTCTCCGGTTTAAAGTCCATGCAATCTTCACCCCATATCCTCTCCATCCGTCCCACCGAGTAAATCGAGTAGGTCAAGGTTGAACCGGCCGGGACAAAAGTCCCGTCCGGTAAAACATCATCTGCCACGACGTACTTGAAATCTAGTGGGACGGAGGGGTATAACCGGAGGGCCTCGGCCAATGCGGCCTTGAGGTAAACCAACCGGTCCGCTTCATCAAAAACCAACGGTTCTTCCATCCATTTCCGGTTATCCTCTCCGCGTGTGTCGCGTAAAACTCCCGATAATTCTTCAATGATCTTTTCTTCCACCCTAGGGTTATTCATCACGAGCCAGAAGAACCAGCTGAGCGCCACAGATGAGGTGTCTCGCCCTGCGAGCACGAAATTAAGCGCGATACGCTTAAGAACCGCACTCGGGAAGAGGTTCCCATTGGCGTCCGGTTTTCTCATGAACCGGGACAAGAGATCATCCGAAGGATTCTCTTTGCGTGCGTCGTACGCTTCCGTCATGTAATCCTCAACAACTTGAAGGCTTTTTTGTAACCTCATTTCCGCCCCGAGCCGGAATAACTTCTTAACCTTCCATAGAAAACCCGGGTATAGTAGCCTTTGTAGTGTAGCTTCCGTGGCGGAGTCGAAAGCGACTGAGAACGGATTATCGGGCAGCTCCGGCGAGAGAGTCTCCGGGTCTTTCCCGAACGTTAAACCGCAGATGTTGTCAAACGTTAGTCTCAACAACAAATCTTGCAAGTCCACGGCTACGTGGTTTCTCGAAGCTTTTTCAAGTATGACCCATAACCTGGTCCGAATGGTCCGGTTCACCCACCGGTTCATCGCCTGGCGAAGCGTCCGGGTCGTGAACTCGAGCGCCGCGGTCTTCCTCTGAATCAGCCACGTCTCTCCGTCGCTGTTGAATATGCCCTGGCCTAATAGATCATGGAAGGCGGTCTGCCAGGTCGGACCCTTGGGGTAGTTGTCGAACTGGGTTCGGAGAATATGCTCGATATTCTTTGGGTGGCATGTCACGGTGTAAAACCCTTGCTTCCATGCTAGAAATGGTAGGGCAATGGTGCTGGTCTGGTACGTGGCGGCTTCTCCCGTGGAGCGGAGGTTCCCGGCGATCCAGTCATGGATGCTCCTCCGGTTCCAGAAGAGGAACGGAATGCTGCCGAAGATCGGAACTACTTTTGGACCGGTGAGCTTTCGGGCTAGAAGATGGAACCATAAGAGATAAGCAGATGTACCAACAAATAAAATGGTGGAAAGCATTATGGTTTCCATTATTTGCAAAATGAGCCCTTAGGAAGTGAGTGATATTTGTGAATTATTTGTGAAGTGAGATGTGGAAAAGAGTAATATATAGGGAATGATACAAAAGAGAAATTTGTAGGAGGGGGTTGTTGGGAAAATCATGATCTTAGATTTTTGGAAGAAAACCATTTTATGAATATCGTAAAACTGTGTACTAAACTGTATTTGTTTAAACAATGTTGTCTGGCACTATTGGTACACGTATTCACTCCGTATGTAGCAACATGGAAATTAAGGTACTAAGGTTTTTGTTTGTGCGTTTTGTCGTGATCAGCGTTTGACTATGGTGATAGAAATTAATCTTCTTATTGATGTTACGTGTGGTCTCGTGATCTTAGATTGGTAATGTTTTTTTCTTAACAAATACTCACACAATTGGTACACTTCCAGAAATCTTTGGTGGTAGAAAATTAATTATTTGGTGGTGAAATTTGATTCGTACTCCCACTCAAAAATTTGCACACCTAAGTTGAATGTTTAGTTAGTAGAGACCAACCCATTAAAGCCAGTAATAAAAGGCGGTTTCAAGGAAAAAAACGTGGAACCACCTTGTTGAAGGGGTTTCGAGTAATTCATACTCCCACTTAAAAATTTGCAGACCTAAGTTGAATGTTTCAGTAGTAGACACCAACCCATTAAAGATAGCAATAAAAAGCGGTTTCAGGGAAATAACGGGGAACCGCTTTGGTGAAGGGGTTCCGAGCTCGAAACCCCTATTAGTGGATTGCCAAAAATCAATCAAAGGCTAAAATGCCAATTCAGGTGATTTTTATAGAACCGAATTCAATTAGCGTTGATTAAAGGCGGTTGACATTATAACTACCTTTAGTTAATGCTAATTAAAGGCGGTTGTGTCAAACCACCTTTAATTATCTATTTTTCTGATTCTGGAATAGGGGTCCGATATCATTTACGAGTTCATAACTGCTTGTTCATACCCTTTATTATAGTTCTTCCGAACTCGGAAAGGTTAACGAATTCCTATTCCAAACTTGGAAGGGTGCTAATTCGAGGAGCATTATTTATGGTAGTGGGTTCCGAGTTTGGAACCCACTCTGTTATTATTAAAAAAAAAATTGCGCCAATTCTTTTCATTCTCACAAACAATCAAAATGAAGGGTTTTCTTCCATTTCTAGTCCATTGATGAAGAAGCAAAGTTAATACATTAAATTTCATCATTTTCTATTGGATAAGGTAAATTGTATATAAATTTATTGCTTGAACTTGAAATTAGGGTTTCGCACATATAATATATATGTTGAATTAGGGTTTGTAGATAGGTTAATTAGTGGCGGTTTATGATTATTGTTGTGAAAATGCTAATGGGTTGCATTGTAATTGACTTATAGGGTAATGGATCAGAATGAACTCATTTGTAATGATCTTTGAAAATCACCCGATTACATGCCATTGGTTGAAACAATTTCTTACGTCAGCGTTTGAAGATGCGTCCAAACAAGGTTTTGTGCGAGCACGATGCCCGTAAATATAGTAGAAATAATGTCTATTTAGGGAGGAAGAAATTGCTGGAACACATAATGAGGGGGTTTCAAACTACTTACGCTTCCTGGGTATGACATGGGGAAGTTGGAGAAATGTCTTGTACAATTGAAATGAATAACAAGAATGTGGAAGATGAGTTAGATGGGAATGCGGAATTTGACGAAATGGTAGAGGATATTGCAAGAGAGTTCAAAGGTAAACTTGAGGTCTTACAAGCTTTACTTGACGACAAAAAAACACCATTGTACAATGGTTGAAAACATTCGATATTGACTGCGACTTTGAGGATAATGATTTTGAAGGTCCAATTTGAGTGGCCCAATAAGTCGATGTCTGAAACTATAGAATTGCTTAGGGAATTGCTCCCTGAAGGTAACATGATGTCGGATAGGTTGTATGCCATGAATTTTTTTTATTTTTCTGATGGGATTGGAATTGAAAAAAAATACATGCTTTCCCGAATGATTATTTGTTGTACTAAGGGAAAGAAGATGAAAATTTGGAAACATGTTGGGTATGTGGTGAGTCTCGATACAAGTTGAAGAGGAGTGCAATTGTTGTGGGTGTGGAAGTGTTAACTAAATCAAAGAAAAGAACACCGGAAAAAGTGATGTGGTACCTCCTGACCGTTCCCCGATTGCAGAAGTTATTTGCATGTAAGAAAGATGCAAAATTTATGCGCTGTAACGCGGAGAAGGGATCGACCGGTGGATGATGTGATTAGATATATGTCGGATGGTGAGCAATGGAAAAAAATTGATGCTCTTTACCCCTAGTTTGGCTCAGAACTCCAGCATCTGAGGTTAGGCCTATGTACTTTGATAGAGTAGATAGAATATCTTGATTGATTTTTTATTGATCATGATTGATGTTGTACATATAGAACTGTCTAGGTCCAATGTAACTAACCCATTGTACTCTATTTATTCTAAATACGACAGACACACCATATATGGTGAATTACCTATTTTCATGGTATCGGTTTGGTAATCGATTCTTTGCTTCGTCTTTTCCAACTCCATCCTTGCCGTTTTTAAACCCTTTTCAAAAATATTGAACTTTTCTCCACTTTAATAGAAGGCAATCAATCCATTAAGCTATTCCACTCTTATTCATATGTTGCACACTAAACTTAATTCCGGTAACTATATGATGTGGAAGTCGCAAGTTCAAGTGCTCCTCGAATCTGATGATTTTGGTTTTCTGGATGGCTCAAATCTTTGGCTTACTGCTTTCGCCAACAGCACTTGTTTGAGCTCTTCTATTACCGACGGTGACTCCTCCAAATCTGGTGATGCCACACCTGATTCTTCTCGAACACAAGTTGCTATCAACTCGGGGGTTGCGCAGGACAAGAGGCTTCAGGCGTTGCTCCGATTGTCTCTCACCGAGAAGGTGATGCTGGAGACGTTAGGTTGCGCTACTGTGAAGGAGATGTGGGACTCCTTGGCTTCTACCTTTGACAACAACTCAACGTCTAAGGAGCTTCAGATTCGTGATGAACTGCATAATATTCATCGGGGTTCGTCGTCGATCTTGGAATTTCACTACCGTTTCAAAGCCATCATTGATGGGCTTGTTTCAATTGGTTTCCAGGCCTCTCCCAGAGACCGCTTCATGATATTTCTTCACACTCTGGGCACCTATTTCTCTAAATTTACAAGTGTACAACTTGTCCACTCATTGCTCTCGTCGTACTCCAATGTAGTTGCCCGAGCCAGAAACCACAATATCTTTTATCAGACAACACAGGGTCCAGTAACCGGGTCAGACGTTTCTCCAGTTGCATTTTCTGCCTCTAATTCTGCATTTTCTGCCAACTATGGTGCAAGTTCACTGGTACGTGAAGCTCACGCACCGCCCCCAGGTGCTTCGACCACCACGTGTGGCTATGGGGGAAGATCTGGTCGTCTAGTACGCTCTGCAGGTGGTTCTGGGTTAGGTCGCAAAAAGCGCATGAATTCGAAGTGTTAAATTTGCCCCAATTTTTTTCCACACGGCTCCGTAGTGTCTAGGCTCTCATCGACAGCCCGTCACTCTGAGTCAGCTCATCTAGTTGATGCTTTCCAGTATTCTTCTCACTTGACGATTCAGCCTCTGACTAGTACTTGGATTCTGGCGCGACAAATCACATGGATTCCACTTCCTCTGGCTTGAAGAGTGTTGTCCCCTACATTAGTAATTGTTCTGTCATTGTTGCTAATAGTCATTCTATTTCTTTTACTCATATTGGGCATCGTCAATTTTCTCGTACTTTATCTTTGTCTGATGTGTTGGTGGTCCCTGATGTTACAAAAAACCTACTTTCCACTATAAACTGACGAAGGATTTAAATGTTGTGATTTCTTTTGATATTTGGTATGCTAGACTAGGCCATACTTCCTTTTCAGTTATTTCATTGTTAAATAAACTGAAGAAGTTGTATTACCGCCTAAACCTTCTCTTTGTTCACCTGGTGAAATGGAGAAAGGTAAAAGGATTTATTTTGTGGACAATCCTGGATGTGCACATGTTGTCCTTAATTTAGTGCATTGTGATTTGTGGGGTCGTGCTACGGTTTTATCTGAGAGTGGATGTTCTTACTGTGCCATTTTTTGATGATTTCTCGCGCTTTACTTGGTATTATCATTTGGCATGCACATCAGACTTCTTTGAGACATTCTCGCAGTTTCAGAACTTGGTTGAAAACCAGTTCTCCTGCTCGATCAAAGTGTTTCAGAGTGACGGAGATACAGAATTCACAAATACACGCCTACGATCCCACTTTGCTGACAGAGGGATTTTTCACCAGATTTCTAGTTCATCTATGCTAGAGCAAAATGGTAGAGCGGAACGTAAACACCACCATGTTGTGGAGATGGGATTATTTTGTGCTTTTCTCTTCTAGCTTGTCAATCTCGTAGTTGGATGTTGCCTTTGCCATTGCCAACTGCACCATTAACATACTTCCCACATATTTTCTTCACAAATCTTCTCCATATTCTCTGCTCTGTGGTCGTCATCCAGATTATTCCAATTTTTGTCCCTTTGGATTTCAGGTGTATCCCTTCATTTGGCCTTTTGGTTCCTACAAGTTGGCCCTTCACAGTATTCCATGCATTTTCGTGGGTTAGAGCACTTATCATAATGGTTTTTTATGTCTGGATTCGGTCTCTAAGAAGGTTGATCTCATTCGGCATGCCTGTTTCGATGAGACTTCTTTCTCATTTGTTGCTGACACTGCCCCAACTGCTCCAGAATCTCTTCATGTCTCGACATTTATTGATCCCGATTTGGATGTCTTGCCTGGGCCTCCTAGCGGTCTCTCCCCTGGATCCTACTTCTGATACTTCGGTCTCATAACATCTGCTAGTTCTCCTACATCAACCTCTCCATTTTCATCTTCTAATGGTTCTCCCACACCATTCCCGCCCATCGACCCACTGTTTTCTCCACCAATTGCGGGCCATCGCATGACCACTCATTCTCTGACATGCAGTCGCATAGAAAAATAGTACAAGGACTATGTGATGATAGGGCTTCTTGTAGAATTACTAACACATACCGAACCTCGGGGATTTTGCTCTGCACTTAAGGATTATCACTGGGTAGCAGCCATGGATGAGGAAATGAGCGCTCTACACACTTGGGATCTTGTTCCTCGCCCTACTGGTGTTGTCATTGTTGGATCCAAATGGGTTTACCGTCTGAAGCATCGATAGGATGGAACTATTGATCGACACAAGGCTCGATTAGTTGCACGTGGATACTCTCAGTTGCCAGGCTTTGACTTCATACACACACTTTCAATCATGTTGTCAAGGCCTACATTGTCAGAATGATCTTGTCCTTGGATACTATCTTTTCTTGGCCCCTTCATCAGTTAGACGTTAAGAATGCGTTTCTTAATGGTCTTCTTGATGCCCCCAATATATAGAACAACCAACTAGTTTTACTGACCCCGTTCATCCAAATTATGTCTGCTGTCTCTAGAAGGCCATATACGGCCTTAAACAAGCCCCTCGGTCTTGGTTTCAACAGTTCAGCTCCTACCTACTCCGTTTGGGATTTCTTTGCAGTTCTGTCGACACATCACTCTTTGTTTTCTCTCAGGGATCGAAGATTCTACACTTGATGGTATATGTGAATGACATCATCCTTACCAACAATGACCCTCTCCTCATTTATTGGTTCATCACTCGCGCTGATCGTGAGTTAGTTATTAAGGATCTTGGTTCTTTTCACTATTTCTTGGGATTGGAGGTCTCTCGTTCTTCGTCGGGACTTTTTCTAGAACAGGTTAAGTATGAACTGGAGATACTTCAGCATGCAGGTATGGCGGATGCTGCTCCCGTCACCACGCCTTTTGTTTCTGGTTCTCAGCTTCACAGTTCATCGGGCTTTGAGTTCTCGAACCCAAAACTCTATCACTTGTTGTTTGGTGCTTTACAGTATTTGACAATCACTCGCACATAACTTTCATATGCGGCCAACTTCGTTAGCCAGTTCCTCCAGTCTCCTCATGAAGATCACTATTAGGCTGTCACTAGGATTTTTCGTTATGTTCGTGACACACTTCATTATGGTCCCTCCTTTCTACCATCTCCTAGTGGTCTTTCGCTTTTGGGCTACTTTGATGAAGATTAGGTTCATTATCTCGAAACTCGTCGATCTACCTATGACTATGACATTTTGCTACTTTTTTTACTTAATTATAAAATGATCTCACTTAACAATTAATCTATTGAAAACAAGGTTTTGTACCGTTCTTTATTCGAGTAATGATTTCAGTTTTCTAGTTTTCATAAATATTATTATTGCTTAGCAGCGCAACACATTGGGTTGACGCATGCACTTTTTTCACGTTTATTTAATCAAAAGTTCCAAAAAGTATACATCACCTTACATCAGCAAGGACTAATTAAGGACGGAAAATTTGTCGTTACTTGAGGAACAATCTATCAAATCCAGCCAATATACAACTAATTCAGCGTTTTCTTGAGAGATTAAAATAAGCAGCTCGAAGCTTCTTTTTAGGAGAGAATCTTTGTTGCACCCTCAATGTTTCATACCAAACACACATGGTAAACATTTATTCATTCAAATTTTGGAAATTACAGTTTCATGATTATTGTAAACTAAGGTTAATGTCACACTTTCCTTGCAACACTTATGAAAAATATTACAACTTATGAAGTGTTACTTAAACCTTTAAAAAGTGTTATGTAAATATTGAAAAGTGTAACCTAAATTTTAGAAAATGTTACGTTAGATCTAATGCAACATCACCTAAGGTAATATAAAGTTCAACTGTTGAAATAGGTTAAACTTAGTATTATTAGCAACTAAAGTATACTAGTGTAGAGTGGGGCGATTAAAGGCGGTTCTAACGGACCAGAGAAGCCAATTTTTATATGACTTCTCTAGCTGTAACTTTGATCCTCTACGATCAAACGCGGTTCCGAGAACCTCCTTTAAATGAGAGCAGAGAAGGCAGTTCATTGATGACTTTGTGAGGGCGGTGGAACCGCCTTTAACCAGTTCCGAGCTCGGAATACCTTTATGTATGTAAGATGAACTGAATAGTTCCGCTCTCCAAACTATTATTTGGTTTCGGCGGATGGAAAGACTCTCGGACATGTTCAGACTTCCCCTCCCTTTTCCGTCCTCATTATTGGAAATGGTTTATTTTCCCACCGAATTTCCAGTTCCACACCCGGAACATAATTTCGGAGCATTGAGTTCCTACGTCGGTGGGTATCTTACAATGGTAATTCTAGATTTGGATTGACAGTCTGGACCCAACCTGGAATTTCATCACATAAAGGACATGAAAGTTCACTAACCAGTTCCGAGTTCGAAATGGAAAATCGTGGGCAATAGGCTGAGATATCGTGATTAGTTCCAAACTCGGAAGGTGTTTTGGCTCGGAATGTCAATTTTTTTTAATTTCACAAAACCAGGTCAAAATTAGCCTCAAAATCAGAATTCAATTGCCAGCAATTTACAAATGCATTGTTGCTGATAACAAAAATGTATAGATACAGCTAAGATAGCATCTATCTGGACATTGGAATAGAATATAGAAAATCCTATTCCGCACCTAACATATAATCTTCCTACCATTAAACCACTACTTCATTAGGGCATTAACAAAAACCCATAGACCGCTATACAAGAAAGTATCTATAGATAGGAATAAAAATACGTCGAAACTCTAATCCATATGATGGATGTCAATGACGTAGAGATTTGGGGCACACTACCACATTTGGTTTTCCAAGAGTTGCGGAGTGCACATGAAATAGATGTCGGGCCAAGCAATTTCTCGCATGATTGATGTCATTTAGTTAATATGACTTGTAGACCTCTAAAAAAATATGTGGATATCTTAGTGGAATTCGTTATCCTGAGTTGTTGCAAAGATAATAATTACACAAAGCTTATCTTGCAAATATATTTAATTGTCACCTTTTCAATTTCCACGTAATCAACCCGGACATCTTTGACACACTCGATTGCGTATAACATAACGTAATAGCTGTACTCCCATATTTTTGCTTATTTTTTTACTTATCTGCAAAGAATAAATTGTGAATACACCACCTCAAGTTATTTTAGATAGCGAGAAAATTATACTAAAGAATCGCACCTTGATTTGAACTACGTCTATTTTGTTCGTGACACTTGGTTCATTGAGAACATTCTTCAAAATGTCTACTAATGATTCAGATGATACAAAGTGCAACAGATCCATCCAACATACATGCTTCTCGCTTAGGACTATGATAGTCAACATCCAATGATCCCTACAATGAAATGTCATCATGTAACCATTAATTGAAGAAATTAAATGAATCCTAAATGTCTACATCATATAGAGTAAAAACACCTTCACCTCTCAATGAAAAGTGCAATGAATAGCTTCTTGTCGCATCCGCTGATGCATTAACGCACATATTCAGTCTTTTTAGCCCTTGAAAACCCAATGCCTTGAGTCATTATGAGACACAAATATCCTACCCATCCCTTGTCCTTTTGATTGGCAAGGTTGTACATGTACCTAATGAAATAAGATATTTAGAATGATAAGCATGAGTAAATTTTTCTGTCCAATTTAATAACAAGATAATTGATCTTACATTAGAAATAGTGACATTACGGTTTGGTTGACCTGGTTACACCTCTAGAATTCCTTGAAGTCTATCCACATTGCGATGATATCTCGACTTTGACCAAAAACACACTCATTCCCCAAAAATATGTATGTATAGTTACGGTCGTGTTTGGTGATCACGTCATACTATATGCTAACGAAGACCAACCATTTGTTTCCATAACTGCTCTTGACATTGGTTCCATTGCAGCCTTTGATGTTGGTAAACTTTTCCTCGGGGTCGTTGCTCGATTCACTTTCAAATGACCTTCTGTTTTAGGATTTGCGTAAATTAATCTCCTAGGCCAAAGGAGGAACATCCCTTGGACGAGTCCCACAGTCTTGTATTCTCCTTCCGGGAAGGGCAAAATAACATTGTGTACTAATGGTTTCTCCAAAGATACCCTAGAAATTCCTTCAGCAATTGGTTTTGAGTGATGACGTCGCATTGCTTCATGAAGAATGTCGTCAGCTGCGTGTAAAGTTATTGTCTTATCACCAATTTCAATGAAAAGTTCCCATAAATGTGAATGCTACAATTCATAAATAAACGTTAGTGAGTAACATGTTAAAATAAAATACATAACCTTAATACAAATGCTATTACCTTTTTTGGTGGATTAGACGGCATCGTCGAGACTTCTTTCTTTGATTGTGCTCGGGAGTATGGTTTTGCATTTACCCTAAACTTTGTTGGGAGAATGGTGCGATCCTCTTGATGGTGGCTCCTAATTGTCAGTGAGATCTTCTAGATTTTTTTGCGTAAAGGGAGACCGATGTGTTTGATCAACTTCCGGATCAAAATTTTGTATTGCTATGACCTTGTATCTCGTACTTGGGCTTCCTTTCAAGGTGTGGTCTCTAGATGGATTTGCCATGTTAAAACAACGAACTATCATGAAAGCATATCTTTGTGACATAAATGAACCCACTCCTCTTGCCCTTCCGGGGTGGTCGACTTTTTTAGTAGCCTCACATAATATGTCGTGCTTACCGGTTGCCACAAATGACCTTCAATGATATCTTGTTTCAAATTGGCCTGTGAAAAGAGTAGAACAAGTAAAAATTACACTGATATCATCATCGAATGCATATGATATTAAAATAAAAGAATTTCAGTTTGGGCTTACCACTTTTTCTGCCAATTCAATCTCGGTCTCTTTTACATAATGACCTTGTTCGTTTTCTTGAACTTTTAGAAAAAGGTCACACCGATGAATTTGATCGACGTCGATCGGAATGACCGGTGACCTAGCCTCTTCTTGTGTCACCCCCCTTCAATCGCCAATAACACATTTTGTTCAAATCGTTCTTGTAAAATTTCAAAGCTTGCAAGACCGTAACCCCAACGGATCTTCCTATGTGGGAACTCAGTTAAAGTTGAAATACGTCTCTTTTCATCACTAGTACCCTATGTGACGATGTAGATGGTTTGCGTAAATATCTCTTGTAAATATAAAATAATAAGTATATCCTATTTTGGTTACTTACATTTTTTTTGGTTTTCGAGGATACTTCTTTTTTGGATCTCCCAACTCTCAGGTTGAATATGTGTGTAAGTGAGCCACAGACAATCTCCCTTTTTCTTTGAAAAGATGTAATCTCTGGACAGGGTGCTTGTGTTTTCTCCAACTCTTCGACAACATACCCATTGCCTTTTTCTGTAATTCTCCCATGTCCGGGGTATCAATTTCAAATGATCTTTGTAATCAAGTATAGGTATAACATAAATACTAAATGTAAGGAAAGGAAGAAAATTGAATGGATAATAGGTTGCAAATTTGGCAAACTCACAAGCATTTTACCTGGAACTCCAACCACATCGTGTCCTCATATTCTTTCGGAACATCGTGCCAACTATCATAGCGAATGTGTACCCTCGTCATACTGACCTTCCCCACCTAACTAGACCATTTAGCTCGTTCTTCCGATAAACATTGGCCCACCTTATCAAAAATTAACAAGGTAATTTCCTCCCTCTACATTCTTCTCTCTAATGTTCTGTAATGTGTTTTTGAAATTCCTGTATCCTCTTCCCCATCCCCATCTTCAATATCATCACACGTTGTTTCAGTATTTCTTCCAGGCGAAGAAAACGGCTCTTCTCAGGTCCTTTTTTCGACATTCTATTAGCACAATGATGATGAACCACAACTCAATTGAACTCGATATGGCCAATTCATACCATATTTTCATATTCTTAAGTGCATAATAATGACATATAATGAACAAGCTATCATTATGGTTTAAAAATAAGTGAATGGACTATAGATAGGTAATATACTATTAAATATTCAGAAATATTCATGATCAATCAATTATCATCAACAAAATGTACATCCTACCTCCTTAAATATACATTTGTAACCGAATGACCAACACACGTCATTACTACAAGTGACGAAAGTGAAGAAAAGTTACCTCATGGAAGGATGTTGTGAAAAAAACCTACTTTAAGCCAAATAACACTCTTGACAAACCCACAACATTTTAGTGCCATTTGTAAATGGTAGTTAATCATGAGCATATAGTGGTTGGTGTTATGGTTGAAGATTGAGATGGTGATTTATGGGATGTAATAGGGTTTTTGTGACCTTGAAGTGAGGGTTTTTTTAGGGGAACTCGCGCCCAAAAATCGGTTCTTAATTACCTTTGAAAAGTATTTAATGTTCTCTTTTTTCCCGACAAATCCATGCTTCAAGCTCGGAACAGTGATAGGAAGCAGTTTCGAGTGAGCAACAACGTCTTCTCTTTGTGATAAAAGGCAAGATTCATTTCCAATTTTGGAATTGGTAATCAAACTTTTTTTTAAAAAAAGAACGCGTTTAGATTCAAAAAAATCCCCAAATAAAATTCAAGCAAACACAAACAACAAACCCCAGGAAGCAAGTAGCACAAGAAATACAAACTCGTAACTTTCCGGAGTCAATAAAGAAATCTACGCAATGTCGAGAAGTCGAGGGGGTAGGACAAGCAACCATGGAAATGCTAACACTCGAAGCCATAAACCCTACACTGAGGTTTGGGCATCGACAAAGTTCTTCAACATAGAAATCGAGAGGAGGTATGTCGATTTCTAAAAATGCGCAAGTGTACAAATCCTAAGGTAGTCCGTAGTGGGGATGTTGAGGATCTCTCATCAGGTTACATACTCCATTACTTTAAGAATCAACACATGTATAAGTTGATAACTTTAAAGGATTTTGTTCATTTCAATAAAGTAGTTATATTTTATGCTAATCTTGGAAAAAACTCCGCAAATAAGGATTCAAGTTGGGTCAATGGAGTCCCTGTTACTATCACAAAGTAAACTAAAAATAATTTCCCAGAATGCCTATACATTGACCCAACTAAGCTGCATCCTGATACCCCGGACGACCCCCCTTGAAATATTCCACCAACAATAATGACCTGCAGTCACTGAGGCCACACCTCTTTTTTCCAATTGAAATGGCCGAGAAGTACTTCTATAGGGTAGGTGGTGGGGTAGGGCAAGCCGATCAGTAAAATGTCAGGGAATTAAGTGTTGAGCACAGGTTGATGTACGAGTGTACCTGTGAGTCCACTATTGACAACCTAATGTTAGTCTACTATGTAATGGAGGGGATCCCAATTAACCATGTATTCACCATAGTGAACTACATTCTAAAGGCAACAACATGTAGAAAGAAGGGCCCCCCTACAGGGGATTGATCACAGGGTTACTTCGCCAATTTGGGGTTGTTCCAGTAGAGATGCCATTACACTTGGAATTTTATGATATGAGTTGATTCCAGCATAAGGGTTTGGTTCAAGGAGACGATGACAAGTGGAAAGTGAAGGTGGTTCTGGGTGCAGCCGCTAAGGCTGTAGTGCGAGCAAGGGATGCACAATTTGACATAGCTAAGTCATCGCGTTAGTCTCTAATCTCTTCTCTATAATTTGTCAATGCTTAAAAAAATTTGGGATGGTTGTGAATGTTTGTTAAAGTTTTTGTTTTTTGTTTAATATGTAGGTGGGGAGCGTTCTTAGAAAAAAAAACTGTTAGCCGCTACTTGTCGTGCACCCGAGGTGACTTGACAAAAGAAAACGCAGAACTCGCAACACTGGAAGTATGACATACCAATTATGTAGCTTCATCAGGCTTTCAGTTGGAGCTGAGTGATGATGATACAATGCCAAACTTCGACCCCCAATACTCTGACATGGATGAACCAGAAGAGGACAATGACACTGGCAGTGATTTGTAGGTGGAAAGGATTTGGATTTATGAGATTAGATTTTGAGATGTGGATTTATGAGATTATGTTGGTGATTGACAATGTTTATGTTCCATTTGAATTGCATTTGTACGACAATTTTGGATGACTTTTAATTGTTATGAATTCATTTTGGTAATCAATGGTGGCTTTAGGGTTTCTTATGACTTATATCAGTGTGTTGTGTTTTACTCAAAACATGGGACATGGAGAAGCATAGGAAATTATTTTGACAATACGGACGGACGTAGTTCCGAGTCTAGAACTTCGCGCTCTCTTTGGAATTTCTATGTCCCCTACAGTTCCGATAAAGGAACTTCCTTCCTACATGTAAGAAAAATGCTTAGAAAATTCAGTTTCGAATTTAAGCCCCAATTTTAGGGAATTGCTTAGACATTTTTTCTACATTTTAAAGAAGTGAAGGGTGATTTACAAACTCGGAACATAAGTGTTAAGCTAGGGTTACAAACCCAAAATTAACATGGTATTATTGTGCCTTTTAATATTATGTTGTCATTTTTTCTCTCAAAGCCGATCTAAGTTATGAACTCGTAACATTTGTTCCAATGAGGAATTCCCTCCTACATGTTATAAAAATGCTTAGACAATTGAGTTCCGAATTCATGCCCCAAATCCAAGGGATTACTTAGACATTTTTTTCTACATTTTTAAAGAAGTGAATGGTGAGTTATAAACTCGGAACATAAGTTCCAAGCTAGGGTTAAAAATTCGGAGTCAACCTGGTATTCTTGTGCTCTTCTTCATATAAAGTTGTAACTTTTTTGAAAGCAATCCCAGTCTCGAATTCGTAACCTTTGTTCCAATACGGGGTTCAAATTTCGGAGTCAACCTGGTATTCTTGTGCTCTTCTTACAATGAAATGCTACTAATCCCTCCGTCCCATAGAAATTGGCATAATTTATATATTCGTCTGACCCACTGAAATTGGCACAATTCAATTCTAACCTAAAGTGACAAAAAATGAGCTTATACATTTACTATGTTATCCTTCAAGAGGTTGATTAAATCTACTAGTCAACTCTTCCATTACCAAAATACCCTTGCTTTATTCTCATCAACACTTCCACCTCATCTTGCATAAAATACCAATCCAAAATTAAGTGTGGCAATTTCTTTGGGACAGAGAGTATTTTTTCTCAAATCTGGAATATGCCCTAAAATTGGATCATTGTGGTTTCATTTCCGGACTCAACCTGGTCTTGTATGATAGTTTAAATTCGAATTTAAAGTCTTTTTTACAAAACGCCCAGTCTAGTTCCGAGTTTGGAACAAGCTTGAATATTAAAAAGACGATCAAAATGCATTTTCCCCGGTTTACAAACCCTAGGAATCAAGGAGAGCCTTCTTCCGGTGCTGGAGAACCAATCATCCTTCATTTTCCGAACTTCAAAAACTTAGGAAATGTCTTCATCAAAATAGGGAGCAACAAGTCGGAAAGGGAAGAGCAAATCTGGGACATTGTCAAGAAGCAGGCCAATACAAACTCTCGCATTACCCTTGTTTATTTCTCCTCTTGCTCAAGATAGATACAATATTTTACGTGAGAGTGGTAAATTGTTGGATTGCTATGTGCTCGACTTAAATGTTTACCATATGATAGGTTTGGCTGATCATGTGCTTAAATTTGATGGACAACATGTTGAAAATTGTTTACTTTAAATGAGCTGTCACATTTTGACGAGGTCTGTCATTTCTACTATAATTTTCACTAAAAGGGGAGGGGTGGTGTTTATGCAACTAGGGTTAGTGGCCATAATATTGAAATTAGTCCTTGGATGATAAACAAACTATTAGAGTGCCCATACAAAGGGCCGGAAGATGTATCCCCAAAACATTGAAGGGCCACTAAAAGATGTTTATCATATGGTAGATGGCCACTTGTTGACAAATCACTGCACATTGACCCTGTTGATTGTAGTGTAAGATACTTTGGACGTAATGCAACAAATGTAAAAAGCCAGAGAGTTTTAATATTAAACTCTTACCCATCAACTTGCGCATAGTTTATGAGATGATTAGTAGATGTATCGTACCCATATCTGGCCATAAAATTGAGCCAGATTATGCCACACTCATGTTGTTTTACTACATCATTGAGGGGAGAAAGATCAATCATGGGTCGGAGATCTTTAAACATATGCTTTATTTTGGGACATCTAAGAGGGTGGTGAAGAGTATCCTTTACGGGAATTTCATAACTATGATTTTTGAGGGGCATTAATGGGTTAGAGTTTCAAGGGGAAGAGAAGCAATGCAAGTGGTTCGACAAGAAGTACTTTGAAAAGAATAAGTGGATATTGGTCGACCACAAGTGGGTTCATAAACCTATTGATGATGCGATACCAAACAAGAGGCCAATGGTCAAACATGGAACAAGAGAAAGTTTGTGGATGTTTGTCTTTCTTTCCCAATATATTTTGTTTTTGGTGTAGATAATTTTACGGCTAAAACTTAATCTTCACTTGTAGATGAATCAAATCCCTCGTTATTAAAGGATTCAAATCATTCTATAGATGGGTTCATGATGAAATTTCAAGGTTGCATAATTAGATTTGGAATCTTGAACAAGATTGCGTAAGCGGATTTGGGAGCTTGAACGCAACCAACGTTCATTGGATAGAGCCAGTGCATCTTTTTCAACACCTCATCTGAAGCGTTCTATGTCCCTTTGAAGTTGCACGTTTCTTACCTCAACTATTATCCACCTAGGAATGTTTGGCTGGAAATGTTTTTATGCTTCTTATTTGGATGGTTAAGATTATGTAGTGTATGCACTATAACATGTTTTGGACAACAATAAATTATGTTTGTTTTGGTTTGTTGGATGAAATTTCATTTGTGAGAAGTTAATGTATGAACTAGATTGTGGTTCCAAATGTTGAGTTTTTAATGTTAGCTACTAGATGTATACACTGGGAAAAAAAACCACAATATCAATAGGCAACCATAAGAGCCGAAGGAGTTCCAAACTCGGAACACTCTCCCAGCTTCAGGTCTTTGAGAATGAAACAACCTTGCAAGCAATTTGTCGACCCTATTTCCTCTTCTTCTGTTTCTTTGCCTTCACCTTCTTCCTTTTTATCTTGATATTTTTTCCTTGCCCATCAATCCATATTCCTTCATCGTGGCCGAGACGCCCGAAAAATTGCCTCAAACTAGTTTCATCCTCCTTGAGTAAAATACATTCGTCGTTGTTAACTATTGGAGTCTCTTGACCAAATCCAGTAATGCCTTCCAATTCAAACTCCTCAATGAATGCTCTCTTACCCTCTACAACAATTTCCCACCGAGGGTCCACTGGATCTTTCACATAGAATACTTGATGGGCTTGTGAGGCCAATATGAAATGATTTTCCCTCCACCTGACTAGACTACGATCCACCAACGTGAATCCCAGCTCTTCAATTTTTCGTGCAGTGTTTACATCCACCCATTGACATTTAAACAATGGAAATCTCATAGTCACATAATCAAGCTCCCATATCTTATACATGGTACCAAAATAAGAGTTCTGGGCGTACATTAGATTGACGTCTTTCACACTAGCAACATGCAATGATTCTGAAACAAGAGCCACACTACTGTTCTGAGAAACAGCCTTGTCATCCATGGATATTGTGGAAAAAGTGAAACCATTAATGTTGTAACCTCCGTACAATAAAACTGTGCACATGGGTCTACGCACTAACCACTTCACTGTACCAGGATATTTACCAATCTCGATATGACTTCTCAAATATGAAGCAAAAGTACTAGTGTGTTGCAGCAGAACCTCTGCTTCATTAAACATCAGATGCTTCATTCTTATCATGTCTATGTGGATATTGATATAGGGTACAACATCCTTGTGATTACGAAGTACATAGAGATGAGCAGCACGTAAATCTTCCACAGTAGGGTTTAGTAGCTTACCTTGCCTGACCCCTGCCCACCTAATAGCCTATCGTGCCTTGATTTTGGAATGCCCACTGAATTCACATCTTTTAAATAATCAGTACAAAACTTGATTGCCTACTCAGCCACATAACGTTGAACAATACTAGTATCAGGCATGTATCGGGTTTTAACAAAATATTTGAAGATTTAAATGTACCTCTCAAATGGGTACATTTACCTCAAAAATACCGAACTGCACAACTTGATCTCATGTACCAAATTAACGATCAGATGCACCATAACGTCAAAAAATGGGGGAGGGGAGAAAGTATATCTCCACCTGACACAAAACTTCAACAATCATCGCTAGCAACCTGTCCAACATTGCAACACTTATGCTCTTTGAACATATGGACTTTAAGAACAAACAAATTTTAGTTATGCACAATTTAACTTGAGATGGAAAAGTTGACCGAATGGCAATGACACTTAATTCTTGCATGAGTTTGTGGTAGTCATGAGATTTTAATCCTTGCAACTTCAACTCGGTTAGAGAGACACATGAACTGATGTTGGACAAATACACCCCTGGGACCTTCACACTACTCAATGTCTCATAGTACGATTTCTTCTCTGACACAGACATCGAATAACCTGCAGCAGGGAGGTAATAATCATCACCACTTTTAACAGGTCCCAAATTATTCTTAATCCCCATTATATCGAGTTCAAGGCGAGCCTTCAACCCATCCTTTGTTTTCCCTGGGGTATTCAGCGGTGTTCCTACCAAAGAATCGCACACATTTTTCTCAATGTGCATGACATCAAAATAATTGCTAATGTCCAAATGCTTCCAATAATGGAGCCTAAAAAAGACAGGGCATTTCTTCCAACTCCCTTCAACTGAAGTTTTTCGCTTTCCCTTTCTAAAATCATTGGGCAATTCCCTAAATTTTTCCTACACCTCAACACCCGATAATGGTAATGGAGGACCTCTTGTCTCAACTTTCTCGTTGAACCATTTCTTCTCCGAACTCCAAGGATGCCGCTCCGGAAGAAAGCGCTTGTGTCCCTGATAAACAGTTTTGCAACCATGTTTCAATTGAGGAAACGACGTCCCCCTCTCATAAACGAGACACACAAAGTACCTTTTACAGAGTACCCAGACAAATTACCGTATACGGGGAAATCATTTATGGTACAAAACTGTAAGGCCTTCAATGTGCAAAATTCACCAGTGTTACCATCGAATGTTCGGACGCCATCTTCGAACAAGGTCAACAAATCATCAATCAAAGGTGCAAGGTAAACGTCTATGTCATTCCCGACTTCTTTGGTCCATAAATAATCATAGATAACAACACATACTTCTGTTTCATTGTTATCCACGAAGGAAGATTGTAGATGACTAGCATAGCAGGCCACAAACTATGTGCACTACTCATATTACCAAAAGGATTCATACCATCTGCTGAAAGAGCCAATCTCAAATGCCGAGGCTCAAAACCAAAGTCGGGGTACATAGCATCCAATTTTTCCACTGCTCGCCATCAGACGTATGTCTAATAATGTCATTCACCAGTCGAACTCTTTCAAAATGCCTACGCAAAAAAATTCATCTTCCTTAGAAGCAAACAACTTCTTTAACCGGGGAATGATGGAGACATACCACAGAACTTTAGCAGGTGTTTTTTTCCAGATTCACTGCATCCTCTGCACCAACCTCAATGTTACCACTCTTCATCTTGTACCACAACTCACCACATACATAACATCGATCCAGGGCTTCATCACCCTTCCCCAACATACAATCATTTGGACATACATGAATCTTTTTCCAATCCAATCATATGAAAAAAGAATCCTTTTGGCGACATATGATCTGTCAGGAAATAATTCCCTTAACAAATGAAAGGTCTCTGTCATGCCTTTATCACTCCACCCAATTTTTTCATTCAAATTCATTAATTGCAATGTTGCACTTAAGATAAAATGTTTAGCTCCCTCATATAATGTAGTCTTCTTGTCATTATGAAACACTTCTAGTACCTCGGGTTTGCAATGGAATTATCTAGCAACATCCTCCACCATTTCATCTAACTCATCGTTGAAATTATCTACTTCATTAGTTTGAACGTCACGTTTACCCGTGTAAACCTCGCTATGACATACCCAACTAATATAGCTTGTTTGAAAACCTCTCATAATCATATGCCCGTGCATATTCTTCCTATCCAAATATACGTCATTCTTACAATCCTTACATGGGCAACGTGCTCTAACAACACCATTTTTTGCGGCATGTTCAAATGCAAGAGTAACAAAGGATTTATCAAAGGGAGGTATTTCAGAGATTTTCTATGATCTCTACTAATGAGTTCAATTCGATCCATAACTAACTACCTACAATGAATAAACATTTTCAACTCATTAACGCCCAAGAGATCACCACATCATTCAATTCAACTATTTAAAATCTATTATCAAAATCTATTTCATTAATTACCAAGAAACAAACCCTACACCACACATTACAAATTAACTCAAGTTTTCTTTTATTTATGAAAAAACATAAAGAAGACCATACCTTAGCCCTTCAAGAAGTACAATTGTTCATCTCATTCCGATTAAAAACTTCCCATATTTTCAAACCTCATAAATGAGGGGATCTGGTTGGTTGTATTTATTTTCTGTCCATTTTTTGGGTTTCGAATTCGGAAATGAAACATACAAACACACGACCCGACATACAACTGTTTCGAGTGAGGAACTATATCCAAAATATGACATGACGGAGGAACATGGATCCGATTTGTGTTCCTCTCTCGTATTAGTGTTTGGCTCTATGCTTTGCCCCAGCCCACACTCTTACGAGCTCGGAACTCCCCTCGGAACCATATTTCAAACTCGGAACAAGAGCACGATAAATACAGTTTGACAGAACCGACTTTGAAAGGGTAAAATTAAAGGCGATTAACTAAATAACTAACTTTGTCAATTGTTCATCAATGGCGGTTTAAGAAAACCGCCTTCCATCACAAAATAACCACCTTCAAATGGGAAGAATGCCCAATTTTCATGTGTTTCGAGTTTGGAATGCCTCGAGGAAGGCAGTTCCTAGTTTTAAGGCTAGAACCAACTTTGAACGCTGACTTTAATCAAAGATTTTGCACTGGTGGTAACACTTTTACAAGTATTGACTTAGGTGATGTTGCATTAGATCTAACGTAACACTTTTTAGAATTTAGGTAACACTTTTCAATATTTATGTAACACTTTTCAGAGGTTTAAGTAACATTTTATAAACTGTTGAAACATTTTAAATAAATCTTGCAAGGAAAGTGTTATGACAGCTCTAATTTTTAGTCGTGTTAGCTCTTAGATTTGTCCATATTTCAGTCCTTTCTAAATTAAACTACTAATATATCGAGGAAATCTCCTGACAAGTGGTCTGTTATTAAGTTATGGGTAGTCCACTATAATTTTCACTTATATAGTGCATTTATTAATTAAGGTAAAGTCTTGAGAAGGACCGTATTTTTATAGGCATATGGAAAGATCGGGTTGAATTAGAATTATAAAAAAATAGAAGGTTTTAGTTGCAACATTAAAAATTTATTATACAACGTGCAGTAGTAATAAGTTTATCACCTGATCATGCAACCCGAAAATTTTATTTTGATTTCTTCTATTTGCAAATTAAATTTTGATTTTTCCATAATTTATGCAAAAAATATCTTTCAAGAGACGTACTCATTAATTAAACACTAAATTATAGATTTAAATAAAAGTACTCCTACAATCTTACGGAGTACATTTTAGGTTAATATTGTACTTTTTTAAATATAATATTTCTTATATTTTCACATTTAAACATACATTATAACATATTTTAAGTTATAAAATACAATATTTAAATTTAAAAAAATAATTTTTTAGTTAAATATAAAATAACCTATCTATAAATATATGGATATGCCACATTTTCTGAAAGTTACTCTAATACATTGGTATCCTTCTAGGTATGTCACAAAGTTTGATTCAGGGCCTAGTTTTGCACTCAAAAGAAAATACATATTCTAGTTACACGACTGTTTGATATTGCTCATCATCAACTTTCATATTTGATAAAGGACCTAATTCACTTTCAAAAAGTTCATGGGTTAGTTTCTAATATGTCCAAAACATGGGGATGTACACGCAATAACAAAAGAAATTATACTCAAAAAGGGGTGGTTGGAAACCGTTTACCTATGTTGAGAAGTAGAGTTTTATGGGCAATGCACAAAAGGGCAAGACGTACAAACTTTAATTTTGAGGGGCGCGTTAATGAGAAGACTCGGAAATTAAGCCTGGATTTCTTTTATGAACATCTTTCTGAGCCAGCAAAGAAACAAACATCATTGCATAAAGATACATTAATTCACAGTTAAATCTCTCACAAGTACAACCACCAAATCAATTTTCAAACATAAAAAGATCTCTTGACTTTTTCTGAGACTTGCCCATTGTAAGTTACCATACCAAGAAATTGAGTTTCAGAAACTTGAAGCAGTAAAAATGGATGTTGGGTATCCAACAATAATAAAATACTATAAAAGAATTTATTTAATGTAATTTGAATGATATCAAAGGCACATGTTAATTATTGGTACATTGATATCTAATAAATTAATGGCTAAAATTCTGGTGGATAGGATAAAACCAGTTATGAGTTCAATAATATCCGAGGAACAATAGTCTTCTTATCTAATAGAGACATAACCGACAATATTCTACTGATGATAAGGTTGTTGGATAAAAAGAATGAAAGCTTTAATTTAATCTTGAAATTAGATATGATGAAAGCTTTCGATAGGGTGTCTTGGTCGATCCTTAACACATTACTTTTGATATTAGGATTCCATGGCCATCTAGTTAAACTCATAATGAACAACTTGAATGCGGCTTGGTTCTCAGCCATCATAAATGGTGCACCTCGTGATTTTTTCAAACCATCGAGGGTTTTAAACAAGGTGACCCGTTATCACCTTCTCTCTTTAATATTATGACTGAATTGCTCACGAGGAACATTAAGATCCAGTTTCAAACGGAAAATCTGAAATACTTTAGAACCCTGCAAACCCTCATTCCCTTGATGCAACTCTCCTTTGCGAACGAGACAGTGTTTTTCATCAAAGGAACTAAACAGGCTCTAACTAACCTAAGGTTGTTTCTTAACATTTATCAAAGGGATACGGGTCAGAAAATTAACTTTGCGAAGAGCTCGTACTATTCGGGCACACTCAGTAGTATCAAGGCTAACCAAATTAGGCTTATAACTGGAATATCCAGAGGAGAAACACCATTCTCATACTTGGGAGTCACCATTTTTAAGGGAAGAAACTTAAATCTACATTTTTACCCACTTGTAGATAGAATTAGTGATAGAATCTCTAATTGTAAAAATTCATGGCTTACAGCAGGGGGAAATTGTCCTCATTAGGCATGTTCTAACTTCTATTCCACAACACATATGGGTAGTCACAGCCCCCACATCCCACACTGTTAAAAAAATTGAATCTATCTTGAGTAATTGCCTATGGTGTCTAACTGAGGATGCATGTTTTAAAAAACATCATATGGCTTGGAATACGATTTGTTACCCTACGGCTGACAATGGTTTGGGTATTAGGAAAATTATGACCATCATTGATTCATTTTCCACCAAAACTTGGTGGAAGATGCAGGAAGGTAAATCTCTTTGGTCTAAATTCATGTGGGCACCTACAACCAACAGGACATCAGAAACATGGACAAGATACAAGAAAGTCATGGCAATGGCTGAGGTAAATTCTCAGATTATAGTTGGTGAGGGCATATCTAGCTTTTGGATATCTAACTGGACAGGTAAAGGGTCATTAATAGACTTATGGCATGACCAGGATCCCTCATTCTACTCCCTGCAGGTAAATCAATTTTATAGTGCCCAGGAACTCTTTAACTCTTAGTTCGGAAGTTACTTTCCTAATGATATTATGCATATACTGGAAAGGGAGTTGGTATTTTCTGAAATCAGGGATTGCATGGTGTGGAAGCCATAAACTACAGGTCAGTTCACCATAAGCTCAGCTTATGAAACGCCCAGGCCAAAGAAGACTAAGGTACTTTTGCTTTGCAAATTTTGGAACTCCATTATACCCAAAAAGGTACCTTTCTTCACTTGGAAGTTGTTGAACAACAGGTTGCCATTTGATAATATTCTTAGAATGTTTGGTTATTCTTTAGCTTCAAAATGTATCCACTGCTCTACACCTGATAGCCTATCTCGTTACTTTAACTCTTGCAACTTCTCCACACATCCATTTGGGCTAAATTTCACTCCATTTTTCAGATTCCTATGATGAATTTCCACTGAATATTTGATAGATTATCTTTCTACTGGAATATGGCATATAGATCCAAACTTAAGACTTTCTATGAACACGGAGGCTAACTTGATCAACCGATGTCCTTCGACAACTTTAAAATGCAAGACACCGGAAGAAGTGTGGAATGGTTCCCCACTGAAACTCAACAACTTGAAGGTATTTGGTTGTGTGGCTTACATGCACCAAAGAGAGGAAAATCTAGATCCGAGAGCAAAGAAGTGTACGTTTGCCGGTTATCCCGATGGCGTGAAGGGTTGGAAGCTTTGTTACAAAGAAGGTGAAGCGTCCAAATGTGTCACTAGCTGGGATGTTTTTAGAGAATCTCAGTACTACATGGCCATGGCTACTCAAGAGGTCAATGATAGCATGAAGGTAGCTAAGGAAAGAGCCGAAATTGAGGTGGAGCTATTGGGGAAGTGTAGCGATGAACGGGAGGATAAAGATGGTGCTAGTGAAGAGGGTCACTTGGAAGAGATTAAAGAGTTAGGCTGAGAAAGTAATGATGAGAGCCTATACTCGTACCAATTGATAATGGACTAACATAAAAGAGAAACACGAGCCCCGGAGAGGTATGGTTACTCTGATTTAGTTGCTTTTGCATTGGTTACCGTGGAAGAGTTGGAAGACTTGAAATCGAAGTCATATCGGGAAACGGTGATGAGAAAAGACAAAAAGCTATGGAAATGTACAATGGAAGAGGAAATGACATCACTTGACAAGAACAAGACTTGGGTACTTGTGAAAAAGCCTAAAAATCAATGGGTGGTTGGTTGTAAATGGGTGTTCAAACAAAAGGAATACATTGTTGGGTTTGAGAAGCCAATGTGTAAGGCGAGATTGGTGGCTAAGGGATTCACACAAAGAGAAGGGGTCAACTTCAATGAGATCTACTTCCCCGTGGTGAAACACACATCCATTTGGGTTTTTCTTGCTTTGGTGAATCAATATGATTTAGAGTTTGAGCAAATGGATGTGAAGACGGCTTTTCTTCATATAAATCTTGAGGAGCGGATTTACATGGCTCAACCGGAAGGGTTCATCAAGATTGGAAATGAGGAAAAGGTATTTCTTAGAAAATCTCTATGGTTTGAAGCAATTCCCTAGACAATGGTACTTGAGGTTTGATGAGTTCATGGTGTGAAATGGGTAATCATGGAGTAAATTTGATATTTGTGTTTATGCCAAGTGAATTGATGGTAGTGAAATATGCTTGTTGTTATATGTTGATAGCATCGAAGAAAAAAATGAAGTCCACAACTTGAAATGGCTCTTTGAGAAGTGAGTTCGAAATGAAAGACATGAGACCGGCCAATAAGATTTTTGGGGATGAAAATCACACGGGATAGGGGAAGCGGTGAATTGTTCGTGTCTCAATGTGCTTGTCTTCGGAAAGTGGTGGCTAAGTTCGGGATGTCAGAGGCAAAGATGGTTTAAACGCCTTTGGCGCCTCATTTCAAACTCTCTGCAAAGATGTTGCCAAAGACCATGGAGGGTCAAGCGAGCATGGAGCCGATTCCTTATGCTAGTGTTGTTGAAATTCTCATTTATGCCATGGTGTGCACACAACCGAATTTAACATATGCGGCTACCCTTCTGAGCCGATTTATGGCCAACCCGGGGAGAAAACATTGGGAGGCTACGAAGTGGGTTCTTCGGTTTGTGAAGGGAACTTCAAAAGTTGGTTTACACTTCAAACGGGTGAATGAAGGTGAGGGTAAGTTGAGAGAATATGTTGATGCGGACTTCGCGGGTGACTTGGACAAGAGGCGGTCATTGACCGGGTATGTTTTCGCCTTATTTGGTTGTACGGTGAGTTGGAAGGTGCAATTACAACCGGTTGTTGCACTTTCTACAATGGAGGCCGAGTGCGTCGCTCTCACGGAAGGTGTGAAAGAATCTCTTTAGTTGAAGGGGTTGATCGATAAGATTGAGATTGCACAAAATGAGGTGGAGGTGTTTTGTGATAATTAAAGCGTGATACACTCGACCAAGAACCAAATGTATCATGAGAGGATGAAGCACATTGATATAAAGTTACACGTCATTTGAGAAGTGGTTGTTGAGGGGTCCGTTGTTGTTGAGAAATTGCACACAGATGAGAATCCGGAAAATATAGCTACAAAGGTGGTGACGGGGATCAAGTTTCGGCATTGTTTGAAATTGTACAACTAGAGGAGGGTGTCGAGCCCAAGTTTGTTTTTCAGTCATGTCTTGTTTTTTGTCTTTGGCTTTGTACATGGGCCAGTAAAAAGTGTGTGACTAAGAGCATGTGCAGTGGTGGTTTCTTAATTTTTAAAAACCGATCTAGAAATTGAAAACACCCACAGTGATGGTTTCTAGACCGGTTTTTAGTTAAAAAAACCGATCCCTAGTTTCTTGTGTGGGAACCGGTCAAGAAACCGGTTCTCTAACCAAAGGCTGACAGAAGCACATGGTTCGCCTGATTAATTTGACCATCACTTGGTCCGCAGCTTGATTAATTTGAAGCACATGGTCTGCAGCTTGATTTGTTTGACCGGCCATGAAGAGGCCATTTGTTTTTAAAAAAATTGGGCAGCCAACGGATACTCATAAATGGGACATGTGTCCCGTCCCATTTATATGGTGACACGTGTCCCAACGGTAATATTTTCAAAAAAATTGGTAAAATTTATTTCCGAAAATTTTAATTTTCATATTTTCCCACCTATAAATACACCTCATTTCTCCCAATTTAACCACACCTCTTTCATTTTCATTTATCACCTCATAATTTGTGCTTCTACTATCCATTTCAATTCCAAATTTTCTGATGGATTCCTGAAGAACGCCAAATGGGAAAGAAAAGGTAATTCCTAATTCTTTCACTACCAGAAATTCTTCGCAAAATCCCAATGTCCGTCAACTACCTTCAAATTCCAAATTTTATTCAAATTCTCCAAACTCTCCTACCAATTTCCATATGAATTCCCAACATTCGTACATGAATTTCCAAAATCAATTTCATTCATCCCAAAATGCATACGCAAACCCTCCTTACACAAACCATGCTCAGTATCCATATTCCCTATCGCAAAATTCGTCCCCAAATTTGTTTAGTCAAAACTTCTATTCTCCCCATCTTGAGGGTATGAACGAACCGGGAACATTTTCACGCCAAGGAGGTCGGGGTTCGCACGGTCAAAATTTTGGTCGTGGGCATGGGCCCCAAATCGAAATTCACGAAATTCCGGATGGTAAGCCCCAACTTAATGTGTTTCATTATCATTACGAATATTCTAGTGCAACTCATGTTAATTTTTTCCACATTTGTTTACCTTTTTAGAATAGTATATTCAATATATTATTGAAATGAATACCAATATTGAAATGAATATGTGAAAAATAGTATATTCGATGGATACAAGAATGATACAAGAGTCGAAATTAGGATATTGAAAAAGTCTACTCTATGTAAAATATGTATATGAATAAAAGTAGTTAAATTAGTAAATGTGAATTTGTGTTTGCAAGAATGTAATACACTTAATTCATTCATCATTTAATGAAATAATATGGTTACAAATGAATATGTTCAGTGTGTTCGGTTACTTTTTAGTATGGCTATTGGTTCTTATTTTTAATATTAGTATGCAACTTTGAGTAACTTTGTATATTAAATTTAGTATATTTAATGTGTTCATTTTATTTTAAAAATAAATAAAGCATTAAAATTGTTATTCGTTTAGGAAACGAAGATTGTGAGGAAAGCGATGAAGTTGCTCTAGTGTCCTGGAGTAAGGATACAAAGAAGAAAGTGAGCCAGGACAAATGGAGTATAGCGGATGATAACGTTCTCTACGGTGCTTGGTTTGAACATTCCACTGACTGTATAATGGGTATGGGTCAGAATGCTGATGTGTTTTGGACTAAAATTATGAGGGATGTGAATCATTATGCAAAATGCAACCGGTCAATGAAGACGTGCAAGCCCCGGTGGTAGAAACTTTCTCACGATATCGAAAAATATGTTGGATGTGAAAGAAAAGTTGCACGGCACTACAATAGGAGCGGGAGTGGCTCTGGCGAAGTAGACATAAAGTCATGGGCCATGAACTTGTTTGTCGATGAGAACGATGGGCAACAATTTCAATTTTTCCATTGCTACGAGTGTTGCAAGAAGAGCCGTAAATTTGAGGCACAATATGTCATCAAGGAAGCCGGTGGAGAGGAATATACACCAATGGTGCCATCAACACCCCGTAGTAGCGATGATGCTAGCACGGTGCACTATCCATCCATGCCTATTGGTGTGAAAGCTGCTAAATGCAAGGCTAGGGGGAAATTAAAGGCAACGCGAATAGCCGCAGCCGCAGATGAAGGTCAATCAACAAAGTCCAAAACAATGCAATTTGAGTCCACAATCGGATATGCTACTAAAGCTGCTATTTTGGTAGTGGAGAATGAACTAGAGAAAATGGAGTACAACATAGCGCAATGGGAGTTCATCCAAATCCAATACAAGCGTGAACAAAATCTAGCTAGAATTAAACTTCTTCATACTTTGACGGAACAGAAAGAATTGACCCCAGAACAGGTAGCGTTGCGTGATAAATTAACGGGGATAGTATACAGTCAATTTTGATCGTAATTGCCTGTTTGTAATAATTGGTCAGACTAGATCATACTTTTGTCATTACATTTCATTTAAATTTGTAACACTACATCGTGTTTTAGATGTCTACGTTTTATTTTATTGGTTGTAGTTGCTGTCCCTCAAATATTGATTGTCGGACAAAGATAAAGGGGTTGCCATTGGCACGTCCCGTCAGTTCACATGGGGTGAATTCGATTTCCAACTCAAAGATTCATCCGGATAAAGATAGTGGTCCCACCATTGGCACGTCTCGTCAGTTCACGTGGGGTGAATTCGCTTTCCAACTCAAAGATTCGGCTGGACAAAGAAAGTGGTCCCGCCATAGGCACGTCCCGTCAATTCAGGGGGGTGAATTCGCTTTCCAACTCAAAGATTCGGCCGGACAAAGACAGTGGTCCCGCCATTGGCATGTCCCTTAAGTTCAGGGGGGGGGGGGGGTGAATTTGTTTTCCTACTCAAACAGAATAGGGTTACCATATTATGGGTTTCTATATAAGGGGTCATTGGTTCAACTTCCAATTCAAACAGAAACTCAATTACTATCCTTCTTCTACACAACAATGTCCTCCTCGAATTCCCCAAACAACAATGATGATCTTCACTTCGGGGAATCGCCAAACCTACCATCATATGATATTCACGGGTTTCTACCTGAAACCGATCCTGATACGGTTAACTTTTTCTTGAATTTTCCCGAAATGGCCAGACAATGGTCAGTAGCCATTGAGGATGAGAGTACTCAAACTTCTCCAATTCCACAGATGAAAACTAAAAACCATATTAAGAGAGACCGTGCCCGAGCACATGAAGTAATCCAAAGACAATATTTTGTGCAACCACCTGAGAGAATGTACGACGATCAACATTTTCGTACAAGGTTTCGTATGAGGCGACATGTATTCCAACGTATAGTTGAAGATGTCACCAACCATGATCCATATTTCGTACAAAGGCCTGATGCTTGCGGTTATGACAAATTTTCTCCGCTCCACAAGTGCACGGTGACCATGCGTCATTTGGCATACGGTTGTGCATTTGACCAGCTGGATGAATGCTTACATATGGGCAAATCAACAGTCAAAGAAACGGTAACTCATTTTGTGAAAACAATTACTGCCGTGTACATTCCAACATATCTCCGACCAATAAATCAAGAGGATATTGCACGGCTGATGCACGTGGCCCGTGGACGTGGATTTTTAGGTATGCTTGGAAGTATTGATTGCATGCATTGGGAATGGAAAAACTGCCCCGTGGGTTGGAAAGGTCAATTTCAGGGTAGAAGTGGATGCGCCTCAATTGTTTTGGAAGCAGTGGCCTTATACGATACATGGATTTGGCATGCATTTTTTTGGTATGGCGGGATCAAACAATGATATCAACATCCTAGAAAGTCACCATTGTTTGATGACACATGTGAAGGAAGGGCTCCACGTTTTCCTTATGAGGTCAATGGCCGCAATTACGATCAAGGGTACCATTTTACAGATGGAATCTATCCGAAGTGGGCAACATTCATGCCGGCATATACGACTCCTAATGACCCGAAGAAACAACTGTTCACTAAGCGTCAAGAGAGCTACCGGAAAGACGTCGAATGTGTTTTTGGTATTTTATAGGTCCGGTTCTCCGTGATCTGCAACCCGGCTCGGTATTGGAATATAGAAACGCTGGGTGATATAATGATAGCTTATATCATACTACACAACATGATAGTCGAAAATGAAAGAGATACCTATGGGTTGCAGGTTCAACCAGGTGATTATGACCAAATCGACGACTCTC
>JAULKM010000006.1:17684549-17695891 GCA_032355605.1 Rubia tinctorum | reverse complement strand
AGTCCTAATCCAGTTCCTTCATGCTTGAGATCTGATGCATCTTTAACTTGAACATAGTTTTCAAACACCATTTTGTGTTTTTCCTTTGGAATTCCTTTCCCTGTGTCACTCACTTCAAATACGAATTCCACACGATTTGGATCTTGCTGGACATGATTGATATCTTTCAAGTCTTTTAAGGCTTCATCATCACTCTTAAATAGCAAACATGACATCCATCTGGCTGATGTTCGACGATTGGTGGCGAGTATTTCATTCTCAAAGCTAGGCTTCCTAGCCCATACTCTAACTGTAACATGCCCTTTGACAGTAAACTTGACAGCATTGCTCAGCAAGTTGGACAAAATTTGTTTCAGTTTCCCGCGGTCGCCTTTGACACGACGGCATTTCCAGGCAGTTCCATCACAAGGGTCCAATACCACGTCAACACCTTTCTCAATACCAACAGAATAATACAAATCAACCACATCTTCAAGTAGTTGTTCCAAGTCAAATTCTTCTTCCTCGAGCTGTGTCTTCCCAGCTTCAATCTTGCTGTTGTCAATAATTGAATTCAGCATATCTGCAAATAGAGAATAGGTTTAAATAATGGGCAAAAGTAAATGTCAATAGCATGCCAAGAACCCATTAGAATGTCAATAGAGTAGGGACCACCTAGCAGATCCTCTGTGGTAGTTTCTACTAGTTTTAGATCTTTCTGCAAATCAGATCCAGCTGCAACAAGACTACATGTTTTCTGAACCAAACTTATAATTATGGAGATATGACCACGCACATCATGACTAGCTCTGGCAAATGAAAGACTTTTGTTCATACTCTTCCTTTCAGCCTGTTGAGTTGCTTCCATATGTTTTATGAGTGCAGCACATAGATACATTTCTCGCCGCGCTGCTCTAATAGTCAAGAAAATGAATGGAGCAATGGAGATGACCATAGCAAACATCATCATATACAGAAGCACAACTGCAAATTTGACATTCTGTTTCATGAAGCTAGCTTGTCCGCTATGTGGCAGAGCTATAGCACAAACCTAAATAGGGGAGAAAATGATATCACGTAATTAGGAATGGTTTATAAGAATGACAATCGTATTTTAGTTTTCAAGCACAGGAAATATGATGTAGAAACAAGGATGTTTTAACTTGGGAGTTGGGACTTTTTGACATAAAGGAATGAGAAAAAACTTACTGATTGCACTCCAACAATTTCAAGTGAGGAACAGTAAAAGAGATACTTCTGATTCTTTATTTCCAGGTCAGAAGCTTTAACGTCACCACCATTGTGTTGACATATGAGGTCACCTATCTTGCTTATTTTATCATCACTCACATTCCTGAATTGAATCGAAGAAGACGTATCAGTTTGCACCATCTGAGTACTTGGAATGCCTCGAGCAAGTAATGATGTCCCGTCATTGGCAGCCAAATAGAGTCCCCCACCGTATGGATTAATGCTGGTCAAGAAGAAATCCATCAATGGCTTTAGAGAAAAGCCTAGAGATAGAGCTGTTCTCCCATCAAGACCAATAGTATCGAGTAGCAAGAGATCATCGTCATTACTCCATCCGCTCCCTACTGTAACATGCCCTTCTCTGAATGTGCTCGAATTTAAGATTGCTATGGGTGAAGTCCTTGATGGATCTCCATAGAGCTTCCCCATATCTTCAGTCACAGGCTGAGTGTACCAACTGTAGTTGTGCGCGGAGAATGTGGTATTTGAGTACACTGCAAATGGTTGATCACCCTTGATGTAGTACGAGAAAAATAACCCATCTGATGCAATATACGAAATTTGTACCAGGTGCTGAATGGTTGAAAATGGCAAAAACAGCTTAGGAGCCACCTAGACATTGAAACAAAACAGAATTATCATACAAGTGACTCGTAGCTTCATACATTATTATGGTAAGAAAATGACAGGAAGATTATACCAACCTTGGTTTCAATATCTGAAAATGGAAGATCAGTTGTATTCGAGGATGAACTCAAATATCTTTGCAGGTTCGCGATTTCCCGTTTAGTCGGCAACATCTTTCCTACATCTTCCATTCTTAACATTAGCTCCTGATGGCTTTTGTAGGTTATCGAATCGGCTTCATTTGATATGTTGTGCATCTTATGGACCCCTAAGGAAACCAGAAAAGCAGCAACCAGCAGCAGCACTATGAATGACTGCACATCGATATAATACTTGCTGTTAGTTCTACATATGAAACAAAGCAAAGAGATACCGATAAGATGTACAATCTGATTCTTACAGCGCAGAAAAGAAACCATTTGAAATTTAAATAATCAAAGCAACTTAGCATTGATATTCTAGTGATGTAAGAAGTATCTTTCGCGTATGTAAAATAAGAGCAAGCAACTCACTGCAATAACAGATGAAAAGAGACATAGTGGCCGCAATGCAGCTGAGCGCATCTCCATTGACAACACTTGATTTGGAGGCAAATATCACCTCTGCATCACAGGCATACACACATTAATTAGTACGATAAGGGATGAAATGCCATATCTTTCACATAATGCCAAACCGAGTAACAATGCCATCTATAATAACTGAGTAAACGATTTCAGAGAAACGAGAATAGTTTATATCAAAAGGAAACATAGCAATAGAAATGGAAGCTCAAAATAAGCCCTATGTATCTTGAGCTACAAGTTAAAAATGAAAAGAGGAACAAATATAGTTTCAGTTCACTTGTATACGATTTTCCGTTTTTGAAAAGATCAAGTGAGGACTTGTCTAGGTATTACATCACTAAAAAATAAAAATACAACCAGCTGCTCAATAATATAATATACATTAAAATTAACTCTATTTAGACTGATCTGATCAAATTAACTCTCTAACATCTACTGAGGAGATCAAAATAACCAAACAAAAACTGACCTAATTTACTATTCTTATTAAGATCAAGTAAGAACTTGTTTAAGTATTACAACAGACTAAAAATTAAAATACAACAAGCTGCTCAATAACTTAATAAACATTAAAATTAAATCTATTTGGACTCATCTGATCAAATTGACTCACTTATATACAATTTTCTATTTTTCAAAAGATCAAGTAAGAACTCGTTTAAGTATTACATCACCCAAAAAAAAATACAACGAGCTGCTCAATAGCTTAACATACATTAAAACTAACTCTATTTAGACTGATCTGATCAAATTAACTCTCTAACATCTATTGAGGAGATCAAAATAACCTAACTAAAACTGAACCAATTTACTTTTCTTATTAAGAACTAACTTAGTCTCTCGACACATTATATGCACAATAAATTCTAACTGCTTTCGAACGTTGTTGTATCAATACTTATAATATATCCTACATCAATTTGTGTAGTTTTTGATTAATTCCAAACATGCCAAAACAATCTGCATACTAGAAGAATCTAGCAAGGACTCATAATTTTTCAGTTCAAAATCAGATTGAATTCATACAAGGTTTGTTGCCACCTCAATAATTTTTGAAGATATACCAGCAAAAAGAAACAAAACAATCAAAAGGAAAACTTACGCACACAACTATAACTAACAAGCTATTATCAAATATCCTATATCAATTTGAGAAAGAAGGATCGTCCTATGAACCCTGTACGTTTAATTTACATCCAATGCTTTGAAGGTTGACCAATTGAGTTATATGTGCAGTCATTAGTTAAGCTGAAACATTAAAACTATTCTTTCAAATGCCAACCACACCTAGTACGTACCTTTTGGTGTCCGAAATTCCGCACAGAGGAGGAAAATGTGTCCTGCTGACAATGGCAGAAGGTTGTGAAGAATTAGCCAAACAATTTTTGTAAATCTGTAAATTGGGTTGGGTTAATATCATATATACTAGTATGATTTTTCTTAATTACCTTAAATGAGTAAGGTTGATAAAATTTGTTGATAAATATCTTGATTCTCATTCAATTAACACCAATACTTCCTTACTTCAGGTTCAAAATAACTTACCTTATTCAAACTGATTTCATTCCTTAAATGTAAAAGATTGTATGCCATTAATAATTTCTTGTCTGTATTCATTTAATCTCTGTGTACGTGTTGAAGGGATCAACCCCCCCAAATAATCAGTTTTTATTAACAAAAAATTACGGCAATCCAAGAAAACAAAGTAACAATATCTGATTCCAGATTACCCAAATCCTTCAATTCGAAAAATTCAATACCGTTACGATTTGCAGCTGATGAACTAGTTGGTCCTCCTGCCCCTTTTCAGCGGCTCTTTTAACACTTGGAGTCCGGTAAAACATGTTGCCAAAGGGACAAAAGTATGATCTTCTGAAGAAAAGTGCTGTCACGGACAATGCTGCCTGCATAAAAATTGCAAGATGGGAAGGCAGGAATCCACGACGACCCTCCATAGAAAATCACTACCCTGAATGCTCCTCAAGAACAACATCCAAACCAGTTCGCCCTCTTGGTCCATGTGTGGCCTTTTTATCCGAATTGGTGCATCACCTGCCATTGCATTGACCAAGTGTAAGTGAAACAAGATCCTTGATATAATAAGGAATAAATAGTAGTTCGATAAAATAGGCATACAGAACACACCCGCCGCTCCCTTCTCTCTGTCTTTCTGATTAGGATGAAGTTTGTGAAGAATGGAGTGGTGAGATTGCAGCCCCAATTCCATCCTACTGACGAGGAGTTGGAGGCACAAAATCTGAAGCGCCAGCTATACCAGCAATCAAGAAGGAGAAAGTAAGAGCTGTGCCCGGATGCTCTCTAGCACCAATTGTCGGTCGAACCAACTCCTTCAAACATTCAACAAACATCTGATGATCCAAAAGCAAACTTACCACTACGATAAAAGTAACATCAGCAAGCATTTACCTATGGCAATAAGGTGAGGAATGGACAGAGCGTTAGCTAATTGATGATCAGAAGAAGGAGCAGAAGAAGAGGACGACGACTTTGACAGATCAGAATCCACTTGTTTCCTCCTTACGAGACCTTTCAACCACCCACCGCCACCAGCAGCGGCAGCAAAACCCATTATCAAGGAGAGTGGATTCTTGATTGGGGTGATATTGCTTCCTTTTGGATGCAAATTGGGGTGGTCCGTCAAAGTGGAGATAAAGGGGAGCCTCTGTGGTGACAGGGAAATGGCAAATTAAATTTGGGGGCAAATATTTTTTAGTAAACTAGAATGTGAGAATTGCTTCTAAATGTAATTTCTTAAAATGTATTTTCTTCTACCATTTTGCAAAGCCCAAAGCAAACCCTACCCAAAATCAGACCCCAACCAACCGTCACTCCCACCCCGCCGCTTGAGTTCGCCGTTGTCGGTGCTGGAGTTCATCGTCGCTGGTGTTGTTGCTGGTCTCTACTTGCTTGAGCCGCGGTAAATGGAGCTTCGCTGCTGTGGCAAATTGCGGGAGACACTTCATTTTTGCAGTTTTCGATAACGTTTAGAGGCATAGTCTGCTTCGCTTCGGCGCTTTTCGTTTTGTTATCCACTGGAACGTCGTCAACGATGCTGGAAGCGGCTTGCCTTAAGTTCGGTGACTCAGCCATTGGTTCTGCTTTCAACGTCCTCTGCAATCACCATTGACGCGTCGCGAAAACCATTCCCGGTACATCCTCCAGCTACGTTTTCAACCACTCCAACCATGGTAGAGTCCTCTTAAGTTCATTCTCTAGCTCGGATTACCGCTGACCTCCTCCAATTTCTGAATAAATAAATGACTTATTTGTGTGATTATCGTCCTCATTTTATGCCGAATCTACTAATTCTATGTCGTGGTCATTAGTGATATTCGTTTTCGTGTTGGCGTCTATGGTGCTTGAGTGCTCCGTTAGCAAGCAAGGGAAATCGCAATGGTCAGTGAAAGACGACCTGAAGTTTCCCCTTGCAATTTGCTCCATAACAAAATGAATTAATTTTGTGGACTACTCAGCACATGCAAGTATTCTTTTTATGTTATATTTAAATTCATCATTGATTTCATGTTTTAATTTGCTTAATTATTTTATGTATTAGAATTGATTCATAAGGTTTGTTTTCACTGTGTATTATGATATTGATGAATTCAATCTTGCTATTGTTTGACGGTATGTGTTTCTGGGATGTGATATGAGTGAATTCAAGTTGAGGAAGTGTTTCAGTAGCTCCAATGCTCAAAGGAATGCCATCCAATGAAGCAGCAAACATATATTATTATCATCAGTTCTTGTTCAAGTCGATGCGAGATTGATCGACTCAGGAATTAGCCGAGGTTCGGCATTGACCTTCAGGAATTGGACATGTGAGTTATGTGTTTTGTTTTGTTCACATCTTATGTTAATAAATGCATAGTGTAAATCAAACATTAGGGTGATCAAATTGGTAGACCTAATGATTCTCTATTTTGTACATTTTAGATCTTAAGTAACGTATGGAAAAATCCTTATTTGTTGATGCTCTCTACTGTAATGAAAAACCTAAATGTACTTGGCTATCTGATTAAGGTTATTCATGCCACTTGTTTCTTGTTAAGTGTATTCTCCATCAATGTTGGTAGCTGACTTATAATTTTGTATTTACTCCATTTGTTTTTATGTGCTCTGGTTTGTCTTGCATACCCATTTGCGCTTTTAAAGTTAAAAAAATTAACCCAATTTGTTTGTTACATTATGGTCGTGTATTCTACCTCATCCTTCATTGTCAAGGTGACATCTATAAAGGTTTCATTCCTTGATAGGTAGTTAGCAGAAGATAGATATGGTTTGAGCTCAGATAGAGATTCTGTTATTGAAATATGAAGTGGCTTTGTGGGTTCTGAAGTTTTATGTTGCATCCATGTATAGGAAATAAATTATGTATGATAAGTGAGAAGTGGGTTTAACTAACTCAAGAGAGCTTCTTAACTAATTCTGACTACTAATTTTGCACATATAATGAGAAGGTAACATCAGTGGTAATCACCTTGCAGGATAATGAAAAATGAACAATTTGTTTTGGACTGATACTGCTTCATAGATGTTTGCATAATAAGTTAAACCACTGATTGTTACATAAAAGAGAATGTCACTTTGATTAACATCTTCCAATAGTTACGTTTGTAAGCTAACTGCATTCTTTTTTATTCCAACGATTAAAATTGTGTGCGCATTTGAAGTTCTCTAGATGTGCCTTTTGGGAGTCAAACTTGGAATACAAAAATGTTTACAACCTTAATACCATCTATAGAAATGCTTTCCTCTCTTTATTATTTCATATCTTACTTTTCTGGAAAAAAAAAAGCTTTATGGGATTAGAAACGCAGGGAAATCTGGAGGAGTTGTATTAGAATTATCGAAATGCAGTAAGTAATTTTCGTAGCCTTATATAGAAAGTACTGCATTTGCAACATTCTGTAACATTTCTCATTATGGTATTTTTTCTATTCTAAAACTTGCACCATTTCCCTGAGCTATTCTTGTACTCTTCCATTTAAAATTATCGCCCATGTGAATGCATGAATATATTGAAGCTTAAACTTTACCATTTTTATTGTTCTTTTGTCTGGGAAAGCACATGCCTTTGCCGTTTCTTTTCTTTACTCACTTTCTATTGTGCATTACATTACAGTTAATTCAATTATGATGGTATCTTACTTCTTAATCAAACTGTCTAGTAAAGTATTTCACATTATATGGTGACCCTTTTTGTAGTTATTTGATTTACTTTTAGTGTGAATTTTGCATAATCTTACCTTATCTAGTCTCGCTATTCATATAGTTGCATGCGTGTGTGTGTGTGTGTGTTTGTTTGTTAACTCTATATAGCTATCTGGAGCTTAATCTTCCGCAATTAATTTATGTCTATTAGGTTTTGGAAAGTGGAGATTCCAAGGCACCAGAGGTTGTATTGTCTAACATGGCTTTGGTATTTGATCGCGTATTCATAGATGTGATGGTAATTATGGAAATTTACAGCCTCATAAGCATTTTTAGCCTTCATGTTACTGCAGTCAGTGCTATCCTTTCTCTTCCAGGATCCCTTTGAATTCTCATCATATCATAAAGCTATTCGAGAACCTTTCGACTACTACAGGTTCAGTCAAAATTTATTGATAAGAGGATATAGCTAGTCATCTTCAAATGTGCGGGAACAAACAATGGTAACTTATCATATTCATATTTCACTGGAAGAGATATTTATGAGGGCTAATGTTGTGGTCTTTCAGGATAATTCTTTACCAGCAAGTATGTCACTTCTCTCTTATCTTTACTATATATCAGGTCTTACAACAGATGAATCATTTACTAAAAGCACCTTCTGTACACACCCCAAAATAGGTTTTCTACTTTGCACTATCAACATTTGATTTAGTGGCTAGTTGATAGTTAGATATTCTACATCTGGGAGAATTTTCCATGAGAAAGTTAATTTCTGGTAATTTTCAGTTGTCAAACATCTGCAAGAATTTTCCATGAGAAGATTAATGTGTTTTATGGACCTCTAGTTCCCTATAGCTCGCTACAAATCGAAATTAATTTTCATACCACCTAAAGCATGCTTAGTGTTTTGAAGCCATGACTGTCCTAAATTCTTACTTTACTCATTGCTTGCTATGCTTGGCTTAGGTGGTAAAATGATATACTTCTCTCTAAGTTATATTTTCCATGTTGATATAATTCTTATTTGTTATTTGTTGCAGGAACTCTCTAGGAAAGGGAAAAGAGCTCGTGCAACCCTCATTCATAATCATACAACCGATACCAAGAGTTATGCTCAAGTTGAAGATGAACATGTAAGGCTTTATACTCCATCTGAACCTAGTCACCCTATTCTAAGATGTTACAGTCAGTGTAAATTTGACTCGTTGAATTCTAATTGAACATTCTCTGTTTTGCTTCACTAGATTCTTAATGTATCTTTCCTGAATGATCGACATGAACCCAAATACAGGAAGTTATGTTTTTTATGATTAATTACAGGTAGTTTCTGCTAAATATATTTATGAAGTTAGTGAAATTATGTTGATAGGGACTTTGGGTGAAAGTTAGTGAAATTATGTTGATATGGACTTTGGGTGAAAGTTAGTGAAATTATGTGGGTTGATTAGTAGTTACTAAAAGTTGATATATTGAATTGCAAATATTGGAAACGGCTGTGCTGAATTGTAATTGATGAAATTTTGGGGGCTTGAATTGTAATTATTGTAATTTCTTTTTTTATTCTCTACATACATTTTGCGACGCTTCCATCTGTAGAATTTTTTTGCGACGCTTTCAGATTTAGCAAGTTTTTACGATGCTTCCAGCTTTAGCAATTTTTTGCAACGCTTCCATGTGTAGCACTCGTTTGGACGTTCTTGAATGTCATAATTTTCTCCAAGGTTTTGCGGGTCACAAAAATATAACGACACATTAACGCGTCACAATATTTTAGTGACACGCTAAATAGAGACACTTCCACAAAGCGTCACTAATCATTTTAGCAACGCTTTTAAGTGTCTGTACTATTTTTAAAAAAGTGTCACAGCAAGAGATTTTTTTTGGTAGTGTTGTTTTAATTTTTGAAACATAATATTTATATTTTATAAAAAAATCACAACATTAAAGATAAAAGCCACTGTGAATTGTTTATAAATTTATGGAAAAATTGCATTTCCTGAGACTTTCTAGGGTATTGTCTCACACAAAATGATAGTACTCTCTGATTGCTCACATAAAGGGATGATACTCTCTGATGGTTCACCTTATAACATGGATTTAATTTGCATACTCCCAGAGACTTTAAATTGTAATATTGCAACTCAAATAAGTTACACACCTTACCCTATACACTTGGACGAGTTAAAGTGGTTAAAACTACTCCCTCCTTGGTTCCATAGAAATTTGCCCAATTACTTTTGAATATGTATTTTATGCAAGATGAGGTAAAAGTGTTGATGGAATATAAAGATAGTATTTTTGTAATTGAAGAGTTGACTAGTAGATTTAATCAACTTTTTACTGGTTTATAGTAAATATACAAGCTCATTTTTTACCACTTTAAATAAAAATTGAATTGTGTCAATTTCTATGAGACGAAGGGAATCATACTTGGCACTACAAAGAGTTTGATTTTGCACCCACATAAGACTTAAATGATTAAGTGTCTACTAAATTGCTTTATATATTAGAGTATCAAAATTAAACTTGAGAATAGTAATATAAATTAATTTTCAGTAGAAGAGTTATGAACTACCAGATAATTAGGTCTTGTTTTGATTTACCCCGTACCAGATGAGAACTTAAGATGAAGGTTTCACCTTTATGCTCTAGTGTGGAGTTTAACTTTTAATCAAACTAGTTAGGTAACAACGCGCAAAAGCGCGGTGATTTGATAATTAAGTTGATAAAAACATTGAATGTTAATTTTATTGAGGGAAAAAAACCAACTCTTTACTAAAATTTAAACATAATATTTATATTGATTTTCCTTTCTTTCCTCTAATTTGAATACTAATTTTATTGAGGAGAAAAAACCAAATTAAAACAAGCACTTTCTTGAAATTTAAACAGAATATTTATACTAATTTTCTTCTCTTTCCTCTATTACAACAACAACAAACCAATACGGAATCTCCACACATACTTCTCCACGGTTGTTATGGTTGCATCTAGGAAAGCAACACAGTATATGGAAAGTTGGATAACGATTTGTGCTTGTTCGGCTACATTCACACACTAAATCAACTCAAAGAGACCAGGTGGTAGGTTGAATTCTCGCATAATGGCTGACAAGGATTTTGTCGACTTACCCGAGGAACAAGGCAGATGAAAAGTATATCATTCATTGTAAAAAATATTAAGGAATCTATATAAAGGAATCTAATGAGACTGGTAAAATATTAAACTATCGTTAGCAAAGTATTCTTCATATTCATACCTTTTAGCCTGTTGAAGACCCATTTTACCTTTTCTTCAAGTATACTTTGAGAAAGTCTGAAAGAATCAACCAAAGTCAGTTAAAGATTAACTTTTGTCCATGTATTACAATAAAACCTAAACTTAATTTGCAAAGAACAAAAGGGAAAAAGAGGTTTAGGCAGAAGATGCATAGAAAACTTTATTAAGACATTCACAAGGATAGAAAAATTAACTCTAGCACAATTGTACAAAGGAATAAGACGCTTAATGTATTTAAAAAATGACAGAATCAAAGAAGCAAGATAATTGCATTACAGATCCAAAAATAAGGACTACATGGTGGTCTCTATCACTCTAAGGTCCAAGAAAACCATTTTTTTTATTTGCCTCAACTATTTGTCATATAGACTTGCAAACAAGTAAGTGGTTCCTAATCTTATCATCCAAATCAACAAAGAATACAAAAGCCTCTTGATTCGAGTTAAATGGTTCCAAATTTCC
>JAULKM010000006.1:17657495-17678298 GCA_032355605.1 Rubia tinctorum | reverse complement strand
TATAACTACTACATGTTGCATAATAAAACTTTAATATTGCAACAAAGGCCTTTTACCTTTTATTATTCTAATTAAACTCCGTCTTTCCATAACCCTATGGAAAGACCGTTTTTCCCAAGATTTTGCCTAAATATTTTAATTTTATTAACTTTTAATTATGGAAAAGTTTCGAGAAAGACAGTTTTTTATATGCATATGGAAAGACGGGGTTGAACTAAAATTATAGAAAGGTAAAATGTTTTAATTGCAATATTAAATTTTTTATTATGAAACATGTTGTAGTTATAAGTTTATGACCCGATTAATACAACCCGAAATTTTTATTTTGATTTATTTTAATTTGCAGTTTAAAGATGAATCTTTCCATAACTTATGAAAAAACCATTTTTTCAAGAGATACAATCATATTTATTTAAATAAATGAATTTATAAAGTTTATAAAAATAAAAGCAAAAGTTAATGCAAAAGTTATGCTATTACATTTGATGTTTATGAAGTTTTTTTCAATAAAAGTACTCCCTCCATTTATCTATTTGTGGTACATTTACTTACCTTATTGGGATGTAATTTTTAAATGACACACATTTCATTTGGCAAGATTGTTTCAATCTTATTCACTCATTCTATTTTTTTTTACTTTCTGCGTTCAATTTCATCTAATCATTTTCTTCACTTAAATCTAAGAAACTAAATGTAGTGTGACATTCTTAATGAAACGAAGAATATATGTGCTCACGAATAATTCAAACTTTTGGTGAAGAACCATACCCTGTGGCCTAACTCAATCCATCAAATACAAGGAAAATATTCATAGTTATGGTCATCCGTATAGTTATGGAAAGAACAAGGACTCAAGTGCAATTTTTACTATAAATTGTTGAAATTCGAAGTTAAAGCAATTAATCTGGATTAAATTTGGGTTATAAGCTATTTGAGTAAACTCACACGTCTAATCAAAACTCAAATGTTTCATTTTTCAGTTACGATAAAGTATAAACCCTAACTTCATATTTTTCTAATTAAATTTTGTCTTACCATATGCACATAAGAAAACGACATTTCCAAAAAAAATTCAAAAAAATTACGTAAAATTGTTATGATGGTGTATTATATTTGATATGAAGTATTATTTAATTTATATATAAAATAATATAAAATGTGTTTTTATTTTGATGGTGTATTATATATGATATGAATTATTATTTAATTTATATAATATGAACTATTACATTTTTACATTTGTTAAAATATTACTAATCTCTCAACCCACATATTTAATTCCCTTAAATAATTGTGATTTTTTAATTAAAAATAAATATTATTTTGACTATTTTCTCATCTCATTGTTTTAGTTCAAAGTTTCATTTTAAATCGTCTAACTGTTAGAATGACTCATTTTAATATATTTTTTTTATTACTGCAAAATTTTCACAATTTTTTATTTTATTTTTTTTCTTCAAAATATGCCTAATTAGATAAAGTCTATTAGACCGACTAAGAGTTAAACCAGTCATGAAAAAAGTCATTTCAATAATTTTTAGGTTCAAGATATAATACATTACAACACATTTTAAAAAATTCAAAATTATAATTTTGGTACAATAAATAAAAACAAACATCAAATCACTCTATAAATTATATCAATTATATCTAACGGTTAGTCTATTGTGATTTGGATCTAATTTAGTGGTAATCCAAACTCTCTGTAACTGAGAGTTCCAAGATTCAAAACACACTCTCATCAAGAATTGTGAATATTAGATCAATTTCTTGATGAGAATTATTCAGCATTATGGCACCTTGTCGGTGGTCCCCGTTGTGGTTTCCCAGCTTGCAGACGGTCGATGATGATGAGATCATGTGGGTTCCAATTTTGGTGGAGGCGGTTCGATGGTGATGCAGCGTTTGGATTGTTCTAATTTTGTAAAATAATTATAATCAAATCTTTAAAAATTAAATATTGAGAATTGTCAAATTTGGTTAGGGGATTCAGCACGAAGAGGCTCTCTCTTACTTTAAATGCTGTGACATAAAATTAAGGCTAATCGAGACAGGTGTCATGCATGCACAATTTTTTGAGCCTTTCTGTCGTCCATGCACATATGTTTTGTGCCTATAAAACATGACAACATTCACATAGGTTTCCCAGTCTCCATTCTTCTTACTTACAGTCTAGTGAGTTTGACTAATTTCTCCCTCTCTTTCAAAACTTTCTGACTTTTATGTGTTTCTTTTCCCTTCCACAAAATAATCTTAGAACAAAAGACCTATCACCGCATAACATGCAGGCATACCAGAACCTCCCAGTACTTCCACCGCCCCCTAAATCCCTCCTCAACCGCCCAAGGCCGCCAACATGCAAGATTCTGGTGGCGCCGCCACAGAAAGCCACCACGCTCCCCAACAGGCTGACATCTCCGCCGCCACTCTGGGTCTCTCCCGGACCGGAAGTAAAACCGCGCAAGCTGAACCCTTTTCAGAAGCTTGCGGCTATGGCTATAGAGGCGGTGGAGAAGTCGGTGATAGCGGAGTTGGAAAAGCACCACAAGCTCGACCGGAGCGTTGACCCGGCGGTTCAGCTGGAGGGGAACTTCGCCCCGGTCGACGAGTGCCCGGTTCAGCAAGGCCTCGAGGTGGTGGGGGAGATCCCAGCGGACCTCAGCGGCGTCTATGTCCGAAACGGTGCAAACCCGTTTTTCAATCCGGAGAACGGCCACCACCTTTTCGACGGCGACGGTATGATCCACGCCGTGACGGTTCGGCCTGGAAATGACGTCAGCTACTCATGCAGGTACACCCGAACTAACCGGTTGGTTCATGAGGCCGCCCTCGGGAGGCCGGTTTTCCCCAAACCAATAGGCGAATTGCATGGTCGGTTGGGATTGGCTAAGCTTGGGGTTTTTGCTGCTCGAGCCGCGGCTGGCCTAGTGAACGGCTCCCTCGGAACCGGCTGCGCTAACGCAGGCTTGGTCTACTTCAACGGCCGACTCCTAGCCATGTCGGAAGACGATCTCCCCTACCACGTTCACATCACGGATGACGGAGATCTCGATACCATCGGACGGTTTGATTTCGACGGAGAGCTCCATGACCCGGTGATAGCCCACCCTAAGATGGACCCCGCCACGGGGGAACTCCACACACTGAGCTACAACGTTGTGAAAAAGCCTCATCTCAAATACTTCAAGTTCGACAAATCTGGGAAAATGTCACGCGAAGTCTCAATCTCCCTCCCGCAGGCCACCATGATTCACGACTTCGCCATCACGGAGAACCACGTCATCATCCCGGACCACCAGGTGGTGTTCAGGCTGTCTGAGATGATCCGTGGCGGATCCCCCGTGATACACGACGCCAATAAAGTGTCGCGGTTTGGAGTGTTACACAAAAGTGTTACAGATGAATCCAGCATCGACTGGATCGAGGTACCCGGCTTCTTCTGCTTCCATTTATGGAATTCATGGGAGGAGATTGATGAAAACGGTGACACTATAATCGTTGTGCTCGGGTCTCGTATGACCCCAGCTGAGTCCATGTTTAGTGAGAGTGACATCCCGATTCACACCGAGTTAACGGAGATCCGGTTAAACCGATCAACCGGAGGTTCGGATCAACGGGTTGTCGTATCGGGGCTAAACCTTGAGGCCGGTCAGGTAAACAAGCACAAACTCGGCCAAAAAACTAGGTATGTTTACTTGGCTATAGCTGAGCCGTGGCCTAAATGCGGTGGCATGGCTAAGGTAGATTTAGCCACCAGCGAAGTCACTAAGTTTATGTATGGCGACCAAAGGTTCGGCGGCGAACCGTGCTTCGTACCCGACCCGAATGGGGAGGAAGACGGCGGATATGTGATGAGTTTTGTGAGAGATGAAGGGAACGGAGCATCCGAACTGGTGATACTCAAGGCTTCCGACATGAAGCAAGTTGCCCTAGTCAAACTGCCCTCTAGGGTACCCTACGGTTTCCATGGAATCTTCGTTGGTTCAGAAGATCTCACCACTCAAAAAGTGTAATCATGAATGGATCTTAGTTTACTAGTATAATTAGTAGTTTACATGTCGGAAATAAGATTCTGAATGATCCAAGTTTGTTGCCTTTTCAGTCTCATTTCTTGAGTTTGGTTCGCTGGTTCACTACTTTTTCTCCCCTGCCTTTTTGATAGGGACTCACAAGCTTTGAAGTTTCAGGCTTTTGCAAAACAAACAATAAACAACTGTTTCGCACTTTCTGGTCAACCCATGGTAGAAAAATAATATCTGCCGCGCAGGGGAAACTTCAGTTCCTTCAGAACAAACAAATCCCTGTGAAATGTCATGAAATTCCTCCATATCCTCCTATAAGCTACATGAGAAAGGTGATCTTTGCCAGCAGTCCCTTTTACTCGGGAAGATTAACCAGTTCAGTAAAAAGGAGAAAAGCGGCAGTGAATCTTTCCCCTCCTTTACGATATTTAGGAGTTACTATTTTTAGAGGGCGGGAAGACGAATCTATACTCTGATCCACTAATTGATAGAACTGCCTTCATAATTAAATTCATAAATTAAAAGAATCGAACCTTCAAGCAATCTCTTATTCTATTCAAATCAGAAAAGCTAACTCGATAGCAATTGCATCCAAACTAGTTTGGAAAGCGATGAGGCATCCTTATCCGAACCCATCATTAGCGGATTTCTTTTTATCGAGTTTAGTTTTGGGAAATTTAAAAAACGCATGGTTAACAAATGAGGGATAATTGGCAATAGTTAATCATGGGTTAACAATTACGCATCATCATTTCGAACATTCACTGTTGTGTGCAAATTTTCCTATGTAAATCTGCTGACAACTATGAAAATTCACGAACAAATTCCTTTTTGAAAATAAATATTAATCTTTGATCTGGTTTTTTTAGATTAAAGTGTCAAAATAATTCTAACTTTAGATTAATACCCTGCCCAGTTGAGATTATTTGGTACTGGATTTAATTTATTAGTGCTGAATTGAATTTTTCGATAGTTTATTTTTTTCAAAAAAAGAATGACTCCTATAAAATAATGGTGTACTCGTAACATATTCTATTTTAGACTTATTAGTCCATTAGTGAAGCCACATAAATATTTATTTATTTATTTTTATTTCAATGTTGAGTTTATTGGTGCTGAATTTAGTTTATTAGTGCTGAATTTAGTTTATTGCTGCTGAAATGTGCTAAAATTAAACCCAACTGGACAGGGCCTAAGAGTGTCAATATAACCCTACAAAATGAGAAAGTGCATAAATAACACTAACTTTTTTTATGTATGTGCCAATATAACCCTGGGAGTCATTGACTTCAGTTGTCAACACCGGAATTGGCTGGATTTTAATGAAAAGATAAATTTACTCGCTACTAAAAAAATTAAATTGTAGAGAAAAGTGTTAAAATAACCCTACAGTATCGCTGAAAGTGCCAATATAACCCTCAATCTCATAAAGTGTCAATCTAACCTTTGATTTCGTTGACTTTGCAGTCAACGTTCAGATGATTGAATTTTGTTAAAAAGATGATTTTACCCTTAATTTTTTGATAAAAAAAGAAGAATTAAAAAAACATGAAAAAACTAAACTACCCTTCCCCTTATTGCCTTTTCCTTCTTCCTCCTGACCCATTTCTCCTTCGTCACTTCATTCCCAATTTCACCCCTCTTCTTCGTCCCCGATTTCACCCCTTCTAGATCACACTACCTAATTCCTGTGGAGAGGCTGAGCGGGTGGCGGGGCGGCATAGGGCTGAGCAAGGCTGAGCGGCGTGGGGATAGGGTTTGCGGTGGGACTGAATCACGGTGTGGTGGGAGCGAAACGGCGGTGAAGGTTGAGTCATGGTTGGGGTGAGTCACGGTGCGGGGCTAGGGTTTCCAGCGGCGGTGCGGGGTGGAGTCGTGGGTTGGGGATAGGGACTGAGCGACGGTAGGGCTAAGCGGTGGTAGGGTGTGGGTCTCGATCGGGCTGAGCGGTGGTAGGCATAGCGGCGGCCGGGTTATGCGACGATTAGGGATGGGATTCGAGACAGTTTATTTGGTTTTTGGTTTATTCGGTTTGGATTATTCGGGTTTGTCCCTAGAAAACTCAAAACTAAAACCGATATGAATAACTCGAAAAACCGAATTATCTGAACCAAATATGAAATTCAGTTTTGATATGAATTTGGTTTGAAACTGAATAAACCAAATTCATGGAAATTTCTTTTAAAACAATTACTAAAAATATATAATTTAACTTAAAATTCTATAAAATGATGAAATTTAATTTCTACATCATCAAACTCAAGTATTCAAAATAAAAATTCAACAACTATAATACAAATTCAACCACAACAATTTTAGCTTTACATTTATTATTAAAGATCAATAGAAGAATAAAATATTTAGTCAAACAAAAGATTGAAACGAAAATCATTGGCCACTCCACCACTGGAGTTCAAGCAAGTACAGAGGTTGATGCATCTTAACAAGGAAAACCACAAACGTAATAGCTAATTTTTCCACCAATGAAGGTAGTCCTTCTTTGAGCCTATTGATTTTCTTTTTCAACTGGAGAAGTCCATAGAGAAGGGTTCTCAGCAGTAGGTGGACAACCCGGAACATAAATGTCAACTAGAACAATCCGGTCACAACCTTTAACAACAGAGTATGAATATAATGATAGTAGCCACCACTATTTGTACAACTTCCCATTGATAATTTTTAGAGTTTTAAAATTATATTATTAAAATATATAATTAATTGAGTTTTTTTAATTGCAATTCAGTATTCGGGTCGGGTATCGGTTTGAATTTCAATATCCAAAACCAAACAAAAACCCATATTCAAGAATCGGTTTACTCAATTCGGTTATCCAAAAACCGTATTTAAAATTTTGTTCAGGTTGTTCGAATTTGGATTATTCGATTTTTTATTCATTTTTTGATTTTTTTTGCCCACCCCAACGGCTGTAGGGCGTGGGTCTCGGTATGGCTGAGCGGCGGTAGGGCGTGGGTCACGGTTTTGCGATGTTGGGATGATCGGTATGGGGTTAGGTTTTTTAGCGGTTGGAGCTGAGCGACGCTAGGTCTGAGCAGTTTTATTTCTGGTGTTTGGGGCTGAGCGAGCGGCGTGGGGGTTTTTTAAAAGAGGGGCTCCATTTTTTGGCAGTGCAACGGTGGTTTTTATCGGTGGATCTTGGTTTTTCGGCAGGGTTGGGTTTTGAAGAAGAAGAAAACCAATGAGCTGCCATGTCACAAGTTGGGTTTTATGGAAACACTCATTTGATCAATTTTTCTTCTTTGGTCAAAGGGGTATTTCTATCATTCCACTTTTTAATTATTACCGGAATTCCATTGGTCAACGCCGAAATTAAGGAGTTTGGCTGTATTGGCACAATTATTTTTGAAAGTTAGGATTATATTGGCACATAAAGTAATTAGTTAGGGTTAAATTGACACTTTTTGAGATTGCAGAGTTATATTGTCACGTTCAACCTAAATTTAGGGTTTTAAATGTATTTTGCCCTAAATTATATCATCACCTTTTCTTCTTTGATTTGCTTCACCACCGATACCCCTTTCTTCTTCCACTCCGCAACTACCCCTTTTTCTTTTCCACTCCACCGCTCCATTCTTTTTCCCTTCGATTTTCTCCACCATTACCACTCTCGCATTCTTATTCCCTACGATTTGCTCCGCCTTTACCCCTCTGCCTTCGTTCTTCTTCAAATAAATCTCGCATCTGATTTGCTCTGTCCTTCTTCCTATCGACACCATCATTACCTAACCGCCACCATTACCTCTCCGCCACCATTACCCTAAACCTTCTTATTCCAATTCTCCATCGCCCTCCGTCGGTGATGAGTAATGCTTCTGCAACCATCGTGGTTGCCGCCATTGGATTGTTAGATTTCACTGTCGTTGGTTGTTGCTCCAAACGAAACCCTATTTTCACTTTCGCGTCGCCGTGGATTGTTCCTCCAAGAGAACAAGGGTCGATGAGATGATGCAGTTTGAGATGTTGGAGGAGCTGTCGGAGTACTTCGTAACGACGAGCTGCAGAGGAGACAGTGACTCAGTAAGTCAGACTGGAATGAGAAAGGGCATTAGGGTGCCGGAGCTGGAGCGGTATTTCAAGAAGAGAAAGAAGGGGGGACAATGATTTTTGGACTGCCTCAATGGTAGTGTGGTGGGAATATGGGGGTGGCTGGGCGGAAGGTAGAGGTGGGTAGTGGGAGCTTGGCGGCGGGGGTTGTGGATTGGCAACGGGGTGGTGAAGATTGGTGGTTGGGGTATTGGAGCTTGGATGAAGCTTGGTAGCTGGGGTGGTGGTGGCGGGCGACAATGGGAGGGGTAAAATGGGAAAAATAAATAAGCTGAAATGGCCGAGGGCATATTCATCATTTCAGGTCCGGTCAACGACCCAATTGGCGTGTCAATGGAGGAATATTGACTGAATGTTATATCGGCACAATTCCATAAATTTGAGATTAATTCAAAGCCATGAACATGGAGCATTCAACCAAACACTCAATCAGTTGCCCAATCCCGTGGGTGTTTAGAAGGTTATTACGACATTACCTTAGATAATCTCCATTGCTGAGGGAGTCATGAGTAAAAGTATGAGACATTTGTCAATATTTTATTAGACGTCAATATGACGTGAATATGAAAGGTTTGATTGAGAAGTTTTTTAAAGTTTTTCACTCCAATGCAAGAGTGTTAGTTAACATCACTTTAGTATAAAATAAATTATTTTCATTCAATATTATTCAATATAATTTATTTGATTTATTTATTTATTTAAAATAAAATTCACATTTAATAATTAGAAACTCTAATTTCATTTACAGTTTAACTATCACTTTTCATAAATAAATAATACTAAAAAATTAAATATACACTGAACTAATTAAACTTAATGTAAACTAAATTTTACTTTTATGTTTTTAATAATATTATTGATTTTTTAGATTATAATTTTAAAATATAGATTATAATATTTTAAACCAATATAATATAATTAAGAGTCCGTCTCTTGAAAGACGGTCTTTCCATAAGTCATGGGAAAACCAAGGTTTAAATTGCAAATTAGAAGAAATAAAAATAAAATTTGTGGGTTGCATGAATCGGGTTATAAACTTTATAATTATTACATGTTGCTTAATGAATTTTTAATATTGCAACTAAGACTTTTTTACCTTTTATTATTTTAATTAAACCTCATCTTTCCATAAGTGTATGGAAAGACGGTCTTTTCAAAAAATTTGCCTATAATTAAATAAATAAAATTTGTTTGTATTGTGAATTTAAATAGTACATTCAACTTGGGCGCCACATATTACATTTAAATTTGGAATAGTAAAATAATAAAAAGTCAAATTCTTAAATTTGGTAATTTGAAAAATTGAATGTTTCAATATGAGCGTCTGAATACGGATAGTCTAGTAGAGACTCTCACTCCACGTGTCATCCACGTCTAATTGATTCTCTAAACTGACTCTTGCATTAGAAGTGAATTTTAAAATTTCAGAGTATCAATATTATGTGTCTTTTGATGTTTTTAAAAGGAAGGCTTGCATTGGAGATGTTGTTGTGCCTTGTCACTCAAATTAGTAATTTAATTACTAGTTACAAACCAAATACTCTCCATTTTCTTAGCAAGCTATTTTGATAGGGTGAAAGGTGAGTTGAAGTGTGGATGTAACTGGGACATGACAAGCACCAAAGAATTAACGTCCATTAACATCTGTTAGCTGGTTCCAACTAATATCGGCTCTGAAATTAGTGTGCATTATAATCATCTAATCTAATTTGGTAATGCAGATTAATCGTCATTCGATTAATTCCAATGTAATTAAGTGGATTAAAAAACAAGTGTGCCTATAGCAAAAAAAATAAATAATGTTTCTAATAGAGATCCAAATCAATTAGAATCAGGATAAGAAAAAAAATAACATTTTTATTGGTTTTGTATTTATTATTTTTTATATTTGTTTATGTTTTGTATACCCTTTGTAATCACTATATATATTAATACACATCCATAATTATTTATGGGTTTTACATTTTATCATGATATCAGTCAGGTCTCTCTCTAAATATTCTCTGGCTTTTCTCAAAATTTTCAAATTTTCTACCCAAATTTTTCGATCAAAGACCGCACCCACCCGCCTTGTTTTTGCCGATCTCCACCGTTGCTCCCCTGCTCGCCGATGATCTCCGATCGGAATAAGCCGCCGCCGCCACACGAGCCCTCGCGCGCCTCCTCCGCCGATCGTACGCAGCGCCTCCGACGATCTCAAGCGTCGCCAATCGGCCCTCCGGTGTCACCGATCTCTATCGTTCCCGCTGCTCCATCCACATAGAGTCGTTAAATTTGTCGTCCACCGCCATTCCCAAGCTTGCGGTGTGTTTAGTGCGATTTGATTTTTCTTCTGTGTTTGGATTTGTTCCTACTTGTTCCTGATGACGACCATTACGCTTCCAACGTTGATCAATTGCATTTCCATCAAGATTGATGGTTCCAACTACTCTCACTGGCGTACTCAGGTTATCTATGTTTTACGAACTGCCAAATTGATTGGTTATGTTAATGGTTCATTTTGCAAGCTCGCCTTCGCCTTCCAAGGAACCCGATCACAAGGCTTCTTAGGTTGCCGCTGCTCATGATGCTTAGATTCAGACAAACCAGCTAGTCCAAACCGCTCTATTTTCATCCCCGACTCCTTCTGCAATGTAAGCAGTTAACAGTATGGTCACTTCTGCTCAGGTATGGGATGTTTTAGCCACTAAATATCATAATAATTCTCGTACTTGCCGCCTTTATATTTGTGATCGTTTGTATGAAATCCGTCAAGATGATCAGTTTGTTCAGGATTATTACTCTCATTTTAAGGACATTCTTGATGAATTGCATGTTTATGGCCATCCTCGTAATGATGAAGATATTGCTGTTATGTTTTTTCGTGGCTTAAATGATAAGCTGTCAGTTTTCATCTACTCAAATGGTGAAAGATCCTTTATCTCCTTTATATACTATTGTTTTCGGTGCTGAGTCTTTAAAATTTTTACTCAAGGGTCGCTCGTCTAATTCTGGATCAGTACCCCCTGTTTTTCTTCTAGTCACCAAGTGTTCGGACAGGATAACCGTGACAAAGGAGGCTGCGGTTTTGGGTGAGGGAGGGGCGGTCGAGGCCGCGACCATGGAATAGGAGGTGGTTGGACCCCATTGCTGGCCGGCGGTGGTGCCCCTCAGCAGGGTGGCCGTGGCACCTACATCTGACAAGTGTCTTTCTTTTAATGATAATTTAAAACACACAACACTCATACTTGATTTAGTTCATTGTGACCTCTGGGGACCCTCACCTATTGTCTCTCGTGTCGGGTACCTTTATTATGTCATTTTTATCAACGATTTATCTCAGTTTACTTGGTTATATCTTCTACGATGAAAGTCTGATTTTGTGGAGGTTTATATGTTATTCAAAGCACTTGTTGAGAATTAATTTTCTACCACCATTAAATTTTTCCAGAATGATGGTGGAACCAAGTTTGTGAATCATCGCATGTGAATTCATTTTGCATCTAAGGGCATTCATCATTATCTTTCATGTCCTTACACTCCAGAGAAAAATGGTCGCGCAGAGAAGAAGCATCGTCATATTACAAAGACAGGTTTATCGATGTTTTTTCATTCTATCCTTCATCATTCATTTTGGTATGATTCTTTTTCGACAGCAATATACATCATTAACAAACTGCCTACTCCAGTTTTATCTGGTCAGTCTACTCTCCAGTTATTTTTGGTACTACGCCTAACTACTCCAATTTTCATCCATTTGGTTGTCGTGTTTTCCTGTATTTGAGGCCATATGTTGCGCATAAACGGGCCCCTCAGAGTATGTCTTGTATATCTTCGGGTTATAGTTCATAATAAAAGGGTTATCAATATCTTGATCCTCTCACGAAGGAGGAATACATCACTCGTCATGCTCGATTTGATGAGTTATTTTTTCCAGCTACCTGTACCGGTACTATTATAGATTTATCATCACAGGATGTTTCATATTTTTTAGAGACTTCTTTAGTTCCATCGGAGGTGTTTGAGACACTATCTTCTTTGGAATCACCCATTATTTTGGATTTTTGTATTTCACCGGAAGCTTGGGGTTCTTCAGAAATTTATGTATGTCTACCACAGGGTGACCAACAACATGATCGACAGCAGACATCGCCTCCAGCTCAACCAATGATGCTGCCGCCACCAACTCATGAGCTAGTCACCCCAGCCGCGCATGTGCTTCAAGCGCTTCCATGCTAGATGCCGCCAGATTCACCGGCTAATCCAGCCAGCCCAACTTCACCAGTGCCACCTTCATCGATGTCCCCTGTACGGCTGCCGCTATCAATTTTGGGTCCCTTGCCTGACACCTCGGGTTCCATGCCCACCTTGGGATCCGTGCCATCTCCAGTTGTGAGTCCCTCTTCCAAACATTCAATGAGTACTTGTTCGAGCACTGGTTCTTTATGGTACAAGGATATTTCAAATTATGAGTTTATTGAGTGCTTTATTTGCAAAGATCAAGCCTCGCAGTCATCGCTCTGCAGTCAAGGATCCTAAATGGGTTACTGCTATGGACTCATAGATGGTTGCTCTTCATGCTCAACAGACGTGAGAGTTGGTTCCTCGTCTTCCACATATTAATGTTTTCGGCTCAAAATGGGTGTACCGATTAAAGTACAAGTCTGATGGTTCTCTTGACCAGCATAAAGCCAGGTAAGTTGCACAAGGTTTTTCTCAATTGTGTTGTTTTGATTACGATCATACATTTAGTCCGGTGGTGAAAGTATCTACTGTTTCGTACTGTTTAATCTCTTGTTGTCACTCGTAATTGGCATTTATGATAGCTTGATGTTAAGAATACATTTTTAAATGGTGTTCTTGATTCCCCGGTTTATATGGAGCAGCATGTTGGTTACAAAGACTCTATGCGTCCTGATTTTGTTTGTCGTTTACGCAAGGTCATCCATGGTTTGAAATTAGCACCTCATGCTTGGTTTCAACGCTTCAGTTCTTTTTTTGGTTGGCCAGGGTTTTGCATGCAGTTTTGCCAGTACCTCCTTATTTGTGTTTTCACAGGGTGCCTCTTTACTTTATTTGTTGGTTTTATGTTTATGACATTATTCTCACTGGGAATGATGGTTATCTCATTCAAAAATTTATTGATCGAGTTAATCAGGAATTCAAGATTACCGATCTTGGAAAGAGAGTATTTATAGTCAAAAAAATCCAAAAGTAGATCAGGGCAGCGGTCCATCGCGAGTTGCGACACAAGCGTCACGAGTCGCGACAGGCAGAGTAAGTTGCTCTCACATATTGTCTTCTTCTTGTCTAAGTGTAGTAGTCTCCTCTTCCCGTCTTCAGGTCTTCATGGTAAAGTAGCTCTTAACTCTCCTAATATAACTTCAAGGTAAAATGGAGTATCCAAAGCACAAAAAATTCCAAAATTATCGTATAATATGGACATATCACACCTCGTGCTTGGTTTCAACGGTTCAGTTCTTTTTTGGTTGACCAGGGTTTTGTATGCAGTTCTGCCGATACCTCCTTGTTTGTGTTTTCATAGGGTGCCTCTTTACTTTATTCGCTAGTTTATGTTAATGACATTATTCTCAATGGGAATGATAGTTATCTCATTCGAAAGTTTATTGATCGAGTTAATCGGGAATTCGAGATTACCGATCTTGGCATTTTACAGTATTTTTTGGGATTGGAGGTTGTTCGTACTTCCTATGGCCCATTCCTTGGTCAAGCCAGCTATACCAAGGACATTTTTTTTAAGCTCCGGAATGCAGGATTCGGCGCCTTTAGCTATTCCATTTGTTTCATTTTTGCAACTTTCAAGATCTTCCGGTAAGCCGTTCAAAAATTCCACACTTTATCGTTCTTTGGTTGGTGCACTACGGTATTTGTCGATTACCCATCCCAACTTGTGTTTATGTTGTGAATACAGTCAGTCAGTACATGCAGGCTCTTATTGATGACCATTACTAGGATGTTACTCAAATTCTACGCTATGTGCGTGGTACTCTCCACTATGGTCTTCTGTTTCGCTCAAATTCGTCTGTCTTACCAGTATTGGGTTATTCTAATGTTGATTGGGCTCGCTGTATTGAGACTCTTAGGTCTACATATGGTTATGCCATTTTTTATGGCAACCTGGTTTCATAGAGTGCTAAGAAGCAACCTAGGGTCTCTCGTTACAATTCAGAATATCAGACTTTAGCTAATACTGCTGCGGAACTAGCTTGGTTTATCAATTTACTTATGAATTTACGTGTATCGACTTGTGTGCCTCCTATTTTGCTGTGTGATAATAATAGTGATCTCTTTCTTGCTCACAATCTGGATTCGCATAAGAGAGTCAAGCACATTGATATTGACTATCATTTTTGTGCGTGAGATGGTGTCTTCTGGCAAGTTCAAGGTTGCTCTTTTTCCTACGGACTTACAGCTTGTTGACATCTTTACAAAGGGTTTACCTCGTCCTCAGTTTGAATTCTTGTGTTCCAAGTTTTGCGTTGCGACCTGTCACACGCTTCGCTTGACGGGGTAATAGAGATGTAAATCAATTAGAATCAGGATAAGAAAGTAATACACTTTCTAATTGTTTTTGTATATATCATTTTCCAAATATATTTCTACTTTGTATACCTTTATACTCGTTATATATATGAATACACACAACCACAATTATTTTGTGAGTTTTAATTCTATCCGTTTCAGTATTACATGTCACCTCGATACTACAAGATTCATACATAGTGGACACAATACAAAACATGTCATCATAGTAGCATCTGCCTCTAAGTCAAAGATTAAATGTATAATGGTAGGGATGCAACCTTCCGGAGCCATGACATGAGTTAACTTCTTCTTTTTTCCTTTACAAAATTGAAAATAAATATCAATGATAAACCCACGATAACACTAAAAACGGAAACTCACAGATTTGATATTTATAATTAGATATAAATACGGCTTGATTCCTAGTATATGAATTTTAGCATTCAGATAATTAAATTTATTGAAGTTTAGATTTTATTTCCAATCCTGAATTATTATAGTACTTTTTTCCGTAAGTGATAAATATAACTTTTCTATTTAAAAATACGAATACTACGTATATTCTTACGATTAATTACGATCACTCAAGATTTTTCGATCAATATTTAATTATTTTTATTTTAGCAGAATAAACTATTGAAACTGCCTCACAAGTTAAGAGTCCGTCTCTTGAAAAACGATATTTTCATAAGTTATGGAAAGAACATGGTTTAAACGAAAAATTAGAATTAGAATAAATCAAGATAACATTTTTGGGTTGCATTAATCGGGTCATAAACTTATAACTATTGCACGTTGCATAATAAATTTTTAATATTACAACTAAAATCATTTACCTTTTTATAATTCTAATTCAACCTTATTTTTTCATATGACTGTGGAAAGACGGTTTTGCCAAAACTTAACCTCAAGCTAATTGTAAGTTGATTTAAATTGTTTTAAAATACTTCTTCTTTAAAAGAGCCCAGCACAATTTCTAGATTTTTGGTCAAACAATTTAGATCGATCATAATTGTTTATGTGGTACACTTATGAAATATTGAAAAGTGCTAAACTAGTATTCGACAGAACGAAAACTCTATTTTTCCTAACTTCCAGCATTATAACTTTTAGTTGCGATGTATAATTTCAGGTTAAATCACATTGTCGGCAAAACCTATATACTCCCTCTGGTTAATTAACATTGGCACACTTTGACCACCACTTTTTTTAGGTATGTTTGACCATCGATAACTTTAGTTTCATATAATAATGGTAAATAAAATTTTGATATTCAGTTACTACATAACGGAGAATCTAAATATATCTCATACGGTAGTTTTATTGTTTATATACTAATAAAATTAATAGTCAAACATGCATTGAGAAAAAAGGCAAAAAAAGTGTGTCAATGTTAGTGAACCAGAGGGAGTAGATATATTTGTGTTATCTCAATGTTTCTTGCTTGTAGGACATTGTGTTTGTTGTATTGTGAGTCTCCATGTTTATTGCTACTTTTGGGGAATTCTATGACGCTGATCGTCTAGGGTGACCCGAGGGTAAGGTTAATTTTGTAGCATCGATCGCCCACTCTAACTATAACCAAGGAGATGTGAGAAATGTTTTCACTCGAAAGACGTTGACAAGTTCCCCACAATATGTGGTTAATGTATGATAATAGGATAATGAGTTAATGATCAAAGGATAACTAAAAATGTAAACCAATTGCGCCCAAGACTCGTCATCATATTAGTTGCATCTTTCCGTACTAGTTGTGATCTTAATTACATTGCTTGATCTAATTATTGATTAATCTACTTGTTTAATGTAGTCATAGTGTTTTCTAAAATCAAACCCCCTAAATTGGTTACCACACATGTAGAGTGACTTCTTCTTGTGTTTTTAATTACATTGAACACTGGATAAAACCTCCTTATCCTCGTGGACGACCCTGTCTCACCACTAGCTAATATTTAGTAGTTAGCCGTAATTTGGTTCTATAAATACTATTTTTGAGAGGCATGACAATGACCTCCCACTATTCGCAATTCCAATGGCGTTACAATTTCAGAACTCATCAACTATTTAAAAGGTGGGAATTGGAAATGTGGCCCTTTTATTCTAAAGATGAATGTCATTGAGAATTTTAGATATCTTTAGAGTTACATCTAATGTTGTAAATTGAGTTAGATCTCATTTGACAATTGTGACGACTGTTTTGATATGAAAACATATGTAGTAAATTAGGGTTATTGGTACCGGATATGATTTTGCTATCAGAAATCTAGGCGGCTTACATAAATCGGGAAAAAACCATTGCCTGCCAAAAAATAACATCATACCCAAACCATTCACCCATTACAATTGAGCCATCACCCGACCATAATAACCGTCCAATTATGAGAAACTAACATCTTCCTTCTCACCCACAGGGCTTCATAAGTCAACGAAAGTGGCCGAGACTTCTCGGAGGATGAGTAAACATCGCAAAGAAAGAATAAATATTAGTTTAACTACTCATTGTTTTTACCAAATAATATGAGGTTAGGTACATTAATTATGTCCAATCTGCTAAAATGTTGGATTCTCACGGTATTAAAAAAAGACATAATTAGGTAAGACATGTGTGATGTGATTTGTAAATTTGAACATTACTATTGCAAGGAATTATTGTGTATGACCAATCCGACATATTTTGATGAAATTTGTCAATTCTATGCTAATTTGATTGAGGTAGTTCATACATTACCAAAGTCATCAATGAGGACATTGTAGTTAGCCCTTGGGCCATTAGAGAAATGTTGGGTGTTGACTACAAAAGTCCTGATGACATTTACCCGAAATTTTTGGATGCCCCCTCGACATATACCATGCCAATAAGTGCCAGACCATGTTAACCCACCGATGTTGTATCCTTTAACACTAGGTCACTTGTATTTTTCTCGTGGGGAGAATGATTTGGATAAGGCAAAGTCCCATATGTTAAACTTCATGATCACGATTGATGAAAGAATCGTGTACGAGATGGCTGCAAGGAGTATTGTACTAACGGGAGGCCATATCTTGGAACCAACAATCACAACAATCATGTTATTCTACAATGTCATCCAAGGACAAAAATCAATCTATGGTACACTATATTGGAGCACATGGTGCGTCAGTGGTGATCTCCAAGAAGCGTGCGAAGAAATTGCCTTATGGAAGTCTTACTACTAGGATACTAAAAAGTGATGATGAGACCATTGCATTAAGGACTCAGGAGTGCCGTGAAAGTTGTACGACTGGAAGTATTTAGCGCACAAGAGGTGGGTACTCAAACAAGGGATAAAAAAAATAGAGAAAAGAATGATAACAAGAGGCCACGTAAAACCAAGCCAAGTTTTTACATGTAAAAAAATCATTATATTATCCATGATAAACTAATTGAATGAAACTTATGATTTTTTTCTTGTCAAATAGCCGGAAATAGGATGAGCGCATTAATGAGAGTGTACGATGAAATAAAGGCCAAAGTGAAGGAAGTGATCCAGTTTCATAGGAACATTCATCTCATCCAAAAGAAATTGAAAGCAAATAAGAAATATATGGGTGGCAGTTCTTAGACCGCCAAGCAATAACACTTCTTCTAGATTTTGCTTGCACATGTCTTGTACCATTAAAGACAAATAATGTTCGGATTCGGATTTACAAGTTGACTTGTTTGTTTTAATAGTTTATTTTTTCAATACCCTGATATGTTTTTATTCAATGATCCTACTTTGAATGGTTTGGTGTGACCTATACGAAAATACCAGATTAATAAGTTTTTCTATATTTTTTTGGTATTAGAACTTGGACAGTTCCACAAGATCCGAACCGGTTATGCATCCAGAATTATTTCTATATTACACCTTTTTTATAATTGAAAAATGAAAAGTTACGACGTTTTGACCAAACCTACCTTCTGATATCGAAATATATGTTTCAAAATCGGTAGTGTCATTCTATATTCGGTCGTATATATTGCTAAAACATTCCGCCGTCTGAACCAAACTCAAGAAAATAACTTCAGGAATCTGAGGCGCTTGCCGATATTGTAAATTAATGACACATTTACCAATAGCCGTATAACCCTCGTTTAGGTGGGTGGTACACTTTCAATGACGTTGAAAGTCAATATCAATGGCGGTTAATTTATCACCGTCATTTTTTGGTGTTTCCGCGGCTGTTATTACTAAGCTGCCACACGTCGGTTGTTTGTAGCCATCATTCAAAACAACTACGGTATGAAACCGTGTTCCAATATCAAAACTATTGAAGGATGGCAATTCCATGGAACATATCAACCACTACCATGCAACACAACTGTTAATGGCCATTCATGCACTAGTGCTACATTTAAATATGTCTTATTACATATTTATTAACTTGTAATATATAATATTTGAGTAAAAAATACACTCCTTACATCCCAATTTAACTTGCACATTTTGTTTCCGTCTATCTCACCTTAATCGACACACTTTCCCAACTCAGAAAAAATTGAAGAAATATTATTGATGTAAAGTCAAGATTATTCTTATTGAAATTTAATATTTACAAATAACGCCTCTTGTTATTTTTGGGCCATAAATTTAGTTAGCCCAATAAACAATCCAAATCCGACGGTAGCCTAATTCTAAAACTCCGTAACTAGTTAAATGAAACTCATCGCCCCATTTTCCTCTTAAATCCTCACCCATTTCGCTCATCCCTTAATCTCTCCTCCATCACACCATTGTAAACTCAATTCGCTTATCCCAAAATCTCTTCTCGATCACACCATCGTAAACTCAATTCGCTCATCCCCAAATCTCTCCTCCATCACACCACCGTAAACTCAATTTGCTCACACCCTCTACAACTCTCCTCCATTACACCACCAGAGCAAGTCTTACCCTCAAATCACTCCCAGATTCCAATCGACGATGTCAATAAGGTTTCATTTAGGCGGAAGACCACCCTCTTGTCCCAAGTGATGTTTCGAGCCTTGTCATAGCCCTCGATGAGCACGGTGGGCCCGAAAGTGACACCAGACTGGGAAATGAAGGTGAAGGGGTTTTTATTGGGCGATGAATTTTTACCGGTGAGGATGTGCATAAAAAACTGGTCGGGTGACGGATCATGGAACCACCATTTGAGATCGGCGGCTAGAAACTTTTGGATCTAGCCCATGTCACAAAAGCTTAAGACTTATAGGGCGAGCATCAACCTAAACCACCACCACCGCCGCTGGTGGTGGTTCCAGATCAAGATTTTATCATGATTTTATAGGTAAGGTGGAATCTTTATGATGAATTTATTTGTAAATTTTGATTTGATATGATAAATTAAGCATCACTTTGTTGGTGGCGGTGGTTAGTGGTGTTGACATGTTCCTTGTTTGATATTTGTTAGCGGCAGTGGTTACTATCTTGATGGGTGCCGGTTGTGGGGCGATGGTAGAAGGGTAATAGAATCATTTTACAAATAAATGAAATTTTAAGATCCACTCTCTCTCACCAGCCTAAGCTGGGATTAGAGCGGGCAACATTTCATTGAAAAATACTGTAAATTCAGAAAATATTATTTTTCAAAGATTTAGGCATAATATTTGGAAGAAAATTTCTTTAAAAACAGGAATGGTGTGCTAGAGAAATTATACTTTACTAAAAAAAAAACAAAAAGACACCCGAGTTCCATCTGGAAAGTTCCACTGTTTTCTAGGCCCTCTCGTTTCTAGGCTACTCTCTGTTGTTCTTTCCCACCCTTTTTATTCAGCCTCGTTCCCACCGTCATCGACTATTTTCAACCAAAATCACATCTCTTCCAATCGATTGCAATTTGCATACAGGAAAAAGATAGCCAGAAAACATGGGCGTTGATTACTACAGCGTTCTGAAGGTGGACAGGACCGCTAACGATGACGATTTGAAGAAAGCTTACCGGAAGCTCGCCATGAAGTGGCACCCCGACAAGAACCCTAACAACAAGAATGATGCCGAGGCCAAATTCAAGCAGATCTCCGAAGCCTACGAGGTACTGCACGGACATCTCCGAATCAATAATCTGCATGTTGGACGAATCCCATGTTTTTGATTTTATGCGATTGAGTTGAAATTAATTTATGTTTGATTGGATTTTTTTAGGTTTTGAGCGATCCCCAGAAGAGGGCTGTATACGATCAGTACGGAGAGGAGGGATTGAAGGGTCAGATG
>JAULKM010000006.1:17631607-17657183 GCA_032355605.1 Rubia tinctorum | reverse complement strand
AAGATATCGCGGGAGATCGCGGATGCGAGTGGGAGGACAATGCCGGTGCAGGAGATCCTCACCATCGAAATCAAGCCTGGGTGGAAGAAGGGGACCAAGATCACATTCCCTGAGAAAGGGAACGAGAAGCCTGGAATCGTCCCTGCGGATTTGGTGTTCATGATCGATGAAAAGCCACATAGCGTGTTCAAACGAGATGGGAATGATCTTGTTTACACACACAGAGTCTCTCTGGCTGAAGCTCTCTCAGGTTGCACTGTCCAGGTCAATACATTGGATGGCAGGAGATTGAGCATTCCTATCACTAGTGTGATACATCCTGATTATGAAGAGGTTGTCCCTAGGGAAGGGATGCCCTTGCCTAAGGACCCTACGAAGAGGGGTAATTTGAGGATCAAGTTTAACATTAAGTTTCCTACTCGGTTGACTGCTGAGCAGAAAGCAGGGATCAAGAAGCTGTTTGGCTGATTGGCATAGTTTATGTTTATGTTCATGCATTGATACCTTTTCTTGGGTTGGTATTAGATTTTGGTTTGGTTGGTTGAAATCTGTTAGAATGTGAGACAGATATATAGGAAAGTGGAGTCGTAGGTTGGACAAAATAATGGCATGAGTTGAATCACCGTGAAGCAAAATCTGTGTTGGAGAGACGAAATTTTGTGGTCACCGGATTAAAGATATTTTGTTGTCTGCGCGCAACCCTCCATGACCGAGAATCATCATCCTTTAATGTTCCTAACTGATATAAATGAATCAACATGAATCAATTGTAATTGTTTGAAAAATATAGTTTACAATGAAGAAGATGATGTTTCATTACCTAAGCTTGGAGGAGAGGATGGTTGGTGCGTGTCAAAATGCTACCATGATAGTTTAATCTTGTTGATTCTGTAAAACAAACTCCAAGGGAGAAATGCGATCGTGATAGTTTAATCTTGATTCAATATGCCAATTTCGTAAAACAAACTCCAAGGGGGTGGTGGAGGAAGATGATAAAGTTAGATTAAAAGTGTTCAATATACGTATTCAGAATTAAATGAATAGATCAAAGAACACCTTTTATATATTTCGGAGTTGATCTCGGAGAGATCCTTTGTTTTATGTGGGTTACATTTCTCCTCCTAGAGTTTCTCTCATTGGAAGTACTTAAGTTTCTGATTCCCATTCTTTATCTAATGTTTTAGTAGTGCCAAATATTACTAGAATTTGCAGCCTATTAGCGAGCTTACTCGGGATTTAAATTTCATTTGTTTTAATAATTGTTCTTTCACTATTCAAAATTAGGTTACCAAAGAGATGAGGTCAACTTCACGGTAAACTGAAGCAACATTGTCCCTCTTCTTTGTCTCTTTTAGTGTTGTTGCCAAGCAGCTTCGAGCTGCATATTGACCTCCTGTGATAACTGTTATCCCCTTCCTGGTAGGGAATTTCATCGTCAGGTGATAGGGGGACCAAATGGCTCGTGCCTGACAGGCCTTCCTAAAATTAAGTTGTACGGGGATATGGCATCGTTAACGGCGAAGCTGTACTCGACTGTTACTTCTTTGTCCCTGTATGCAACTCGAACGGGCAGTGTTATCACGCCTTGAGGGAGCACCGTTTTCCCGGTAAAGCCAGACAACGGCGAGGTGGTTCTTTTCAGGCTATGATGCCCTAAACCCAGTTTATTAAAATAATTGGCGAACATAACTTCCACCCTGATACCATCATCAATGAAAACTCTTTTCATGTAGGAGTCCCCGATCGTCGCGTGGATCACCATAGGATCTACATGGGGGTCTGGCTAGGTATCGGGTCTATCTCCGAGAAAATTTTATAGCTCCATGGGGTCGAAATCTCTTCTATTGAGGTTCTCCATGGGGAATATATCGAGATTGGGCCTTAATGACTGTGTTTGAAGATCTGTCACTCACAACTCCGTTGATGAAGTTGATAAATTTATTGGCTTCCCCTGGTTTTCGTCTGGTCAGACCTCCGGTTCGAGCTCATCATTAGCCTTTAGACGAGCCTCGGCCCGTACCCTATTGTTCTCATGTTGATCATGAGTCCCTCAGTTGGAGCTTCATTTGTATGGTTTCCAGGGGAAACGTCCTCCTTTACCTTTCGAGTGGTCGTCGTCCTTCGACTTTTCCACACAATCACGAAGGAGGCCTTCTCTTGCACACCTTTCAATCTCATATTTTAGGCGTTGTCATTCTTCTGTATCATGGCCATTATCTTTAAGGTGATTTCAAATTTTGCTCGAGGCCCTCTTCGAAGGTGTGTCCTTGATAGGGGGAGGAGTCCTAAACATCCCTTTATGGATAGAGTGTATTTCCGTCCTCAAAGCCTTCGAAGCCTGACCTCAAGCCTCCGACCTCTTTGACCCTTGCTCCGAGGATTTAGAATTCCTTTCAGCCAATCTGCCACCTTCTCTTTTCCTCTTTGTAGCTTCCTTGATCTTTGAGTATTGTTCGACAATTTCTTCCAACTGCTGCAAGGTTTCTGGAGTCTTAGAGACCAATTTCTTGTACAGGTCCAGGTTAGCCATCCCGTTCATGTAGCCTAGGATTACTCTATCCTCTATTCGATTGATTACACTACGGGTTTCATCTACATATCAGTGGTAGAATGCTTCAGTGGACTCGCCTGGCCTCTGTTTACTTTGGCACCGTCTTCTATTCTTGACTTTCTTAAACTTCAAATCCACCTTTTCAGGCTCAATTCCATTTACTACCACACTTTGGAGTCTGTGGCTTTCAATCTACTACCATCCTTGCGAATGACCTTTAATATCTTCTACCATTATTGTGAATGACCTTAAAATATCTTATACCACCCTCGTGGATGACCTTCTACAAAATGATGAAAAGTACGCACACACAACCTACTTGTAAGATTACAAAAAGGAAAATCTAGATGCTTGTGAATACAAAGTGCCCATTAGCATCAATTAAGTCTACAAAACTCAGGATTGAGACAAGAAAACCAATAATGGTCGTCTAAACCCCTTATCTTGTAAATCTAACTAAAACCAGCAATCAACCAAACAAACACATGATAATAAATCTGTCAAATGCATTGGTTAACGCATGCATAAAGGTGCACATCAACTCTTTAGTGAGCCGTACATGCGGGAAAATATGCCACATTTGACTTTTTTAAAATAAGTTGTTTTATTTTCCCAAGCTACTTTCTCACTAGCTAGTTTTTCAGGGATCACGGGGGTGCTTTTAATTATTTGATTCCCTAGGCTTGTTGTTCCTGTATAAGGGCTTATATCACAACATTTTTAAATGCACATTGATAGGTTTTTTGACAAAGTGTTTTCTAGAGTTTTGTGTTGTAATGGATGATTCTACAGAGTGTGACTTTGTTTTTGGATGTGGTTTGAGACCTAATCAATTTTGGATGGAGGATCTTCAAAGTTTTGGTGAGATATGTTTTAGTTTTAATATAGGTTATATCGAATGTTTCAATGTTTTATTTAGATTTTTTTGTCTTTTGAGAGGATCGGTGAGTGGGATTAGCGAATGTGAAATGAAGGAAAGTGGTGGTTATGTGATCTTATCTCTGAAACCCATTGGACGGGCACGAAGAGGAACTTATGTGGGCTTCGTTGCTAAGATCTACCCCAAATGACTGTTGGGATTGGGGGATATACAATGCAAGTGGTGGTTCTAACCCTACCAAATTCCTGTAATATCTTTAGACTTGTTTGAGGTTTTGAGTGTAGCAATCTTGTTATTGTTACACTTATCTTGTTGAACCGTTGTAATAGTGGTGTTCCTAGGGGCACTACCTAGATAAGAATGGGGAGATGAAATCTATTTCCCCATTTCTTAGGAAGTTATGTAAGGCCTGTGTGTGTTTATAATGTTTGGTTTGTATTCTGCATCATTCAATTTTTTTATAGATATTATCGGACTGTATGTTTGAAGGTATGTGGTTTAACCTGGTTGTATCATTTTAAATCTAGTTTTATGAGATCTAGAACGTTGTTCATGCATCACCAATTTTGATTTGATGTATAGTAGTCCTATGTTTGTTTCTACAAGAGGTCTACGTCTTCTAGAGTGGGGATATTTTTCTACCATGATAAGCTGTGAAGCTTATGTTGAATGCTACAGTTCTAGTTTTTTTTGAATTCACATTCTTTGTATAAAAGCATTTTCTCTTCGCATTATATGAATGAGATTTTATATTGTGTGAGGCGTATTTTGCGTACCTAGGTGTAAACATACCTTATCTATAATGATGTAATGTTGCGATCTATTACCACTATGTGACCAAATCTGGCTCCCTTCGTCGCTCATATCCAATTTCGCCTGTTTGAGACTTTGTCGACTCATCCTATGGCCAGCTTCATCAATGTTGTGTTTTGCTGATACCTAGCCTTATAGCTCATTTTCCTTGATGTTTCTTTTTTCATGGGTCACGGTTCCTTACTCGTGGCCTAAATATATTCAAGCTTGTATTGTAGTTGCATCCACCGACCATGTGTGTATGGTGACTAGCTGTCCTCTGTTCACTGTATTCGTTCATCATATTTAATCTTGCTAATATATATGTCTACTCCCGAGTTCATTGTTTTTTGTCTTTTAACATGGAATCTAGCCGCCTCCTGATACAATGAAGGTCTGAAAAGAAAATTTTGATCCCCACATTCGGCGCCACTGATGCGGGGAATTTCTTCCAAGCCAATATAATATCTAGATTTAACGTTGAAGTCTTTATCATCCTCTAGAATCCTGCATAGAAAGGTCCCGGAGAATTCCTCGGGATCTTCTCCGATGCTTCAATCAATAAATTATCAATATAGTATTAGTGTTTAGAGAAAATGTCACTTCCTCTTCTGCTGCACAGATCACCTATTTATGGTTGATACATTCTGCAATTTCTGAAAATCATGGACCATGTTCTTAGATCATGGTTTTAGTGGCATGATTATAGGTAAGAACCTTCTCTTCTTCTAGGCTCTCTTAGGATGGCTCGCTCCTGGTGAGGTGCCGCTATTGGCGAGGTTATTTCTCTACCTATGTGAATCGTCCTTTACTGGTTTGCAGGAATCGAGGTATCACTTCTTCTTCAAACTTTGCGTGGTTAAGGGAGGTGTATACCACATATCTACTGCTATTTACCAAGGCACTTCAAATCTTGGATTCTGCCGCATGTTTTGCTTATCCTTAAATTGCGTTGCAACTTATTATCTTAAGCTAAGTTACTTGCTACCCTTAATTGTCTATCTATGTTTACCAAAAAAATATATGCATATTACAAGATGTTAGATTGAAGACAACGATTAGCATTGGTGAACATTTGGGTGAGTTTTTTTAGATGTGGACGTTGAAGAAATTTCCTCTCAAACACGAGCACCATTAGTCTTTGTCGTCTCCAGGTCTTGTGTTTGTGATAGTCTTTGGCATCAGTGATTCGGTCATCCTTTCACTTGGGTGTTGTCTTATATTTCCTTTATTAAAGATAGTCATTTCTATTTTAATACCATTTCTTCCTGATCAATCTGTCATTGAGCAAAAACAATCTAGAAATATTTTTCTGTTAAGTTTGACTAAAACTACTCGTCCTTTTGAGTTGGTTCATTGTGATGTTTGGGGAACTTATAATCACCCCTCCACTAGTGGAGATTTTTATTTTTTAACCATATTTGATGACTACTCTCAGGACGTTTGGGTTCATCTACTTGCAACCAAATCAAAAGTTTTACCAGATTCATGGATTTTTGTGCTCTCATTTTGAGACAGTTTCGGCGCCGCATCTTCTGAGTTTGAGCCGGTAATGACACCAAAATTTTACCATTATGGTCTTACTTTGCAGAAACATGAATTTTATTTAAGAATTTTTCTGTTGATACGCCTCAGCATATTGGTCATGTTGAACGTAAGCATCCACATCTTCTCAATGTTGCTCGCTTTCAAGTTCATCTACCTATTAATTTTTGGGGAGAATGTGTCTTGAATATGTCTTACTCGAATAATTTTACTCCTACACCTTTGCTGGATGGTAAGACTCTATTCCAGTTACTGAAAGAACGAGAACCAAATTTTGCCATCTAAAGGTTTTTGGCTATACATGCTTTACTTCTCAAGTGCCTCGTTGTTGCAATAAATTTACATCTCGTATTTGTCGATGGGTTATTCTAGGTTACTCTATAGGAAAGAAGGCATGCATGTTTATGATCTCAACTCCCAGAATTTATTTGATAGCCATGATGTTGCCTTTTGTGAAGATTTATTTCCTTATGCTCAAGTTTATGATTATGAACTGAGCTCCAAACTGAACTCGTGTTTCAGCAATACGACGTTGAAATTCTTACGCCGCTAGACATTACTGTCGAAGTCGTCATCTCCACCGATCCATCATTCATCTTGACGCCCATCTCCGACACCTCCGTCACCACCGCGACGTCCGCTCCAACCATGCCAATCGCCGATCGACGTTGTTATCCACCTCTCGATAAGCCACCACCTCAGTTGCCGGCTTCCGCTCCCATCTTCTCACCGGAGCTACCGTTACCCTCTAACCTTGCAGTGGCGGATCCGGACCCACTGCCAACTTCCATGTCACGTTTTTTGTTGAGCTCCCAAGATCAGCCTCCTTTAAGGTTAAACCTTTGGCTCTTGCTATCTCCGATAAGATAGTTTATGAACCTGATTCGGAGCTCACACCCGGTGCTACTCGATAGTGCTTGCGTGTTCATTGTCCACCCACTCATCTTCAAGACTATATTTTCTCAGCCATCTACAAGTGCCCCCTGCTATTTCTCCTTCTCTGACTTTGTCATTGTCCTTGAGTATTACTTATCCCATTGCTGATTATGTTTCCTTTGATAATTTTTTGATTTTCCATTCTAGATTTTTGGATGTAGTGACGTCTAGTACAGATCCTTCTTCTTATTCTGAAGTGTCTCACTTCGTGCACTGGAAAGTAGCATTGGCGAGGGAAATTAATGCACTTAAGCACAACCATACTTGGGTTATGTACCATCTCCCACGTGGAAAGTCTGTTATAGGCTGTAAGTGGGTCTTCCATACTAAATACAACTTTGATGGTTCTATTGAGCGTTACAAAGCTCGCCTTGCTGTTTTGGGTAATTGTCAAATTGAAGGGACTGACTTTATCTAAACTTTTGCTCCTTGTGATAAGTTAAGTTATGTTCTTATATTTATTCCTGTTGCGGTGATTAAGGGTTGGGACATTCATCAAATGGATGTTTATAATGCTTTTCTACAAGGCGACTTTGAGGAGGAGGAGGAGGTATTTATGCACTCCCTCTCGATTATCAAGCACGTACTCCAGGTCTTGTTTGCAAGCTTCAAAAATCTTTATATGGTCTTTATATGACTCCTCGCAATTTGTTTGCAAAACTAGCCGAGGCTCTTGTGATATTTGGTTTCATACAGAGTAAGGATAATTATTCTTTATTCTCCTTTACTTGTGATTCCTAAGAATTAAATGTTCTAGTTTACACTGATGATTTGATTGTTTTTGGTGCTTTCCCTAGTCTCATCGATGAATTCAAGACACACTTGAGTTCTTTCTTTCACATGAAGGATCTTGGTCCTTCTAAGTACTTTATTGGAATTGAGATTTCTCGCAATCCTGAAGGAATGTTTCTTTCTCAACGGAAATATGTTCTTGACATTTTGTCTGATATTGGTTTATTAGCGGCTAAGCCAACTGATTTTCCGATGGAACAACTGCATAACCTTGTGTGTGCAACTGGTGTCCGTTTGAGGATCTTTCTAGCAACTATCATTTGATTTGGAGATTGATTTATCTCTTTTTTACTCGACCTGAGTTAAGTTATTCAGCTCACACTCTTGCTCAATTCATGCAAGATCCGCGTATGGCACATTGGCATGCAACATTGCATGTTCTACACTACTTGAAGCATTATCCAAGTTAAGGAGTTTTTCTTTCTACTAAGAGTTCTTTGGATTTAATTGCTTATTGTGATTCGAACTGAGAAGCCTGTCCTATTACTCGTCGTTCTTTGTCTGAATATTTTGTGATGCTTGGTGAATCTCCTATGTCTTGGAAGACTAAGAGCAACATGCGGTTTCTCGCTCCTTGGCTAAAGCAAAATATTGTACTATGACTTCGGTTTTTTGCAAATTAATATGGCTTAAATGTTTTCTTCGTTCGCTTGGTGTTGATCGTTCTTCTCCTATGAGCTTATTCTATGATAGTCAGGCTGCTATTTATATTGCTGCTAATCATGTCTTTCATGAGCGTACACTACTACAAACTAAAACTAATGTAACACTTTCCTTGTAACACTTATTAAAAATGTTACAATAGGTTATAAAGTGTTACTTAAATCTTTGAAAAGTGTTACCTATATGTTGAAAAGTATTACGTTAGATCTAATGTAACATCACCTAAGGTGATACTTGTAAAAGTGTTGCAATAGGTTCAACTTAGTATTATTAGCATCTAAAGTAACACTTTTACAAGTATCACTTTAGGTGATATTGCATTAGATCTAACGTAACACTTTTAAAAATTTAGGTAACACTTTTCAAAGGTTTAAGTAACACTTTATAAGCTATTGTAACATTTTTAATATGTGTAGAAAGAAAGTGTTACATAGGTCTAATTTGTAGTAGTCGTACGAATCATATTGAAATTGATTATCGTTTCTTGTTCATTCTGGTGGGACGGAGGGAGTATATAGATGTAGGTGTGCATGTGTACTATCAATTGAATCGAGTATCTCTCCCTCCGTTTAATCAGTTGTAATTTTTTTTACCATTCATAATGCCGCATGATTTACCATTACCTACAACATTTTGTTACGTTGTCCCGGGAAGAACATCCTGAATCCATTCAACTTCATCAACACGATACCATCTTGAACCCAGTCCCTGACTCCCTGATGCCGCATCTTCTACCACCTTCAGACTTGACCCAGTCCCAGATTAAAAGACCCACATACTTTATGACACAATTCTCTATTAAAATTTGACTGCATATTTGAATAGATACATCAGAAATAAAATTAACGCGTGTGATATTGTTGAATTTTTCGCAACAAGTAGTTTCTAAAAAGTAACTTTTTATTTACTGTTATTATACGTAATTAAACATATTAACGGTCAAACATGTGTTTCGAACAATAATTGAGGGGTAATTTAAACTGGGACGGGGGAGGACCAAATATCTATTTTTTCTATTGTCAATTTTTTTAGTATATCACTATAAATAACTATAATAATACTATAATATAATAAACCGTGATACAATAAAAAAATATTGAATGAGTTGATTGCGTGTGAATATTATAATAAAATATAGTGTGGGTGGTCGAGTTGATAGCGAGCAAACCGTTGCTCGACTGCTGATATATCTACTAATATTGCTTTCACAATAAATTAACTACAATAATGCTATAATATAATAAACCGTGAAATAATAAAAAAGTTATTGAGTGAGTCGATTGCATGTGAATATTATAATAAAATAATTGTGTGGGTGGTCGAGGTGATAGCGAGCGAACTGTTGCTCAACGAATGATATTATTGATACTTCGCCTACTGTTGTTTTAAAGATGGTTATTTTGTTCTCTTTTTATTACTTTCAAGAAATTGGTTATTGTTTGGATGATTATTGTGATTATGAGAGTACGAGAACGGTATCAATTTTAAGAGACTAACTAAAATTCAACTTGATTTTTTTCTATATCTAAGAATTTTCATTAATGTTCAATTAAAAAAACAAAATTGTGGTCCTTCACCCCAAACCTTTACGCAAAACTTTAAAATAAATGGACTAGAATCCAATATTAACCGTTTTAATTCAATTTGACTTGCCCTATTTTCCACTGTTTTTGGGCCTTCAATTGAAATCCCTAAATAGGTAAGGGTTAAGATTTTATAAAAATGATTTAAACCAATAACGTGGATCAACCCATTGCTTTACTACAATCAAGAACATTAAATAGCTTTCAAAACAAGAGACACAATTCATCCCTAACTATACATCCCACCCCCTCTGATCTACAACTTTTTCCCTAAAAAATCTGCATGTTTCTTTCCTCCCAGACATGATATAGAACTGATACAAACTTGTTCATCAACTCATTCTTCTTCCTCTACTTCAACACCCCCGGTTTCTTTTTCAATTCCCTAAGGCCATGTACAATAGAAATCTTGAGAAAACCATAAACTTCGATAGTAAAAGAGCACTGAGTGAAGAGATATTCCGCATTTTCCTGAGCAAGTCCACACAAAGAACACAAATGAGTTTGATTAATGATGTTAAATTCTTGAAATCCGTCCACAGTTGGCAGTCTACCCTTCAGCAATATCTACAAAAAGAATTTTTTTGGAATAAGTTTCAAATTCCAAATCACACCCTCCATTGAAGCCTTCTCTTCATATCCATTTTTAAAAGATATTATAAGCTTTAGTAATACTGAATCTCCTAGAATTGTTTGCACAACAATTTAACCTGTTTACAATCTTTTTCTTGAGGCAGTTGAGCCTACATACAACTATGTGAAGGTTGAGGCTGATGTAAGATGAACCTATTTTAATCAAGAAACGATACAAAAGTTGGGTACTAATGGTTGGTTGTGGTGGAAAGAACATAGGGATTATTTTACATTTTTAACCCTATCTTTAAATTGAAAGGGAAAATATAAACTTGCAAAATGAGAAAGTACCAAACTAAACCTAACTTTATGATGAATAGTACATTTATAACCTTTTGGTCTAGTTCCGACGTTGACTGAAGGAATTGGCTGTTGACCGAATCTTAAATGTTGAAAATATCCTTGATTATTACTTTCTTCTTCATTTTCAACCCTCCTTACTCCAACCACCACACCTCTACCACCCGCAAATACCCACTACCACTGAGCCACTACCCACTCACCCTTGTCTCCACCGCAGCATACTGTCGGAGAGCTGTTCACCGCTAGTTCCTCTGCTAAAAATGGAAAACCCTATTGCTTATTCTTTTCTTCTAATAAAATTCCTCCTCTCCCGCCACCACCCTTGGCACCATCGCAGCCATCTCCGTCCAACCCAGATTCAAATTTTACACACTCCAATATCCAGCACTAGCTCAACACGCATCTCCAGGAGGCGTTTTCCACTGCGCAATCTCGTCCCATCGCTTTCGCTGGTGGTGACATCTCTGGGAGGCACTTTCCATCAGGATGAACCTCGTCCCATTGCTGCTGCTAGTGGTGACACCAACGACACCTCTACGGAGGTGCTCTGCATCTTGGCCAGCATGGGAAGGAGGTGGAGGCGATAAAGCAGATCGTGGTGGCAGATTCCATTGGGATGGACCTCGTCATGTCGCCACCGCTGGTTGTGACACTGACAACATTAGCACCACCTCTCATTATCGTGGATACAAAGCAGAGGTATAAGTTTCTAGATACAAATGTATTTGGGTTTCAGGAATTAGGATCCTTTTGTAGGACATGATTTCCAATAAACTAAACAATCGTTATGAATGTAAGGAACAAAATTATGTAATTTGAATAATGAACAAAAATGATATACCAAATACATTAGGTGGTTGAATTGGAGCAGAGTCGAGATGTAAACCTATGCCCTTACATCTAAAAAATGCTCCGTAGTGTGTGACGGTTTGATGGTGTTCTGAATCCCATGATACAACTGCTAGTATTCTTCCTTGCACAACTCAAAAATAGACATCAATGAACCAAGAATTTTATCCTTACTCTCAGAATCGATGAACAAGGATGAATAACTCAATGAACAACTCGATAAACAAAAAGAGTTTGAAGAACTAGGAATATTTGAAGATAGGAGGATATTTGGTTTTTGGTGTGTTTCGAATGAGGGTAAAGGTGGCCTTTTATAGGCTAAAGCCAATAACGGGAAGGAGAAATTGGTGGAGTGATCCACGCATCTTCAATTCAAAAGGAGAAAGACCAGGATTCATTCATGACCTGCAGCAAAAAGGGAGGAAGACCATGAGCCTTTCACGTCTTTGCATTCAAGAGGGTAACGTGATTCAAATTCAAAGTTGGACCATTGTCCAAATAGACCTACATGAACCAAACATTTCCGAGAATCCGAGGCCTTACCCATCCCAATATTATCCAAACCAAACCACACACGTGTGGGTTTGAGTCGAGATTTCCCACAACACTAGTTGATATCCCTAGTGTTTTCATCCTAGCCATTATACTAGAAATATTTCTCTCTCATTTTCAATGTGGTATTTTCACTATACCACAAAATTGAAAAATGTGGCTCTTCAAATAATCACTTTTGAAAACTTATTTCTCAGTCAAACAGAACCCAAATTTAACATGTGAGTGTAGTACAATATTATAACTGCTGAGATAAAGCTAACGCTCCCTTATTCTGACGCAAAAATTTGCTAAAGCCAACTAAAATCTTGCCCAGAAAAATTTGGTTCCAAAATCCCCTACATAAATAGAAATGGATCTTATTACACATGTGTGTTCTAGAAAGATGAACTTTTGAGAGTAAGAGCGAAGAATCACTGTATTTGGAAAGGTAGCATTTCTCAGCCTTGAACCATTCATAGTGAATAGCTATCAGATTTACTCGAACAGGTAGTGAACATGATGTTTTGAACCACCCGGGATTTTGTGTAAATTAGACAATAACTATCACATAACTTCATCTTCTCACAGAACTTGGTTCTTTGACTGTGTTCATTTTGGCCTTGAACATCCCTGGTTATTCATAAGTGAACTTGGAGAATTCAGCCTCTCTTTATTCTCCTAGAAACAGCCCCATTTCACACTCATAAGGTGATTGACCATAAAGGGTATATTGCTATACCCCAATTTTATTCCAAAGCTATGGAATAATTAAAATTCAAGCTTAACCTTAATGCACATGTACCACTTTTTCTCTCATCATAAGAACTGGGAAGAGATTGAAATCTCAAAGTACTTTTATTGATTCAAATAATTTCGTTTGCCCCTTGAACTTATTTCTTGGGATCTCCAATCACTTAGGTAGGATTACCATCAAGCACCATCTATAGTCTTAGGCTTCAAACCCATTCCTCTCAATGACTTAACAACTTGATCTCATGACAGACCTTTAGTAAATAGATTCGCTAGGCTGTCAGCCGATTTGATGTAATCTATTGAGATTACACCTGTTGAGAGAAATTATCTTATGGTTTTGTGTCATCTTCTTATGTGACAAAATTTACCATTGTATTTGAAACTCAGTATTTGAAGTATAGCTGATTGACTATTACAGTGTACACTTAATACTGACACTGGTTTTTCACATAGTGGAACATCCTCCATAAAATTTTGAAGCCATTCTACTTCTTCAGCTTCTTTATCTAAAGCAATGAACTCATATTCCATTGTGGATCTAGCCAACAATTTTTGTTTCGAGGATTTCCATGACACAACTGCACCACCAAGGGTAAATACATACCCACTTGCTGATTCTGACTTTTTTTTAATCTAATATCCCGTTAGCATCGCTATAACCTTCCAGAACAACTGGATATCTTTCATAGTGTAGCCCATAAATTTGAGTATGTCTCAAATAGCTCAACTCTAGTTATCCTTTTCATATGACTATGTCCTGGATTGCTTGTATGATGACTCAATATGTTAACAACATGTGCTAAATCGGGTCTTGTACAATTTGTCAAATCCATAAAACTTCCGATCACTCGTGCATATTCATAATGTAATATCTCATTACCAGAGTTTTTCTTCATCTTGAGATGAGGATCCACAGGACTTTTAGCCATCCCACTTGAATAATTTTTTAATCTCTCAATGTTCTTAAGACAAGACAATTTCTTCATAATGCCTAAAGTTTTTTATCCCTACAATCACATATGCTAGTCTCTAGTCTCTCATGTCAAACTTTCCATTAAGCAAGTTCTTAGTTTGTTTGATCATGTCTTTATTACTACCTATGATGAGCATGTCATCCGTGTATAGGCACAATAAAATGTATCCATTTGGAGTTTCTTTGACATAGATGCACTTGTCACATTTGTTTATTTTGAAACCATTTAGCATCTTTACATTGTCAAATTTTCCGTGCCACTATTTAGGTGGTTGTTTTAACCCATATAGGGATTTTACAAGTCTACACACTTTGCGTTCCTGTCCAGGGATGACATTACCCTCGGGTTGTTTCATATAAATTTCCCCTTTGAGCTTTCCATTTAGATTTTTTTTCAACATCCATTTGATGTATTTCTAGATAGTGTATAGCCACGATTGCTATTAGCATTCTAATTGAAGTTATTCTCATCACCAAAGAATAGGTGTGAAAGAAATCCAAGTCTTTTTTGCCTAAATCATTGCACCACAATCCTAGCATTGCACTTCTCAATTGAGCCTCTTGTTTAAAATTTTCTTTTGAAAATCCACTTGCTCCCAAGAGCTTGTGAACCCGATGGAAAATCAGTTAACTCCTTTGTATGGTTTGCATAATGGAGTCAATTTCACTGTTCACCACCTTCCTTTCACGAAGGTGCATCCGGTGTAGATATGGCTTCCTTGAATGTTCTGGATCATTTTCTAATAGATAATCCATTTCAAAATTAGGACCAAATGACTTCTCCTTTCCAGCTCTCTTGCTATGTCTAGTTTCATCATTACCCTATTTTGTTTGTTAACCATAAGTACTTGTTTCTCCTTCTTCACGAGTCCGTTTATGAATTTCTTTGTCCTTACATGGGAACATATTTCCGAAGAAGTATACATTTCTTGATTCCATTACTTTATTTACGTGTATATCCAGCATATCAGACTTGTACACCAAGAATCGATAAGCACTACTACTGTGTGCATCCCTGATGAAAATACAGCCAACGGTTTTAGGTCCAATTGTGACCTTTTAAGGAGGTGGTACTACCACTTTTTCTAGGTACCCCCACACTTTGAGGTATTTGTACGAAGGTACATTACCTTTCCATAACTCATAAAGCGTCTTTCCAGTCACCTTATGTGGTATCCTTCTGAGAATGTAGTTTGAGGTTGGTAGAGTTTCCCCCCACATGTTATGGGATAACCCAGATTCTTGAAACATGACATTCATCATCTCGTTAAGAGTTGGTTCTTTCATTCCACAACTCCATTAGATTCAGGTGAGTAGGGAGCGGTAGTCATATGAACAATCTCATGTTCTCTATGGAACGCATTGAAAGATTCATTATCCTCACCTCCACTATCACTTCGAATAATTTTAATCGCTCTACTATGTTCGTTCTCAACTTCCAACTTGTACTCTTTGAACTTTTCCAAAGCTTTGTGTTTGCCACGTAATAGATACTGATGTGTTATTTATTGTGTTCATATTTTGTGGGATTATTGTGATTTTATTGAGATGTAATTTGCACTTTAGGTGTTTTTCGTGCAGGAATTCATGGATTGTGAAGAACTGAGAGGGAGGTTATACATTGTACTCTTTTTCCCTTAACCAGTGGTTTTTCCCACTGAGTTTTCCAGGTTAAGGTTTTTAATGAGGCGATGTAATCCAATGGAAAATGATCTTATTTTATAAGTCATTTTTCTAGAGATTGAGGAAAGAAGGTAAAAACATAATTGTAGAAATTACGCGTTCAAGTGGAATTTTGTGGAAAATGGGGAGTTTTTGAGTAGAAAAAGAATACAGCTTTCGCAGAATTGTGTGCAAAGAAAGACAAGGGCTCTGTTTGGCAGAGTTTTTTAGCTGATAAGCAAAGCACTTTTTTATGTTTGGTAAACTGCTAAAAATAGCTTATTTTGAAAGCAAAAGCTATTTTTGGGGGAAAAGCAGAAACTGGTCTCCCCTGCTTTCAAAATAAGCTAGCTTTGCTTATAAGCACAGCTCTACCAAACAGACCCAAGCTACGGCAAGACAAATCACAAATCAGATTCAGTGAATATTTTGTTGAAGATATTTTGTTGAAGTTATCTTGAAGATATCCACTTCCCATAGTGATAAGAATTGTATTATCTCTTTCTAATTGAAATTCTTTAATTTTAGGAATTAGTTAATTAGAGTTAGAATTTACTGTTATATATCCTTTTCCGTCCAAAGAATCCGACTAGATTTCGATTCGGTTTTGTTTTCTTGGACGACCATGCCGGTATAAATACATGTAATACACAGACACGCAGGAGGAGTGGATTAGTTTGGAGGAGATTTTGGCGGCAACACTTTTGGGATTAATCACATTCTGGAAGGGTCTGTCTTGAATTTATTTTGTTCGCAACAGCATTGGTGCATGCATGCGGCAGATCAAATTAAATTCTTTGGTTTGGTTTGGTTTGTTTTCTTTAATTCGATAGTATTTTATTAGATTAATCATGTTTTTTATATTATTTATTTATTTAGTTTAATTAATATGAATAGCTAATTTATATATCGGCATGGAATAACAAGTATGAATCGTGAGGCCTAATTGTTTTATAATTGATTCTTATGTGTTCTTAATTATTCTTGGTTTAATTTATTCTTGATATGTTTAAACCTGATCAACTTGAATATTATTGGGATAATACTATCTAATTCTACAAATACGTAATCGTTGGAAAGAGTTAGTAAGTAGCGAGTTCTTGTGGAACCTATAAAGATAACTAGTTAACACTGTAACAACAAGATGAGAAACAATTAAGTGTGCATTACTATTTCCTTTACTTTGGTAATTGCTATATCATGTTCTTTTCATCCTTAATGCTATTGAGGTGTGTACTTCCTCTGTCCCAATTCAAACTGCACACTTTGACTTGTCTCAAAAAATGTTTGATCCTTAATATCTTTTATTAAGCATAATTAAAACTTGTAAAAAGTTGATACTCTGAAAATATATGTCATAACGAATCTAACAAGGTATTACTCAATAATATTTATACTTATACACCTATTAAATTTTGGGGCCAAAGTTAAGATGTTTTGACTAAATGAATAGTTAAATTGCAACTTGAATTGGGACAGAGGGAGTATCTAGTTTAGCGAATACTTTCCCGGGACATCTTGGTAAGAGAAATAATTGGTTAATTATAATTTGTCAATTGTCGACAAAGTAAGAAAGAATTAGGAGGGTTAAGCAAATACTTGTCATCCTATAACTGGCAGATGCATATGAATTGATTTATCTTTTCGCCTATGATCGATGTTTAATTAATGTGAGTTATTCCGAGCCGATTACATTCATCATATATTGTCTACATTTTTATAATTGTTTGCATTATTAATTTATATTTATAATAGTTAGTTGCATTATTAATTTCAGATAAAATCATGAAAATTAAGGCGTGGTGGCTACACCAAATCTGTTTATATTAGTAGCTATTTTATTATAGTTTTTGATCTATTTCTCGTGGGATCGACTCTTCTTACTGCTGTGTTAATTTCATCATTAGAGTTTGCAGCTTATTTTGGTGAGTGAAACGACGTTAATCAAATACACACAGCAATATCTTGTGCAATCGTCTATGAAAGTCACAAAATACTTTTTACCACCTCTAATTTATATAGTTTAAGATCACACATATATCTATAAATTAATCCTAGAGGTTCGGTTGTCCTCTTCACATGCGGGGATGGTGTTTTCGTGAGTTTTGCCTTTACCGAGACTTCACATTTGTCTTTACTTGTTCTGCACTTTGGAATCATGTTCATGCTTATTAGTCTAGAAATAGATTTATAATTCACATTTCCCAATCTTCATGCCAAATGTTAAAAGATTTAGCGACATAAACAAAAACATTATTTTTATGCATTGAAGATTCGGGTACATCAGTGTTTGAGATGACCGTCATTACATTCATTTTGATCAATACATCTTTCAATACCCCTTTCCCACATACACCCCATTCTTAGAGATGACTAACTCGTCTGACACGAGCTGGACTTATCATAAGGGAGATTTTGTAGCTGGACTTATCATGAGGGATTCAAATTTGAATTAAAGACAAGATTCTTATCTTTTATTTGGATAGAGATGGACTTGGAATCCAGTTTGTAATTGATTTGGTTTGCATTTTTTCCGATCCTCTTAGTATTAAGAGACATCAGACTAGACCTTTAGATACACACTTTTATTCCATATATAGTTTAGAATTTCTGCAGACATATTTATCATATTTATTCTCAGAGGTCTACCGCAAAGGGTCCAGTTTTCCAAAACGGAACCCAAATCTGGGAGTAATTTCTTTCCTTAGTTTTAATTCGACATCGTGTTTTCAATTTATTTATTTTACTGTTTATCCATGCATATCATGAGTAGATGAATCATATATCAACATAGAATAATGAGCATTAGTTATTAATCGTCGGCCCTAATTATTTTATAATTAATTCTTATGTGTTTTTTATTGTTCTTGGTTGAATTTGTTCTTAATATGTTTAAGCCTGATAAGCTTGAATATTTTTAGGATATTGTTAGCTAATTCCACCAATACGTAATCATTGGAACGAGTTAGTAAGTAGCCAATTCTTGTAAAAAATAGATAACTGATACAGATATAATAACAAGATAGGGAACAATAAAGTGTGCATTACTATTTATTCTTACTTTGGTAATTGCTATATCAGGTTTCCCTAGTCTTAATATTATCCATATGTGTATCATGTTCAACGAGTACTTTTCGGGGGGGGGGGGGGCATATTGGTAAGAGAAATGGTTTTTTATTTATAATTAATTAGCTGTCAACAAGGTCAGAAAAAATTGGGAAGGTTTAGCAAATACTTGCCGATCTATAACTGATATATACGTAAGAATCAATTCATTATTGCACTGATGATCGATGTTAACTAATACAAGTTATTCTTAGCCGATTATATTCTCATGTATTTTATTCTCATTTAAAAAGTAATTAGGTAGCATTCTTAATTGTTAGAAATATTTTGAATTTAAGACGTGGTGGCTACACCGAAAAGTTTTCTGAATTAGTTTGTAATTTTTTTTATCATTGCTCCATTTCTCGTGGGATCGACTTTGCTTACCTTTATGTAAATTTTAATTTTTTTTCTGAATTTTACAAATTATTTTGGAGAGTAAAACGACACTAACCAGTAATAACTTGCTAATGAAGATTATTTGATATGGAAATAGACTATAAGGTATTATGTCCATAATTTTTTGTAGTATTATATTTATTCCCATAAAGAGGCGTGTATATATGTTGTGTGTTACATAAAAGATGACATTTTTATAGTGATTCTTTTTTTTATTTACAAAACTTGCTATTGTATATTCATTGATATGTATATATCCTTTGGGTGGATTAGTTTCAATCTATATGTCCATTAAAATACTAGTCATATTTTAATCGAATTTATTACTCCAAACATAGATTAGTGACTATTTTAGTTTATATGGATGTTGTAGTAGTGAACACAAACAAGAAGAAAAGACATGAAGTTGGGAGAGTTGCCAATGGACCGCAATCAAAAAATAAGGGTTGAGGTCGTGCTATTTGCACGAAGTTGATCAACATAGTAGATAAAGGAATGAAATGTTTAATGAAGTTTGATCACATTGGGAATCCAATTGGTGGTTTAGTTACGTGGTGATGTTTTCTAGGAACAAAGTGATTTTTTTTGGTATGGGTCCTGGTCGTGTGTAGATGATGCATAGAAGGCCAAACTATGGAAGGTCGTTCAGATTGCGTTCGAGATTGAGTGTGATGATATGGCGACGTTGAAGAGAAAAACAATTAGACGCTTTGGTGAACGGTGGAAGGATTTCAACGCAAAGTTGGCTAGGGATTATGTGATTGGTAAGAAGAATAATTGCAACCTAAAAATTAAACATCCTTTCATTAGTAAATCGAGTTGGAAGGGTTTTGTTGCATGGAAGATAGCGGATGAACAATCGGTAATGGTTTTACGTTTGCCTATAGAGAATATGTCCAAAATGGCACCTACTTTTATGCGATTTTCACAGTTTGGTACCCTATTTTTAATGTTCTGAAGAGGTACCCACTTTTTCATTAAAGTCCTGAAAGGTGCTTTTTAGTTAAATGTGGGTACCATTGTAGCACAATTTTGATCCAAATTGGCAATCAGTTTTTGCTGAAAAGTACCATTTTGAGACGTAAATGAAAAGGTTGGTACCTTTAAAGGACAAAATCAAAATTTGGGTACAAAACTGTGAATTTCGATTAAATGTGGTTACCATTTTGGACAATCTCTCCTTGCCTATGTATGATTATATTTTGTATAGTATTGAAGAATAGTGGCATATGCATATCCATCAAGGATTTAATTGATTATAAATAAATACATGTTCTTGTTTATCGTCAATTATGTATTATGAGTGTCAGGGCCGTCTTTAAAAATTTGGAGGCCCCGTGCTAGGTAAAAAACTAAGGCCCTAAAAAATTAGAAATTAATTTGATTCATATTTAAATTTAAAATATAACTCATCCCACCTTTTGTGGGATTTATAACTATATAGTAACTACGCATAAGTTGTACTCATATGTCATAATTTGTATTTATTCCCCGGGTATGATATAATTTGGATATAAAGTTTATTGGAATTATATTTTACATAGTAATAGTAAAAAATATATTTTTGGGCCCTAAATTAGGAGAAACTAGTACACTAAACATTAGTTATATTTTGGGGCCCTAAATTATCCATCTCGTGTGTAGTTATGTGGAAAAAACCCCATCTTGAATGGAAATCTAGCTCCAACTTCAATTTTTGCAATTTTCAAGGCAATGTTTGGGCCAGTGCAAATAGGGTTCCAGTTTTTTCCGGGCCGAGTCCAATCAGAGAGTTGCCGAAGGTGTGATGGACCCAGAGTTTTTTCTTTATGGCGTAGCGCCGGAGTTGGAGGCGCAGCGGCAAAGCTGTTGTTGGAAGGTTTGAAGAAGATAATGAAGAAGAACCTAGGGATAATTTTTGCCTTTTCATAAATGGTTTACGCCTGAATTCGTTTTGTCAATGACCGAATACTAAAATTTTGGTATAAATGCACTAATTTACAAAAAAAAATTAGTGTTAATTCTGCATTTTCAAATTTTACAGGGTTATATATACATTTTCAAATTTTAATAGGGTCACTTTTGCACTTTTCCCTAGGGATTAACTATCACGGTAATTTTTATAATAGTAGGGATACGATGTGGAAGATACTCATGTAAATTACTATGTACAAACACATTATCGTTATCCCACAAACCACAAACCACTTACACAATCATAAGTATAATAAAATTTACGGTAAAATTTATTTTAAAATTTTATATAATTTTTTTGGAGAGCTAGCTACATTAAGATTCGGCTCTGATGAGTGTAAGATTTTGCGATGTAGTAATTTGAATGTTTCACACTGTGTTAAATTGAGTGCTAAATTATGCACATGCACCGTCACTAACACACTATGTCTCGATGTATCAAACGAACTGACATGTTGCAGACGTCAGGTTTATTGTAAATTTTGAAATTGTTTTTTGTGATGGCCAGTGCGACGCTGCACATGTTGGAAAGTATTTCCCTTAAGGCACGATCGACGTGTTGTCGATGTCACATATATAGGGTTTATTTTCTATTTTCAACTTGTTTTTACCTGTTATTTTTGTAGGCCTATGTGTTGAGTTGCTCCTTCAACAGGGTCTCGGGGCAAAACATAGTGTCGTAGCAACAAAAAATAATTTACACCAAACTATGATTCTGTAAGGATACGATCAAGTAACGAGAATAATCATGAAGGAAATGTTTGAGGCTCGAGTATGGGACAAGGTTGAGCATGGAATCTCTGATGAGGAAGCAAGGAATTTAGCAGAGTATCCTACGTCCAAGTAGGTTCCCCGATTTTATAAGTGGTTTAAAGGATACAAAGGTCATGGGAAGAACTATGATAAGTTTCACACCAAATAAGACGGAGAAAGTTGCAAAGAAAATTGTAAAATTTTCAACTTGACGATTTGTATGGTCCACGTGCATTTATTCCATAGTGAAATTGAGCATGTGAGATTTAACAATTCTTCATCTATAGGAGGATTTGGGGGGGGGGGGGGGAAAGCGGTAGAATTTGTCAGGGACGGAAAAAAGATACATTGGGAGTTGCAATTGACAAAACGATATCGATGCTTTGAAGTGCACATTGAGCCAACTATAAGCATATGTCTCACAAAATTCAAATAGGATGACAATACCACTAGAGTTGGAGCGAATGCTTGCAAGTTTTGAACTGACAACTTCAACACACCATCATAAGGGTGTTTGCCAACCAGATGAGAAGTTTTTGACTTTGCTACCCATTGTTGCATTCAACCACCAAAGAGTGGAATATTAGAAGCCAGCCAATGCAACATGCATGCAAGAAAATATATTATACATTCATAGCTATTCATTAATAAATGTAACTCGACATGTTTCTAGCGTAGTGACTCTTATTGTAGAATAAATCATCGTGCATACTTATTGCTGAGAGCGTAGATGGTGAAATCCATGTCGTGGCGAAAGGTAAGGTGTACATGTTTATACACTCGCATCATCATAAGCATATTTTAAAGGAAAAAGTGGGTGTCGTTGTTACAAAAAGCCTCGTACCTGGTTTAATTCTTCATCTCCCGGAACCCAAGGTAAATATGGTGGATGAGGCAGTAGGAATATTTGTTGAATGACCCCTTTATTTGGTGGACATCTAGGAGAAGACACCTACTACAAAGGTAAATGATCGATTATTATGTACTACTAATGTGGCTTGACTTTTATTGTGTGCATGATGAATATGTGTTAATGGAATGTAGACTGAGAAAAGGATAGGAAGCACGACAAAATTGAACATTGCTTGTAGAGATCCAAAATAAAAAAGCCTCGTGTCTCAAGATTGAAGCCACCGTCATTCAATCCCGCAAAGGATAGATCCCTGAACATTTACACAATTGGGATGACTCACCAGTTATAATCTTCATACAAAATCCTCGTAGACGATGTAGGAACTTTTGGATACAAGGCTAATCCAATAATCCGAGTGAAGGATTTCAAGCACAAGTTCCAAATGAATTATGTTCGTCCACCCGTGAGGCAACTCCAATCAATGTAAGTATTACTACTCATTAAATTTGTTCCTCGACATACAACTTAATGGGAGGTGGTCAATTTAGTCTAAATCAACCATTTATACTGGTTCTTGCACATGCTTTCCAAGACCAAGCAAAAGGGGTGGATAGGGTTACTCTGCTCAAAAAATTGAACATCAACAAGTTATACTGGTTCTTGCACATGTTTTCCAATACTAAGCAAAAGGGCTGGATAGGGTTACTCTGCCCAAAAAATTGAACGTCAACAAGTTTCGATGGAAGAGTGTTTGTTTTATTTGAGCGCTCGATGATGCTTAAGGACAATTCCATGTACATCTCCCCCTATTACGAAAAGTGAGTTTACTCTACTTAGTGCCCTATTTTTCTTTTGCTCACTTTTAAAAATTAAGGACCTACGATGATATATATTCATTTAATTTTGTAGCAAACATTGGGTGGTGACCACCATCATTGTTCCAACGAACACGGTGTTTTTGTTCGATCCTTTACATCAAGAGATATAATAGTATGCACCATTGAGAAGGTGTTGACGTATCCACTCATTATCAAACATGAAGAAGTTCAATAGAAATTCTCTAAGGTGGGAACTTAAAAATCATTGAATCAAAATGAACATATAAGTTCTTCCAATAACGAACAACTAACTAACGTAAAAAAAATGTGTACTAACACCATAAAAAACAAATGGCAAAGTGGGAATGCGGTTCACGAAAGATTTGGTCTCGCATCCGAGTGAGAATGAATTTGACCAACAAAAGGTACGTAAAAGTCTCACAATATGATTTTATGAAGAATTACAATACTTTTGTCAATGCTTGTATTGATTAAAACATTACTACATGTTATAGTACTTCGCTGAAGACAAAACACCATACCCCATTAAACTCTTGGAAGACGCAAGTGAAAGTTGGACGCTTTTTTATTATTTTAAGGAATTTACAACATTTCTTTAGCCCATCTACCATATGAAAAACTTGGTTTATGTGATTTATTTTGCATACATAATTCTCCAAAATGCCCATTGATATTTTCCAAGGTGTTTTTTGACACCTTGATATAGTCCTAGATGTACTAGAAATGGAGTATCAGTGGTATAGTTCGTTTTGTGAGAACTTTTGAATCACTTTTGTGTATTGAATTTTTGGTTGGTTCCTTCTTGTTTGTAAATAGTATTTTGTCTAATCTTATATCCAGTTGGAACGGTGTTCCACGCCAAGCATCATTTTCAATGAAATCGCATTCTTAAATTTGGTTAGTAGCGGCCATCATTGCTTGCTTGAAAGTTACACATCGGCTAAATTGATACAAAACAATCGACGTCGCAGAAGGCTCATATAAGGTCACCGATGCCAATACACAATTACCAACGACATCGCAACATGCTCATTTTTTCTCACCGACTTTAATGCACGATGGCCTACGCTGGTCTTACCAAACGATGTTGTATATTGTTCCACCTCCCGATTTCAAACCTGCGACGTCGTAACCATGGGTTCTAGACCATGTCGCATGTCGCATCGGTCACAAAAAACAAAACATCTTTTTATAGATCACATGCAGGCCATGTGGAACACCCTTTCTCCAACGTCGGTCATAATACAATGATGTCAGCCTATCAAAACGACGTCATTTTGCTCATGTGCCACGTCAGCAATTATACGACAACAGGCTTCCACAACTTGCGACGCCGACACCTATCAACCACTCGGTTATCGGTTGTAGTCTCTGACATTAGTCGTCCCTCGGTTAATGTGAAAATATAATAAATATAATAAAATATAAAATTATAATATTTAATTTAAAATTTAATTTATATAAATTTAGAGTTTAATTTAACAAATATAGTGTATAATTTAAAATTACAGTGAATAGTCCATAATTTAAAAGCATACCACCTGTCAGCATATATAAGAATTCATTATGTCATTCTAGTCTAACGTATAGCGCGCACAGACACACACATATATAATTAATATTACTATGTTACAATTACTAGTTTATTAGAATAGAAAAAATAATTAATGAAAATTCAATAAAATTTTAGAATGTTAATTTTGATTCTCTTTTTATTTCATTTTAATAAATTTAACAAAATTTCAGTTTATTTTCTTTTATTCAATTAGAACAAAAGGAATACACAAGTCTTGTTTTAGACTGACTAACCGTTAGAAAGAGTCATTTTATAATTGATATAGTTAGTAGGGTGATTTGATGTTTATTTTTTTTATTGCAACGAGGTTTGTACAAGTTTGAATTTTTTTTAAATGTATCGCAATGTATAAATAATTATAATTTCACCCTAAAAATTACTGAAACGTGATTTTTTATGATTGGTCTAACCGTTAGTCGGTTTATCATGAAACTTTCTCATATAAGTGTTCCCCCTATACATACATAAATCTGAAGCATTCATATGATAATAAATGTGAACCATTCAACTATTTAATCTAATGGTTCTGATTTGATGCTGAAAAGTTTTAGGGATATATACCAATATAACTCTACATACTTGACATAAGTGCCAATATAACCCTCAGATAATTTTTAGTGCAGATATAACCCTACCTAGTTGATGTAAG
>JAULKM010000006.1:17611229-17631507 GCA_032355605.1 Rubia tinctorum | reverse complement strand
TTCATTTTATGCCATTGGATATTGGGATTATCAATTCGGGACTTTGAAATATTTTTATGGGTAGTAATGAATTGATAGGTTGTAGGTTTGGTTAGATTTAGGGATAGGGCTTGCGTGAAGAAAAATTCTCATTTGATCTTTGATTTTGGGACTTATGATATTGAGACTTTTTGTGAGTTTTCATATGTTGGAATATTTGTATTAGGAAATGGACATGTGAAATTATTTTTGTTCTTGTATCTTTTCTTACTCGTGGACGAATAAGGTTCAAGTGTGGGGATATTTGGTGTATCCATTTTATACGGTTATTTTGGGGACTTTTTGTCACTTTTGTGCTTTAGATGTTGTATTTTTCCTTGAAATTCTCTAAGATTTATTAAGAGAGACTTTACGCTCTTATTACTCTTCTGGGGGATTTTGTGTGACAAGGAAAATATTGGAATATGTTGAAAAACATCTTTGAAAATATCTTTGAAAAACATCTTTGAAAAAAATCTTTGAAAATTTGAAGACCATGAAGACTACAAAGACCTGGAAGACTCGGAGAAGAGAAGAGAACACAACTACAATTAGACCAAGAAAGAAGATAAAATTTGACGGCAGAATACTCTGACTGTCGCGAGTCACGACGAATGTGTTGCAATCGTTACGCTACTCTGCCCGTCGCGAGTTGCGACGGCCGACTGCCCAGATATACGTTTTGGACTTTTTGTAATATAAATTGTCTCTTCTCTTCCCCTTTTCCAAAAGACTTCCAGCCCCGTTTTTCCAGTGGAAACCCCTAGTTTTCTTCTTCTTCATTTCTTAGTTTGTAGATTAGTTATGTGTTTTATTATTTATCTTAGTAATCTCCTTGGGAGCAATAGATTTCGACTTCGTTATCAAGGTCTAGAAAATCATTTTATCTATTTAATGCTTTCTCTATTGCTTATTTATTGTTCTTCAAATTTGATTGTTGAATCCATTAACGGTGTTAAATGTTTGATTATATGAATTGCTTGTATTATTATGTGTTAGGGTTTGGAGAAATTAGCTAATTCTCCCTTTCTTTGATATAAAATCCGAGAGCATGAATTAGAACTTCTAATGTTGTTGATGATTTGATAATGGCTATATGAATGTGATAATGTCGAATTCTTTATCATGTTAATTTTGTGTAGCGAATAGAAGAGGTTCAAGAACGTTGAAGGCTAATCTTGTGTAAATACATAAATTGGTTCAATTCTACCAAGCTTGTTGATTCTTCATGCTTAATTCCATTAATGGGATACCTTTAAGCATTGCCCCAAGGCTTTGTCATTTGTAGTTTTTGTTGGGTTTTGGACTAATGCCAATATAATTTCTAAGTAAATATTCATCGCTAAATGTTTAGGAACGTGAAATGTCACACACAATAGAATTTGTTATTGGGATTTAATGGATTAATGAGATATTTAATCCACAAAAGTTAATGGGAAATTGTTTGTTTATTGATTATTTGATAATCAAGATAAATATAGACAGAGTATTATAAATGGTATGAGTTACCATTCTTCACAATCAGTATTGATTTGGACGATCAATGCTTACTTAATATTCCCTCAATTAGGATTAATACACGATTAATGCAATTGATATAAATGAAATGTTAATACCAACAACCATTACATATATTGATATGAATATGGTATTAAATTCTCCTTATATTGCATCAATTAATAGGCCTGCAGTCAGGTTCACATATACAACGAATACCCTAGAAATAGTTCTCTGAGTGTTCTAGGTGAACGGAGCTGGCACGTTAACCGACTGTCCAATAGTCAAATTCATGTGGATACATTCAGAGGTCGGACCCATTGTGCGACAAAGATCGACATCACGAAGCAAAGTATCACATTGTCAAAAATATGGTAATTTGAGTTATGCATTATATATATATCATATGATTTTGGCTTTTATATTATTAGGTGAATACTTACAGTGATTGAATGTAATCTTCTGATTAGCCTTATTTAATGTGATTAAATTTTGGCAATGTATTTAATATGGTTATTGTGATTGAAAGTAATCAATCTGATTAACGATATTTAATGTTATTAAATTTTCAATATGATTGATATTGATTGAATGTAATAAATCTGATTAACGTGATTTAATGTGATTTAATTTTCAATATGATTGATATTGCTTGAATGTAATCAATTTGATTAACGTGATTTAATGTGATTAAAATTTTAATATGATTGATATTGATTGAATGTAATCAATCTAATTAATGTGATTAAATTTCGATTCTGTATTTAATATGATTAATGTGATTCAATGTAATCAATCTCATTAGAATTATTTAATGTGATTAAATTTCGGTTATGTATTTAATATGATTAATGAGATTGAAAGTAATCAATCTGATTAGCGCGATTTAATATTATTAAATTTCACCAATGTATTCAATATGATTAATGTGATTGAATGTAATCAATCTGATTGGCATTATTTAATGTGATTAAATTTCGGTAATGTATTTAATATGATTAATGTGATCGAATGTAATCAATCTGATTAGTGTTATTTAAAGTGATTAAATTTCGGTAATGTATTTAATATGATTCATGTGATTGAAAGTAATCAATCCGATTAACGTGATTTAATTTGATTAATTTTTCAATATGATTGATATTGATTGAATGTAATCCATCTAATTAGCACAATTTGATAGGATCAGCGTTCATTTTGTAATGAATAAAATTTTTAACTCAAAAATCCCTCATTATAATATTAAATGGTGAAATTGTTGCCTTCCATTATTGGTGGCATAAATGAATTTTTTGTTCGAATGATTTGTTAGCATACCCAAGATTGTTCTACCAAAATCAGAATTTGTGTCATTAAATTTTATTTACGAATAATGGGTTTGATTAAACAAAATATTTTGACTTGTTGGGCATACCCAAGGTGGAAAGAATTTTTGAGGCATGTATCTAGGAATTATAAGGATTTTATAATGAATGAGGTGTCATTCTGAATAAGATTTTTAACTCAAAAATCCCTCATTATAAAATTAAATTGTGAAATTGTTGCCTTCCATTATTGGTGGCATAAATAATTTTTTTGTTCGAATGATTTGTTGGCCATACCCAAGGTTGTTCTACCAAAATCAAAATTTGTGTCAATAAATTTGATTTATGAATAATGGGTTTGATTTAACAAAAATGACTTGTTGGGCATACCTAAGGTTTAAACTTTTTGAGGCAAGGATCTAGGAATTATAAAGAATTTTTATTCTCAATAAGATTTAAGAGCGACTTTTAGTAATGACCAATAAAAAGTCTGTCTAAGGAGGCTGGTGATTTTAAGTGGGACCGTTTGTGACCGCTCCACAAGCCTTTCTTGGGAATTTTGAGGGAATTATTAAAGTGTTTAAATCTAATATATTCACGATTATGATAATATAGTTATGATATGTGATATCTAATTTGTTATAATTGGTAAGAGTTACCTACCTATTAAGGTTATTGTGATTTGTTGGGCATACGCAAGGTTATAATAATCAATATAGGATCCTAGACTATTATGAATTCACATTAGAATTATTGAAGTCAAAATTGAGGGATATTGACTTGGATAAAATAGTGGGAGCAAAACCAAAATTGAGTTATGTCATATACAATATATATATATAGTTTTGTCAAGGTGCATGATAATTTATTTTTCTTCAAATTTGTTATTATAGAATTGTCTACCAATTTGATAATGTGTAAGGTATTTTTTATAAAAAAATATAAAAAATTAACTTGTCTGAATCTCATAGAATAGATCCAAAGTCTTAAAATCGTTTTAAGGCACAAGAAAATTGTTTATGACCTTGATAACACTTTCCCAGATGCTCCTAGTTAGGAGGTTGATTAAACACTCAAAGGTATCTTAAAGAAGCATGTTGATGACTCTGAGAATTCTTATCGTCTTATGTTAGCCTCACAATAAGTATTGAGCTACAAAATCAACACATGGACATGACTGGTTATGAGATATTTATACATATTAAGTGTTTAGTATCACAAAAGCCTAGGAATTGTTGTTCTCTGTATTGTGTTAGGTAACAATAAATTTTGGATTCTTGAGTTATATCTTATTTCAACATGAATACAAAGAGATCCAAAAATAACGTACTGAGAAAATTTTCCAACAAAATAGTAGACTTATAAACTAGAATGTACGCAGTTAAACTGCATAAGATGCATGTTTTAAGTTAGTTGACTATGAATCATTAACAATGCATATATTGTTTATACAAGTAAAATAGCCAAAACATCCTTCAAGTGGGAGGGGTATAAAGTATACTAAATACTAGGTCTAATACATGTTGATAAATATAGACTCATGTAAAGTTGGTATGACTTTTCTGTACTTAAAAGTGGTATGATGTATTTATTGAATTATTTTTCCAAATTCTGCGAGAATTTAGAAATATAATGTGAAGTACATGATTATCTTAATGAGTCATACATATATTGTTCATTGAAAATTAGCCATATGATTTTAATTTTTAAAACCATTTTGTAAACATGTATTAATACTTTAATTCTCGTCTATTCAACCATATGATTTTGAGCTTGTTCAAACTTACTAGAAGAAAAACAAGATCTAGTTTGATATGAAATATTTGAATAAATTGTTTATCTCACAACTATTTAGTGGGAGAAAATAGAACCTAGAGAAGTTCTTGACCCATAAACAAGTCAAAATATGATACAATTGAACTTATGTGATAAATTTTGTTTATATGATAAGAAATAATTAGTATACAAGTTTTACTTATGAATATACAAGAATTAAGTGGGAGTGTCATATTATTTTGCATGTGATATATATATATATATATATATATGAGAAATGATCTTTAAGTGTATTAAGGATGATATTAGTAATTTCTCGTTGAAATGGTAAAGGAAAAATGTTTCTTCAGTGTTTAAGGTCTTTATTAGCCTTATAAATATGAATTATTGTAATTCTTATGCTTCCGCAGAATTGTTATACATTTTTTTTATAAATGTAAAAGGATCAAACATCTTGGATTTGCTTTTGTGTTATGAGTAACACTAATATTTTTCAAGTGTTGAGAAGTATGAAACACTAATTCATTATGATGATACTTAATACTTAAGGGGTGATTAGGAATATAAGTGATATCATATTGCTTTATAGGTACAAGGGATACATTTTTTATGAAACTAATTGGATTACGAGAATATGACAATTTGTTAATTATATTTTATTCATCTATGATATGACTATTTTGTCATTTTAATACTATGAACGTGGCTACTATTAAAATGACAAAGTCATTAGAATAATATGTTTGTTATTGTTAAATTTTTCTAGTCATAATATTAACATATTATAAGGGCATTGTTAATACAGATAGACTTGATTGTATCGTGATACATGAGTGAATTATTGGAGAATAGTTCATTAGAATGACCGTCTAGAGATTTCTATAGGGTTAAAATCCGTAGTGCTGATAGAAAATCTCTATATAACAGTAGTGTAAAGTAACTTTAGACTTGAAATTATAAAGAGTATATTTTGTGTGGAAAGTTGTGCTCTAACCCTTCGTGTTCTTGGTCGTAAATGACTCCGCGTACGGTTGGTATTGGGTCTGACAAGAAGCATAGATTGATATTTTATAATTAATATATGATTCGCCACCCCTAATGGGAGAGTATATCCTAGATATGGCCACTTGTTGGAATATCAACTCAAAATGTTTGCAAACGATCTAATAAAGTTAGAAAAGTTGTAATTTTAATAGAATGGAGTTGAATTCGGGAGCAAGAAATTATTTGTACATGAAAGAGTTGGCACATAACCTTACTCTTGTACTGATAAAGGATACAGTATGGTGAAAGGATATTTATTACATGGAATCTGGTTCATGGATAGGTGAAGTCGATCATATGACTTATTCCTGAACACTTGGGTGGTCATGATGCCTTGCTAGAGGCCAATCTTGATCTATAAATATAGTGATGAATTAAGCTGTTAATTTGATCTATTCTTAGAAATACCACGACTAAATATTGTCTTTAGTCCAAGTGGGAGTCTGTTGGGTTTTGGACTAATGTCAATATAATTTCTAAGTAAATATTTATTGCTAAATGTTTAGGAACCTGAAAGGTCACACACAATAGAATTTGTTATCGGGATTTAATGTATTAATGAGATATTGAATCCACAAAGGTTAATTGGCAATTATTTGTTTATGGATTATTTGAAAATCAAAATAAATATGGATGAAGTATTGTAAATGGTACGAGTTACCATTCTTCACAATCAGTATTGATTTGGACGATCAATGCTGACTTAATATTCCATCAATTAGCATTAATACACGGTTAATGCGTATATTGATGCAATTGATATGAATGAAATATTAATGCCAACAACTTTTACATATATTGATATGAATATGGTATTAAATTCTCCTTATATTGCCTCTATAAATAGGCCTGATGTCAGGTTCACATATACAACGAATACCCTAGAAATAGTTCTCTGAGTGTTTTAGGTGAACGAAGCTGACACGTTAACTGACTGTCCAATAGTCAAATTCGTGTGGATACATTCAGAGGTCGGACCCATTGTGTGACTAAGATCGACATCACCAAGAAAAGTGTCACATTGTCAATAATATGGTAATTTGAGTTATGCATTATATATATGGCTTTTATAGTATTAGGTGAATACTTACACGACTGTCGGGTTCCTACTGTCGAGTTGGATAAATGGCGCCCTTACGTTCTCCTACTGAGCTGTAAGTGATCCAAGAGTTTGTGTTTGGGTAATTTGGGTGTTTTGGGCTGAGGTTGTGATATGTGGTGTGACTGAATTAGTATTTTTTGATTTGGTCTATGTGGTATTTGATGTTGGGGTTCCCAATTTCAAAACTGTTTGGTTATAGATACCATTTTATGCCCGAGGGATGTTACAATCTTTGAACCTACCTTGAGTGCTTCTATAACTTTGTAGGAACCAGGTGGATGAACTGTTTTATCTGCCTTCAAACACAAATTAAGGTTACTCTTAGCACTAAACATTTCACAATCCCAAAATTCACTCCCCAGCCCTTCACAACATCCACTCACTTCTTACTAAAATATTTATCTCATTCATTCCATCATTAAGTACTAACATTTCATGAGATCATAATATACCCCATGTAAGAATCATTCCCAACAGGGATTCATGATTTGAAGGATGGATCTTTTGCATTTGAATCCATAACTAAAGAAGGGTTTTCAAGGTTTTATTCTCATCTACTCATATCTATCTACTCCAAGCAAATGTACCATTAACTTCCCTACATCGCAAAGCCCACTTTTTATTTTATTTTGAAGAAACCTAGCTTACAAAGATGGAAATGTTTAATTTCTTATCAACCTAATGTGTGCACTAAATATTGAATCTTTGTAGCCTTAAAGATTTAGTATATCTATATATTCCTATGATGTCACGCATCTCTCGTGTTATAATTTCATATTTAGGGGGGAGGGGTTTAGTCTCGGATGAGGGCATGGGAGTACAGACTTACAGTAAGACGTGTGCTAGAAAACGATGTTAATTAGGGGGGTTAACTGTTATTATCAAGGTGTTGATGGGGTTATGGCTAAATGAAATCTAAATAAGGCGCCCAACACAAATAGTAATGTAGCCGGGGTAGAGGGTGGTAGGAGCAATGGTGGTGATCAAGTGGAGGATTTAAACGCAACTCATCAGACTAAAACACATTGTAGACTATTAGAATGGAGAATGAGTAGGAGCAAAACAACATACATGTGTTTTGATTGTGTCAAAAGAGAAACTTCAGAGAAGCCCTTAATGCTCGAGTTGGATTGAAGTTGTGAAAACGTGAGTAGACATCATTGTGTAATATTCACATTCTCAAAATTTGTAGAAGTGTGAAAAACTCGCTCAACCCCTTACGTTCCTAAATCAATTGTAAGCTTCAACCATTGTATTCCTTCAAATTTTAGTTTGTACTAATATGTTTTTGGAATAATTCTACATTTTGGTTCTATGTTTATTCAATATTTACAAGTATGTACTAATTTTGATAATATATGTAGAGGTCATTGGTGGTTGGTTGCAAATATTAAAAGACACACATGTCTATTTGTTGGATCCACCGGTCGTTCATGACTTGTGACTTGATAACCCTGCCCTTCAAAATGTGAGTATAGATATTTCCATTACACCTTAAATATTTTAACACTTCTGAAATTGACATCGCCATTCAATTTTCTTCATTAGATTTTAGAAAGGGAGTTGACCTTGCACACGATTGAAGAATTGAATGTCTCAAGTAATAAGTTGGGTGTTCATGTTGTCAACGTCAGTACGTTAAGCATCTCCAAATCCAACTTAAGCAAGGTTGGAACAATGAATGCTGATTTTTTTATGGAAAAAATGTTTTCCCATCGATACATCTTTCAAAATTGGAAGTTCAATTGGTTGAAGCGTACCATAACTTCCACCAACATTTCTGAATTCGTAATCCGATTCGCCGACCTTTAACTTCTGGCAAAACATGTTGGAATTTACCAAACACTTCCGATTTTGGAACCTTGCTCAATGTCTAAGAAAACCTTCAACTATTTTTCCGCCATTGAAGGTCACATTCAACAGCAGTTACATAACCTCCATCCATTGGCCAGACATTGCATGGCTCAATTAGAGATGGCGGCTCCGTCTTAAGGTTTCCCCTACTAGTTAATATGAGCCTCCAGTGTTGCTAGATAATAATAGTAATGTTATCTTCCTCGCGGAAATTTAGTGTCGCGCAATAGAGACAAGCACATCGATATTTACTACTACCTTGTTCGTGAGATGATGGCTTCTTACAAACTCAATATCTATCATATGTCATTTGATATTCAGCTTACTGATATTTTTACCAAAGGTCTACCTTGACTCCAATTTGAGAATTTTAGTTCCAAGATTTACGTTGCCAGCAATACAATAGTTTGTTTGGCGGGTGTGTGTTTTTTTTAATAGAGTAAATAAAGTAAGTGTATATTTAGGGCTGCACAGGTATTTTCAGTATAATAATGATATGCTATAAATTATATAGCATAACTACTCCCTCCGTCAAATAATTATTGGTCTATTTACTTTTTCAAAGTCAAATTTGATTAGCTTTGACCTTAATATAAACTAATATATATATACAATAAATATATCATTTGTTAGATTCATCTTCACTTCTATTTTCTAAATATCAAATTTTATACGAAATTGTTGTATGTAGTTAGAGATATTGACTGTCAAACACGATCATTGAAGACTGTGAAAAAGTAAATATGCCAATAATCATGGGATAGAGGGAGTAATAATTATTGGTATAATTTAGAGCTATTATATACACACAATTGTAATTTTGTAACCTCGAGCTTCTGCGAAGAAGAGAAGAAATCGAAGGATTTACAAAAATTGTGAAGATATGAGCTGAAGATAAAGATTCTAAACCAGAGTTAAGAACTGAAGACAAGATAAGAAGACTGGCGACCAATGCGAGGAAGAAGGCAAATCCACGACCAGGTTGCGGACGTGGCTGCCACGGATCTTGAGGAAAAATCCTTGCTTGATTTCCGAGGGCGCGGTGCTAAAATACCCGGCCGCAACGGTGAGGTGGTGGTGCTGAATTTTTATTATCAAAAACAAATTTTTGTCGTGCAGGGATTCCATTCTTGTTAAGAATTTATTTCTACTACGTATTTCTATTTTAGATAAAATTCCTTTCTCCAAATTAAAGTCTAATTATACTAAAAATAAAATAAAAGGAAATATGAATCTGTCTTGACACCGTCTCTTGAAACACGGTATTTCCATAAGTCATGGAAAGATCAAGGTTTAAAGTGTAAATTTGAAGAAATTAAGATAAAATTTTTGGGTTGTACGAACCGGGTTATAAAATTTATAACTACTACACATTGCATAATAAAACTTTAATATTGCAACAAAGACCTTTTACCTTTTATTATTATAATTAAACCCCGTATTTCCCAAGACTTTGCCATATAAAATATAAAATTAATTATTTTTTTGGTGAATTGTTGAAAAGCGCTATTACAGGTTCTAGAGTAACTCATAGTGTAAACCCATTTTTCAAAACTTTTTTTTCCATTCTATCTTGTAAATGTTGAAAATTATCGAGCACTGGTATAACTACCGGTGCCATTCGTCAACATATCGATGCTTATACAATTATAATGCAATTTCGTGGGGCTATTTTAAAATTTCAAAGTGTTTTTTAAAATTTTAAATGAATAACAATCCTAACACCGGTATATGTGCTAGATATTTTGCCACCACAATTTTAACTACAAAAATTACTATTCCGGTCATAAGCACGGGTATTAGCACATGTATATGTCATTCAACCGAAATTGGTGCTGAAAAATATTTAGTTCAGACATTTTTTTCTCGATGGGCACTGGTATCTAGCATCGGTATTCAGTGAATCAGTGTTGGATTTATTAATAGACACTAGTATTTTGTTTCATTTACAAGATTACCGGTGCCTATGAAATTTCTAGCACCGATATTGCTCTCCCAACAATGACATACTGTGTCTATATACCTGTTTTCCAGTAATGTATAACTAGAAGTTACAAGTTACAACATAACAGAACCTGATAATAGTGCATTTGTAACAATAATATTATTGAAACATAACCTAAACAAATCCAAATTTAATCGGGTAGTATAATAACCCGATCTAAAATGAACAAACCCGAAATATATCCGAATCCAATATGATACATTATAAAAAATAATTGACATGATTAGACCTGAACAAAACTTTAGTACAAAAAATGACACGACAGTAACCCGATCCGATCCAACCCGGCCCGACCTAACCCGAGTATACAAATTATACGACAGTAACCCGACCCGATATTAACTTAACCCGACACGATCCGAACCGAGGAAAAAAAACTGACACGTTTTCAACCCGACACAATAGTAACCCACCCCAACCCGACCCGACAAATAAAATTGACACGCTTTAATCTGACTTGTTTCAACACGACACGTTTCCAACTTTACACGATAACCCGAGTTGACACCTCTAGGTGGAGTGGTGCTAATTATGAACATGTCGCATCTTTCTCTTAGATTTGAACGACTGGTAGTTGACGTTAACTGGTTGGCGTCGCTGTCGACCAGGTTCATTATTGTACATGAAATAAATCATTTCCTATGAGAAATATTCATTTCCTAGGAGGAGTATTTACTGCTTTGCTGCCTACTTTGATGCCTCCGTTCAGGAGGAACCGTAGAAGATATGGGTTTTGGGGCATTATTGCCAAAAACAATGTCAATGCACTTGTCAAGGAATAAAAGCGTAAGTTTGAGCAATAACCACACCCTCAGGTGCATTTGATAATAAGTTTTAGTGAAAAACATAACTTGGCCCATTTCTCCAAAGAGAGAGAGAGAGAGCGCATCCACAAAATACAAGAGAATTCATAATAATATCCCAAAATGAATGAGGAGGAGTATAGAGTAGAGTATTAAGGCTGAAAAGGCAGCAAAATGATCAGCAGAAGAACATAGAGTTGCAGACAGTCTTGTGCAGCTTGGGCAGTGCAGGCACGGAAGCCCCCCTAACAGATGTCACCCCTCCGTGGCCAGACGAAGTCTCCGACATCTCATCGAACTTGACGAATTGAGCCATTTGAGCTGCAGCAAGGTGGGCATAGCATATCGGAGCAACTGCACGAGCAAGCACCAATCAAACCATATGGCACAGAACAAAAACCCAATAAGACGAGGACGGGAGAGACGGGGACATTACCTACGGAGATGGCTGTAGTGCTTCTCTGGTACCTGTAAAACGGAACTCGTCATTGGCTGGCCACATACACAGCAGATTACTACAGTGGTCAAGATGGAGCAGAATAACTCACACATATGACAAGTTATGAACAAGCTCCTGCAGATCATCAGCAGTAAATCCAAGTTCATCATGCAGCACGTGGTAGTGGGTAGGCCTGGTGGTACCCTGAACAAAACCATACACACATAAACATAATGTCGGTTTCGCATATCCGAACCCAAGGCAAAGAATGCACTCACAATCATTCCGGCATGTGCGCACATATAGAAGTCATTGTTTCTTGGATGGCAGACGCCGTTGTCAATCACTGTCCCTGCTCAACATAAATAACCAATTACAACCTGTTACTTGTACTCCATATCATATACTCCTACTCCTATATGCCTTGCTAAATAAGACGGACCCGGTGGGACGTTGTCAGGGGAGTTATCAGCCATGAAGAACTTTGTGTGATGATTCTTCTGGGCTACTATGAACATAAACTTGGGGTTCCACTGCTCATCCAATAGTTTACAAGCCTGTCACTCAACACAACACATACCCCATCAGTACACAGCTGCTGCATTTCAAGTATGCATCAACAACGAGAATTCAACCTCCATAATCTGATCCAGCTCAGTGTTCAAGACTTGATTGAACTGAGACTCGCTCACTCCATCCCTGCAAACAATAATCGTTACCCCTTTCTGAAATTGTCCAACAAACAGTAATATACGACTAACCTCCCAGTCTAAGTTAATACGCTAGTTGAAGTAATGATGCAATCAAGGCCACAGGACTCTCAAAACTACAGAGGAAAGTATATTTGGAAGAAAGAACTAAAGATTATCATGCATCTAGCTAAGCACTAGTTTCAATCTTTACTGACTACTAAGAACCCCTGTGCAATTTATCCAAATTTCAAAGTACTACATAGTAGAACTCAAATTACCTGAAGATTATGATCTGTTGAGGCTTCCTGTTACCAGAGCTTGTATAAAAATCTAGCAGCAGTTCTCTGAAAGAGTTGAAAACATTTTGTAAGCGACAGATCAAACAGGATAAAACCTTGTACAGATGAAACAGTAAACTATACACGAAGATGAAGCCATGTACATGAACACAAATATTCCTTGCAACATGAGCAAAATACCTGAATATCCCTTCATCTTCAGCACCCGCTCCCTTTTTGCACAGAGAATCTATCAATTCAACCTTTGGTGATTGAGTGCGCACCACTGCTCGATAGCGAGAGATCTGAGGCCATTGTCTGGAGCTTACCACCTAGTTGTTCCAACGGGTAGAGAGATCAAAGACAGGACAGAGCATTATAAGTATCAATAGATGTTACAGACTGAATATATTACCGCGGCAATTGATGGTACGTCAGAACGACCAGGAGATCCATGTGAAACATCCATTCCAACTATGAGTGTTGGGACTTTTGAAACAATTGGAATCGAAGGCATGTGCTCAACAGTCAATAGAGAATTTATGCCACCCATCTACACAAATGCACGACAGGATAGATAAGAAGCCGAGGATAGAAAATCTCACAAATGGACATTGACAGCCTTAAAAATGACTGCCTACCTTTGCATTGATTTTCAGCAGAACATTGGTGATATACTGGTCATTGATACGAGTAGGTGCGATGCATTGTGTAACTATTCCAACGTCCGAAAGATTCTTCTTCTTCCACGGACCTCCAAAACAAAAACAAAAACAAATGGAACTTAGCTAAGAAACTCAATAAAATTTATCCCCACCGCAGAGATGTATCGTAAACAGAGTCCAAGAAGAAAAGCAGAAAGTTGAAACTAGCACAAGGCATAGAAACATTCAAGAGCAAGAGGAAGTTAAGAGTAACATGGAACTACCATAGATATCAGAATTTTTTAAGAACAATAGGAAGTTTGAGTACCATACCATAGATATCGGAATTTTTTCTCTCAGGGAGAATGCAAAGAAGAAGCTGAGGCGGTCCTGGAAGCCTTCGCATTATTTCTTCAAACATCTTTTCGACTCTAACAGGAGCAGGAGAACGTCTAAATTGAGGGTTCTCGTCAAATGTGTCAAACGGATCACTCACAGGCTGTAAAAAAAGTAGCAACCATTATATACATGAAACTCTATGAACTCTCTGAACAAACAGACTTACAATTCCTTTCATCCTTCCACACTGAACAAGCTCTCTGCGCAGCTGCTCTACATTACAGCGAGCAGAAAAGTTGACAATAGCCCATCGCTCAAGTGCCACAGGCTCAATCAGTTTCTAATCAGAAGAAAAACTTGGTCAGTAAGAGATAGTAGAGGACCAAGTACTCAGTTAAAGAAGTATGGTTACCTTCCTGTTGAAGTTCCACTTTCCGTTACGAGGAAACAAGTCTTCTCCGTTGCCTACTTTCAACTGCAATACACAGCACAAGCTTAGTAGTGATTGGAGTAGGGGAAAATAACTCGAGAGGGTGGTTCTTTAACCTTGGGAGCGGGCAGCACTCGTCCTTCTACAGGAGTGAATTGGTTGCTAATGGAAATACCAGAAGATGTTAAGAGACGATCCGCATTGTAATTGCTAACACTCAGAGCCTGTGAAATTAGAGAGATGAGATAAAGTCGTTAACAGTTTGATCAGAATTGAAGTAGAGTATGTGAATGGTAATAGTAGTTGGTACGAAATGAGATTACATTGGTCAAGGTTTTCATCCTCTCAAGAGGCTTCTGGCGAGATTTCTCCACAAGTGAAGCTCTCTGTAGATTGGTTAGAGACTTTGTATAGCGTTGTAGAGACACCAAGTCGCAGAGCTCAATTGGGAAGTAGGTAGGGCGTTTGGGCTTTCCAACATTGATGCAGGGAAAATCTCCAGAATACCTGAGCTGAATATGCCTGTGGTTCGTGAAGTACTCCTGAACAGTGAGCTCGACAGGCTGGGCGTCTGGACCGTCACTTCTCTGTTTGAGAGAGAAGGTTTGATCCTTGCATATCCTGTCACTCAGCCCAGTGATTTTGTGTTCCTGGTTGGATGGTCTAGTGGTGATCCTCAGATTCTTGAGCGTCTTCTTTGCCTGTTGATAATGACAATTATTAAACCACGTTTACAGATGCTACCACTAGTCATGTTATGATGACATCTATGATCTCTAACCTTCACCCAGTCGAGATGGTTCGGATCCTTGACGTTTTGATTGGCAAGGAGAAAATCGATGACGGGTCCAGGTTGCACAATCATGGTGGTTGATACATCTATGAATGCGAAGCAATTAGAGTAATGCAGGGTAGCCGAAGGCAAATGATGGATGAACACAATTAAGGTAACAATTAACGTACCAATGTTGAGAGATAGACCGCCTTGGGTGGCTCGGAAACTGGAGTGAAACCCTCTACAGCCAACCACACCGCCTCCTAAGGGAGTGAAGTTGGTGGGCTGATTGTGGAAAAACGACTGGCGAACCAGAAGGCATCCCCTGATGAATATATCGATTAATTAGTTGACAGAAAATACGAGTACTCAGTAGAAACATTGGAGATCGAGATGAGGATTACTGTTTGGCAGCATGCTGGCGCAGGACGATGTCAAGAACCCGGACAGCCTCCTGAAAGTGCTCAGACTCTTTGCCACTCAGCGCAGCAGCAATGGCCTGCAGGGGGATCTTGGTAGCGTAGCTGATGGCCACCTTGTAGGTTGAGGATCGGCCCTGCCGCCGAGACCTCTTCCTGTCACCATCAACACCGCCTTCAGGGCTGCCACCGCCAGCGGTGGTGATTCTGCCACGCACACACCCAGATAACATGAATAATAATAAAGAAGAAGAAGAAGAAGTAAATATTGTCCACCCATAGCAGACCTGCTGAAGGAGTCATCTCCCAGGACGACATCGAACTCTAGCTTGTTCTGAGGAAGTGCACCAATGGTGAACAGGCTCTTCTCACCGTCATACGCAAAGTCTTTGCCAGCAAGCTCGGACTCATAAGTCTCGTGGACCTTGTCCAGGATCTTCCTTCCAACTCCCTTGGCCTCCACTGGGCTACCATCCTCGTATGTTATGGCAACCTGTTAAATAATCAATAGCAAACAACTCAGTAATAATACACAACACAACCAGTAATCAGAAATTAACAAGACCAAGGCACTCACGCTGTACTGGTAGAAGTAGCCATCCAGCACCGAGTTGGAGACCTTGACGTTGAAATGATTTGTGTACAAGCGGAGTTTCTGACCTCTCGTACCAAGGCCGCGCCTAGCCATGGGCAAACGCTTGATCTCCATGGCCGCCGGCGCCACCTTGGTTGGAACGACGCCCTTGGGCACCTGCGGTGGAGGCGGGGGCGGAGGAGGAGGCACCACATCACCACAGCTATCCACATTCGGATCCATAATCTAGCGCATTAACCCATACATGTAGGTCGTCATTAACAGCAAAGCAGTAATAAATGAAAACAAGTGACGTTGGATCCGGAGCTTGATTAAAATTTAGAGTTGAAATGTCACGGTCGGAAATACTAATATAATAAGTATATTCAAAAAGGACAGGAGGTAAAAGCAGATAGGGCAGAAAAAGCAGGCCCGGGGTTTTAATCTGTTAGCCTAAAACGGAAATATGAAGCATCACAGCAGTACAGCTCATGAGGCACCTAACCAAAACAAGATAAAGAAGATTGGGATATCCTCTTTGAGCACTGTTTTTCAAACAAAAAATATTCATCCATCAACTCCACGCGCCTACCTTTCAACCGAAAGCAGCTAAACGAGCGAGAATGCAGTCAACCGGCCTGATAAACATAAACACAGCAAAAACGAAAACAAAAAGCGTATCAGTACTGCCAAAAACACGTATAAAACCCTACAGATCTACATGATACGTGAAAGCGGACACAAAAAATCCGCAGAAAACTCAATCACCGTAACTAGATAAAGCAAGACGGCGGAGGAGACTGCGGCGCACAGGTGGCTGCCGGAGATACAGTACAGAAGATCAAAGTAAGAGAGAGAGAGAGACGCACCGCAGTAGGAGCAGAGAGGGAGGACGAAGAGGCGCGGAGAGAGGGAGCACTGTACTGCTAATACTGCTACTATACTCCGTATACTTATAGCAGGAGTCCTCACAAATAGGATTTGTCTTGTTGACAACTTTGCGGGCCCCACCAAATCTCCCCTCCGGCCCATATTTGCAAACCCTTCTTTATTTATATTTATTTTTAATTCCATCCTTCTTTAATACGATTTCTTTCCAATGGTATCATGTGTAATTAAACACCTATCTACGGTCTACAAGGAATCACCCAATTTAATTTCACCTTCTTCATTAGTACTATGGTCAAGATTTTCATTACTGGGGTCACACATTTTTACCTTCTTTGCACTATTTTCCCCTATAACAATGTTTCCAAATACCTCACCCATGCATTTCTCATAATTGCAGTCGATTTCATATTATGTCATTTTTATTGATTTGATTTTAACTATGTTTATACAGTAGCCGCTCGTGCGTTGCGCGCGGTTGCCGATTAAATTTCAAGTATCTATATGCAGCCACTCGTGCGTTGCGCGGTTGTCAATTAAAATTTTAATTATGTATATATAGCCGCTCGTGCGTTGCGCGCGGTTGTCAATTTAATGTATGTTTATTTGAATCTAATCAATTTACACATCTTTAAATGAGTCTTAATTTGTAAAACAATTATAAAGTTTCCATATTTAACTATAAAATATTTATGCGAGACGATATATCAAAAATGGAAATCATATTCGGAAGTGATAATTAGATTCGAATATTGGAAGTGAGAATTAGATTTGAATGACGCAAAATGCCATATCTGAAGTGAGAATTAGATTCGTACGAATCCAAAACGTTGAATCAAAAGTGAAAATTTGATTTGTACGCTGCGGAATGCCATGTCGGAAGTGAGATTTTGATTCGCAGATGCAAAACGTCATATCGAAAGTGAGAATTAGATACGTACACTGCAGAACGTCGTATTAGAAGTGAGATTTAGATTTGTACGCAGCGGAATGCCATATCGAAAGTGAGATTTAGATTCGCAAAGGCAAAACGTCATATCAAAAGTGAGAATTAGATACGTACACTGTGAAACATCGTATCAGAAGTGAGGTTTAGATTCGTAAATTCAAAATGTCATATCGAAAGTGAGAATCAGATTCTCACGATGCCAAATGTTATTTCAGAAATTTCGCACGATGAAAAACGTTATATCCAAAGTGTGAATCAGATTCGCACGATGCAAAATGTCATATCAATAGCTAGAATAAGATTATGTAAAATAAGTGTACAATGTAAAATGTCCCTTCTAATGCCGACACTGCCCTCCCTCTCTTTGTTTCTCCATGAGAATGTGTTCTTAATTATGAAAAGATTAAAATTCTCAAAATGACCCTAACAAATTCCGAAAAGAAGTTTTTACGCTCTAACAAAAATTTATTCAGAATCGTTGCCTAACATTTCAGAGCGTTGCCATAAACCCTTATATCTCTCAATTGCTCTTTAAAGCCTTTAGTTTCTTCAATATTTTCCTTCTTGTGAGAGTGTACTTGAAATTTTCTGTGGAGTTTAAATAGAACTTGAATTCTAAAATCTATGAGTTTAGTTATCTCTTTCTTCGACAGTTCTTCTTTTGATAATGCTAAAATCTTACAATGTTGCATTTTCGTATCTATCAGCCTTAACAATGTAGTGGCCCCACTGGGGGCGGCGCTTCCTCTTCCACCATAGGAGCTTAGTGATTATGTTTGAGCAGGAGGCTGCTCCAGTAAGTGTGTTTGTTTGTTCAGCCGGAGGAGTGAATATGTCCCAAAAAAATCTGGCTTGCTTTTCTAGAGGTAGATGGAACTTGGCGGAACACTTTGTCGGGTGGGTTAGTTGTTTACAGATACCACCTTGGTCGCGACCTCTCTTCCCCTTTATTTCTATAATTCTTGTCGCATTTTCCACATGCTTGCGGAAATGGGATTGCTCAAGGTCTCCACACAACCTGGAACTATTGCTCAACAACCCTGAAATGGTTCTTCTTCCTCAGGTTCGGGTATCCTGCCAGTTCCTAACTTAAAATATGTGGAGTATTCTTCTCATAAGCGTGATGGCCTTGAGAATAGAGGTCTGAGCCCCTTAGGTCCGAAGAGAGCTTGCTTTCCAGCACCAACTCCTTATACAATTATAGACTCTTTTTTCCAGGGTTGGCTTCACTATTTAATGAAACTTATCAACCAAAGGTACGCATGAAACTCCTTATATTTATTATATTTTTGTCATTTCATGCTGACAATTATTTTGTTCTTTTAGACTCCCTTTGTGCGGCAAACACTTTGGCCCAACCGGCTCAGCTAGTTTCAGCAGTACAATCTTACATTGTCCAGGCTGTTGAAGCCTTGTTTGCCTATCTAGAGATTAATCTTTGGTCGGAGAAGGGTTCTTTAGAGAGAGTTAAGAGAGACTTACATATTTTCTTATCTACCCTCTCCACTCAAGATGGCCCCCTCAAGAGGCTTTGGTCATTCGCTAATGTGGGGTTCATACTGAGCACAGAAAATCTCTTAGGAAGAACATATAAATTAAGATCGTTCATCTGATTTAGAGATTTTTTTCATCACTCAGAAGAACTTTTAATGTACGATTGTTCATTCTCTTTGGAGATATTTTCATCCCTCAGGGAGAACATGTAGAGATTCGTCCGCTCGGGGACCCCTTAGGGAGAACTTGTTGTAGGGAGATCATCTTCTTGTGCGACGTCTCTTTATTGTAAGGTGTCTATCCTTGAGATGGGATTTCAACATGTTTAGGAGATTGCCTTTTAATAAGACATTTATTTGTTCTATATATGCCATCTACTGATGAGATTTCAGCCATTTGGAGACATCATATGAAATATGAACTTTATTTTATTAAAAATATTTGACCCTAATGCTCCTCTTAGGATGAACGACCCCCTATGCATCAGATTACAAGAGAAAAATCTTATAAATACTCTTGGGTGAACTACTTCATGGGCATAAAAAGAAGGAGTGTGTCCAACCTATAACTCTTTTTTTGTGGGGGGAAACTACGCCCCTTGCTATGGAATAAAATCTTGTTGTGGAGATCGTTGAATTTGAGGAGTTTGACTTTTGCTCATTGGAGATTAGTGATCGGGGACTCTTCCGCCTTAGCCGACTCGTTTTGCCCCTACTGACTTGTGCTCATTGCATGGCAAATGATAACGGTTGAAACCGAACCTCCCCCTAGACCGAAGGCCATGCTATTATTCTCCATTTGGGCCATATACTGATGAGACGTCAAATGCATGTGATTTCCGAAGCATTTAACATCTCTTTTGTGATATTTTTGTTGCAAGATTGCTAGATTTAGATAGGTTTACATCATAAGGGGTTTAGATGACCGTTTTCGGTTTTTGTATCTAAATCCTTC
>JAULKM010000006.1:17553577-17586727 GCA_032355605.1 Rubia tinctorum | reverse complement strand
TGGCAGGAGGTAGGCAGACAATGAGGGCAATGATGGAAATGTAAGCATACAGATTAGTACTGTCCATATCAGTCTGCAAAATTTGAGCCAAAAATTAGATATCCAATAGGAAGGAAATGGATATCACAAACACAACCACGGGACTGGAATATCACAAAAAATAACCATAGCTTTCTTTGAGTAGATGCTCCTATAGGTGAAGGAAATGTTTGAGATCATAGCACTGATGAACCCAGTCCAGTTGAACGATAGCTCAGTCAGTGATGCCATTGACACACCTGCATCAAGCCAAGGCTTAAATTCCAAGATGATGAGAAAAAGCAACACAGCCCGGGGTAAATCACGATTATGAAAGGGGAGAATAAACAACAGTTTCCAAAGACAAATTGATCATTCACCACCCCAGTTAATCGACAATTATAAAAATCAACTGAAACCAAGTAATGTATATAGAAGACTAGCAAGATTAGCAATGAAGAGAAAAAAAAAAGACAACTTTCTTCATGGTATATTACACATTATAAAATTACATCAGAACTCTGATTTTCAACACGAGATCAATGAAAAATTTCAAGACAAGCAAGACCTACCGAGTACAACTGGAGCCAGTGAGAGCCAGAGTGAAAGCGGTATCTGTTGCCCAAGGATGAACTGAGAGGCAGAAGCATTGAAGAAAGGCTCAAGTGCTGTTCAAAAACAAAACAAAAAAAAAAGGCAAAAAGAGATTAAGATGGAGGGCACCACAATGAAACCCCATGTCACTAGGGGGCGGTTGGTCACCTTTGATGGTATGGGTGAATGACACAGCAACTGTTGCAAATGAGACATTGCTGGTTATGTGGCCTATTCCATGGCAAACAGCAACAGGAATGAGAACCTTGAGGAGGTTCCCGTCAATAGGCTGGAAAAGAAGTAGCCAATGTCAGCGAAAATCAAATTCTAACATGCACAAAAGAAAAACAGCTAAGAAATCCTCATCCCAAATCAGCACTTCAACATTATTCTTATGCATTCCCTATCCCAAACATAAAAAGAGTTCACTTTGCATCGCTGAAATCAATATTGGAAAGTAGACCTTTTTTATGCTACGGAGGTAGTAAATTAACTTCTCAAATATGGAAAATAGGGAAAATTCAAGAACTATAACTAGGGGGCATAAAAATCATTTTAATCCTTTTAAAAAAAACACCTTGAAACTCATAACCATCCCAAAATGCTAGCTTTGATTATACAAGTTCAGTGGCACGCATTCGAGCAAAATGAGAAAACAGCATTAACCAGCAAGACGGATCAAATCTTACAAATCTTACAAATCTTGGCCATGCCATTCTCAGAATAATGAATGAACCTTCGACATTAAAAAACCATAGTACTAGACAAATCCCACATTAGTAAAAGCAGCATTTTTGGAAGATCACATCACAACACACTTACAGCTCTCTTTGGAAGTCCCACTGCCCAGCTGACCAAGCAGTACAACACCCCAACAGCCAAATGTATAACCGACACAAAGCTATCCATACATAACACCCAAACAAAAAACATTAAAATTATCTTCTAAAAAAAATCAAAAACTAAATAAATACCAGTAGCGATTATATATATCGAAAGAGAAAAAGTAACCGTACTAAGGATAAGGGAAGTAATTGTAGATCTTCTTGTTGAGGATATTGAATATCACGTTCAAGAAATACCTGCAATACAAGGTCAAATCAGTCATTTAAACAACGTTTGACGGTTAAAATTTCCCGCGGGTGAGGTAAAAAAGAGTACGTACCACATGAAGAAGAAAAACCCGGTTACGAGAGCCGGGTATTTCTGCAAGAACCCGACTTTAGCTTCCCTGAAGGCCATTAAAAATCGGGTCAGAATGATCAAATGACCAAAGGACAAGTCGGGTCGGGTTAACAGGTTATCGGGTTGGCGGATAGCGGGTCGTTTTTTTTAAAAAAAGAAAGGAAAACGGACCTCACCCGGCGGATTCGTTGCCCCCGGCAGAAGAAGCGGCGGCGGAGCAAGGACGGAGAAGTGTCTTTACCCCCTTCTTGAGCACTGGAGAAGCGGGGAACGCCGGCGAGGCCTCGAGGAGGATCGCTGAACGAGGCTGCCTTCCCCAAATCAAGTTCCCGCCGTTTCCCACAGTCCCGAGTGGTCGCCGGACTGCGACGAGGCTCTTGAGGCGGGGGAGGGTGGCGGTGCCGGAGAGCACGCGGGACTCCATAGAGTTTTGGGAGAGAGAAAAGGGGTATGGGAAATTGATTGAGGAAGCAAGTAATGTGTGGGCTTCACGAGAGTGTTACAGTGATCGTATTGGGTATGGGCCGTATGGCAGAGGTGGAGAAGATGAGGGGGAGGATTTTCGAGTGGCAGCTGTCAACTGACGAATGAGAGGTTCTCATTGTGTGGAATTTGTTTTTTGAATTTGAATATATTTTTCAAATATCCGTTTGCTTTTATTTGTTCCTTCTTGTCGTTTTTAGGAGAGGATTTTTCCTTACTTAAATTGCAAAGTTTAAATATATTTAATTCCTTTGTATTATGGGAATTTACACCAAAATTATGTTTGAGAGGTAAATTTTGATAATTCAAATGTTCATTAAACAGCTACTAACCACACTGATGTATTAATCTCGTATATGGATCTTTTGGGTCAGATGTGGGTCAAAATTATTTGGTTTCTTGTATAATTTAGGTACAAAATTTTAGATCGGGTAAGTGTCAAGTAGTTTGGTTTAAGTATCATTCAAGTAAGTTTCGAGAAATTGGTCGATTAAGGTTTTGCGCATGTTATTTTAGGTTTGGATTTTTTAAAATTGAGTTCAGATTGAATCAATTTGGCCTTGGGTATACTTTGGATACATCATTTTTAGTCGAATTTGGGTGGATTCAGGCATATTCAATTCAGATGCCGTTCATGTAAATGTAGAAAACATCTCATTATAATAAAATTGTGCATCAACATAGCAGTTTCTTCTCGGATTCGGGTTCGGGCTCGGGTTCGAGGACTAGCATAATTTGGGTTCAAATCCTTTCGGGTCTGTCATTTCCCTTTAGGTTCGTACCATTCGATGTAATAGGGTATGTTCGAGGGTTCGAGTCATTAATCAAGTATCACTATTCAAGTCACGATTCGAATTCCATGCGGGTATGTATTTTTGGATATTTGGGTATATTTTGACAGGCTAATAATCACATTTTAAAAATTGTATTTCGTCCTTGAAATTTTATATATTTAGTATTTGATCGTCTGTATTATTTTTAAATTATCTGTGTACCCTCATTGATTTTAAATTTTTTACAAATTCTTCTTTTAAATGATCAAAATAACTAAATTTACCCCCCCCCCCCCTCTCTCTCTCTCTTTCCCTTTCTCCTCTTACTATCTCCTCCTCTCCACTTTCATCTATGGCGACACAACTAAGTCAAAATGGGAATGCTATCACTTCTGCCATCATTACCACCTTGACACTAGTATCATTGCCACTACCCCCCCTTCCCCCCTCCAATAACCTTTATCGACTCCACCATCGCTATCATCTCAGTCAGCACCAGCATCACTGCCACACCACCACATTGACGTCCACCTCTTACCATTGCGGTCCGCTCCTACCCCAATCCCCAACCTCCACCATCGTCTTGAATTCTAACCAAATCAACATCTCGATTCAAACCAATCCAACCTTGAAACATCTAGCCACCTTGAATCATCCCCATTCTAATGATGGCGACGCAGATCCAAGCCATTATTCGATGGCTCATATGACTTCTAATGTGATGTCACTCTCCCATGTCTCTCCTTATTATCTTCACTTCTTGATGTGCCCAAGTTATACTCTTTTTTATCACATAGTGAATTCTAAATGTAAGGAAATTGGAACTTAGTTTTGAGTTTATTAGATGAATTTTTCTTAGAATGTTTAGGAATGAATTACCAATTTTATTTCCTAATTCTTTTGTTTTGAAGAGCAAAAGATTCGGTAGAATTTCAAAAATAATTTTGGTGCATTATCTGAGATGATATGGAGACCATGGGTTTTATTTTTTGATTTTCCACCGTGAGCACTATAAAAATGACTACTAGAACTCCCTAAACAAATTAATGCATGTTCACTGTAGCGAAGGAAAGAATAGGGAAACAGAGAAGTTCATAAATTTTGTGGATGCGGACCGTGGAAAAAGCCACTGTCCGTGGAAAAAGCCATTGTCCGTGAAAAGGTTAACTAGGAGCAGTGAATTTTTTCCACAGACTATGGGAATTTTTATGGTCGGTGAAGACCACTGCTTGGCTTTTTGCATTGTTTCTCTCTTTTCTAGTGCTATGAATAGCCTTTTATCCTCATTTCCGTGGAAGATGATTTTAGGAAGGAGAAAACACTTCTTCATCATGTTTTCCCTTTTCCTTCCATTTCCTTCCTTATATTAGACCTTGTATGTATCTATTAGTAGTAGGAGTTTAGCTTAACCTTGAGAACACTTGATTGAATGTTTTACTTTTGGTATATGATTATCAATTGAAATCTTTGCATTTATTATGTCTTTGATGCATGAATCTACTAAGTGTACTACTAGTTATTGTTTATGTGTTGATTGATTGCCAATAAAGAGGGTGGAATCCGACTATTTTCCCTCTGTCATATATAGTGAACTAGGAGCTTCTATCACAAGTCTATCATAGTAATCGTTCTTATAGCAAGTCTATCATAGTAATCGTTCTTATAGATTGTAAATGCGTTATTTACACATTTTTCCCATGTAGAACTTGACTATGTGTGTTATTTCTCTATGTTTATTGTTCTTGTCATGTTAAATCTATGGAGATTTTGAAGGTTATTTGTTAAATAGGATTATTAAGAGTTATTAAGTAGCACAGATCTAGAGGTGGCAAAATAGACCCATAACCCGCAGGTCAAGCGGATAATCTATTTTAAAACCCATGTGGATAATGAGTTAAATGGGTAGTGGGTTAAATGGGTATTTGAAAAATATGGGTTGGATGAGTTGGGTTTGCGGGTTCACTGCGGATATACCTATATGGGTTGAAACCCGCGGATTTACATATATAGGTTTGTATATAAACCCATATGAGTTGAAAACCGCGGGGTTTACCCTTATGTGTTGTTATATAAACTCGTATGAGTCACTATATGGGTTGAAATCCACGGATTTTACCCACATGGGTTGGTATATAAAACCTACGGGTTCATATATGATTGAAACACGCGGGTTTACCCATTTTAACCCATGTGTTGAATACTATTTTACCCACGGGGTTGAGCGGGTTTCAACCCAACCCATTTGTGACCCGACCCATTTTTAACCAATCATAAAATAGGTCGAAATGAGTCATAACCATATTTTCTATCAACCCATATAACCCAACCCGTATTTGATCCGCCCGCCCATTTTCTACTCCTACACTGATGATCGCACAATATGTGCTTTCATACTGTACAGGTAGAGTAGTGTGTTTCAAGGATCAACTAATAAGGAAATTGTGGATATCAATTGAACCCAACGCTTAGTATTGTAGTTTTATGTCCTTAATTGTTTTCTTTGTTTTAGTAGTTAATACCTCCTCCCATTATATATATATATATATATATTGGATCTTAAGTTTTATAATCTAAGTAGAAATAATTGAACATGATATGATCCCTACTTGTTTCTATAAACTTATTAAGGTTTTACTATTCGTATGTGACTTTTAAATTATATGTTTGAAAGGTACAATGATAACCTCCCATTTCTTCTCAGGCTTTGCTCTATTCTCTCCACTGACGCCACTTTCAAAAAACCAAACCTCGGGCTAAGCTCCCTTGCCACCTGGGTTCTTCTCAAATGGAACTAGCTGTTTTGCCTTATGACATCGATATTTCCTCCTTCGTATTATTCTCTAACAAGGAAGTATAGCAGCGAAACTCGTGATGCCGCGAAACAACAGTTAGTCATCACACCGAGGGTGGATCCACGCCACACATTATCAGCATCTGTGGGGTTTGGTGCAGCTTTTCGACTGCTAGGGTTGTTTGTGCCACCATTTGGCGGTGGTTTAAGTTTAGGGAGGAACAAAAGAAGAAGAAGGGATGAACTAACAAAAAAATAAATAAAAGAAAAGATAAAAGAGTATGTGAATACATTTTAAAATATAATTAATTAAATAACAAACCAAATGAAAATTAATTATTACATTAAATATTCAATTGCTCAAATTATTTTTCACTCTCTGCCAATATATAGAACCAAACATTTTCTTTCATCAAATTCTTTATTTTAGAGAAAATGATGGATAACCGGTTGGAGCTCAAATAGTGTGTAGAGTCTCTAAAATCAAGCAAAGTCTCCATTGTAGAGAAATCGTTAGACTTGCTATAATAATATCGAAGTTTGACTATTTTTGCAAATGCTATCATTTTGTATTTATTATATCTTAGGACTTGTTCTCTGGAGTTTATTTTTGTTGAATTAAACTGAACTGAAAAAAAATACCACTAAACTATTGCACATGGACCTCCTCTCTCTAAGAAGTCGCCTTCTCCAAACCCTGATGGGTGTCGCCCCCTCCCCCCGGTTTTTGTTTCAATTTCTTTAATTTCATCTCTTTTCTCCGTCCTTCATGTCCAACTTTTCTTAGTTTTTTTGTTTCTCTCTCTTTTACGGGACAAAGATCTTGTTGATCTATAACCCAAACCTCATGGAGTGACTTAAGAGAGACGATCATTATTCACATCGGAACTACAGATGGTGAAGAGGCTGATGAGCTTCCCCCCAGGCGATGGTTTTTTATGGTGAGCTCTTCTTTTGCCAATGGTACCCAAAGGGTGGGTAAAGTCCTCCCGTTGGCAACTGTGAGTTCAGGGTTTTAGATTCTTCTTTTTTCTCCACAAACGGCAGCCAGATCTTTTAAAAACCAGGTCAGACATAGGTAGAGCTTCACGGTCGGTAGTCGGTAGGAAGGTCGAGTCTCCTAAATTCTTCTCTGCATAGGTACTTTTTAGAAAGTCATTCAAACTGTTGAGTGAATTGAAGTCTAATATTGTTTTTACATTAGAAGCCAAATAAACAAGAATTTCGATGATAGAGAAATCTTGTTGTAACCTCCGTCAACAGCTCTACGGCGAAGCCATTGCCACTATCACTCTTCCTTCTTTAGAAAATTTATTTAGGTGAAAGCTACGAACTCAGAAGAATCCAAAGCAGCTAATTCTGCAAGTCAAACAATGACCCGAGAGAAAAAGCTCCGAAAAATATGTTTAGTAATACAACGTAGTTAGGGAATGGTTATATCTAACACATTGACCGGAGGCCTGGATTGAACAAATTGATTTAGATTGGGAGAATTTTAGTTCGTAAATGTGATACTGTTTTTTGAAATTTGAAGTTGCAACCTCCGTATTTCAACTTTAGGAGGATGAAGATGGTGTGCTACTATTTTTTTACTACTTTTAATTTTCAACTGAATGATTTATTTGCTACATCAAATATTAACCTCAATGTAGCTGTCATATTTACCACAAGAGTTTTCGAATTGCTATTTATATATTTAGCATTCTGCGTAAGGGAGTCATTCTCACTTCTATTGTAATAAGATCAACTTAATTATAAAAGGTTTGGGCCCATTGATCATTAATATCAAGGGTTGGATAACCAAAAAACATCCTCATCTTATAGACAATTCTAATTTATTAAAAAAACTAAATTGAACTGAATTGAAATAAAAATAAGTATACTGAAAATAGTAATAAGACAAAGTTTTGGGAAATAAAGTCTTCCATAGATCTATGGAAATGCAAGGTTTAATTAATAATATGAAACTAGGGGGGTTTATAATCTGCAATAACTGCAAGTGAAACATTTGATTTTTGGTTAGAAACATTAAATATTTAGATTAGAGCAAACCACTTCGGTGACCCTTAAACTATCACGATCGTTCACCTTTGGTCCGTCATCTTTTTTTAAAAACAATTTTGGCATCTCAACTCACCAAAATACTGATTTGTGGCCATTCTGTCAAGTCAAAACGTCAATTCGGTCAAAAGTGTCAAATTTAGGGGGCAAAATAGTCATTTTACATTTTCCTATATTTTTCTTTTCTGTTTTCCTTTTTTTTATTTTTTATTTTTTTATTTTTACGTTTCCCTTCCCTTTTTCCCTTCCCACGCTGGCCACTCCATCACCCCACCACCCCACCATCTCTTCTCGAGTGATAGAGTATCATCGAAAGGTTGACACCGCCGCTCGAGGTGGTGAAAATTAATACTCTGCCACTTCATGTCGCCTAAGCATCCACACCGCCAGTCATATCGACATCTTAAAAATTTCTAATGCCATAGAAAGTGTTCAGATCAAAGGTTTGGGTTTTCAACCACTATCCGGAGCAATGGGACTCCGAAAGAGCGCGGTGGCTGGTGGAGCCCGTCGATGGCACCGCCGCCACCCGAAGAGTCTTTCTAGGGTTTCATTTAGTTTCTTTTGCTCTCCACTATGGGGTTTCCTCCTGAGAATCTCATCCAAATTGGAATGTGTCATATGTTTTTTATAGAGTTTTTGAAGTTGGGGAAGGTTTTTTTTTATGTGGTTTGGTTTTTGTTTGGGGGGGGGGGTTATAATTGTGACACATAATGGTGATTGAGAGAATATCATCTTCCAGAGATTATCAGGGCACACCGGGGAAGATAATGGCGATTGAAAGAATCTCATATGCTGGAGATTCTCAAGGCATGCAGGGGGAAGAGAATGACGATTGAAAGAATCTCATCTGTCAGAGATCCTCAAGGCACGCCAGGGAAGAGAGTCCAGCAAGGCACACCAGAGATGATGAGGGATTCGAGGATTGAGTGGTTCGCCATCAGGGATGGGTTTTAGGTGAAGCTCCGAGTCGCCGCTGGGACCTTTTTCTGGGCCAACGACACGACGTCGCCCTTGAAGAAGGTGACTTTGAAGAAGAAAATGATGCACGCTTGGATCAAATGCAATGGCTTCAAATCAGTAATTTTGTAAGTTGATGGGCCAAAAGTATATTAAAAAAAGATGAGGTGCCAAAGGTAAACGTTCGTGATACTTCAAGGGCCACCGAAGTCATTTGTTTTTTAGAGTATTACACATAACTTATATGCAATACCCTAAATATGTGTTCCTTCTATCCCAACTCTATTTGCACTTCTAGTTTTTTGACACAATTCTATATCAAAATTTGACCGCATATTTGAATAGGTTTATGAACAATAATATTATCGTATATGGCATTGTTCAATTCGACGTAACAGTTAGTTTCTAAATATCAACTTTTTATTTGCCGTTATTATATGTAGGAAAAAATATTAACGGGCAAACATGTTTCTTGAACAGCGTGATAATGATTGCACTGCAAATCTACCTGGGACGGAGGGAGTAATGTTTCCAGTCAAAAATCAAATAGGTGTATGAGTTTACCCAAGTAGGTTATAACCCAAATTTAACCCAAATTTCAATTACTTTAACCTGCAATTTTTTTCATCTTTTTGTGGTAAAATTGCACTTGAGTCCCCAAGATTTTCATAGCTCATGAAAATACCGTCTTTCAATAGACGAACTATAGTAATAGTATAACTAAAATTAGCTACACCAAATTTCTACTAAATTCCACTAGATTGAATTGAACTAAATTGAATTGAAATGCAAACTCCAGAGAATAGGGCTAAATGTCAAACTCTCACTCAATATTATCATCTTCTCCTTCAAATTCATTTTTCTTTTCAAACAATATCATTTTCATGCGTGTTTTCCTTTCTCTCAAACTCATGCAAATTACTGTCACTGTATAATGATAGACTTTTTTTGTGTGGTAAGACCACCTTAGTGGGGGGAATTAATAGGCACACCAAACCTTGAAATGACAAAATAAAAGATTGTTGTTCTTTACAAAACGTTCAAAAAATTGAACGATGACTTTGAAAAGATAAGCTAAAGACGGTCGTTTTCAAAAGGCAACTGTTTTTTGAAGTGTTTCCAAGTATATCAAACTCCACCCCCTGTGTCGAATGATACTCTGGCCAGACTTCATAATATAGTTGTCAAGCATAGCGTGTTTCTCCTCGCATGTGAAGATTGATAACTGTTGAGCTCCATTGAGATGTGTATTATCACTTGGCTAGTGTTCAACACCATCTACCATTTTTTATCAGCTTCAGTTGGAAAGCCGACCAAATTGGCACTTTGATCAGCATCAGTTTGATCCACCATTTGTTGAAGACCATTTTCCGTGCATGGTCTGCATTGTACATGCGATGCAAAGGAAGAAATAGCAGTAAACCATTCTACTGGCATATCCTAATGGAGGGTATATTTAACTTGTCCAAGATCAATAGCCCCCTAACATTATGCTGAAGAGAAAGATAAGAGTAAGTAGCTGCAGATTGTTGGTTATCGAGACTGAATTTTGCAATAGCATCAGCAACCATATTTGATTCCCTCACATCATGAGTGATATCAAATTTTGGCGTAACAGAAAAGATTGAAAAGAAAAGAATGATAGACCAACCAGAGATTACTGCTTATTGTTCCATCTAAAATTTCTCAACTGAATTTATAAAGTTACTTGTTTGAATTTTAAATTATTAATATATGTTTATGTACATCTAAACACAATTTTTTATATCAACTAACAGTAAGACGAGATTATTTTATAATTGATGTAATTAATTTGGTGATTTGATGTTTTTTTTATCTATTGTTGTAAGGTTCCTTTAAATTTGATTTTTTTAAAAAATGTATCATAATGCATAAATAATTATAAATTGATCCGAGAAATTATTAAAATGAGTAACTGTTAGTCGATTTAACCGGAGTTTTCTCACATCTAGACATTATAAAAATTAATAATTTAAATTATAAGTTATGATAAATTTGAAAAAGCATTTCAAAATATTTTTATACATCGATAAATTAAATTAAATTAAATAATCAAATTTGCTCAATTTAATATAGAATAGTCAATTTAAAATTTTGATGGAGAAGGAGGGAGTACTTAATAATCGTCTCTTTGATTCCTACAACCACCAAGAAGGATTATTTAATTTTTGTCTTCTAATCTTCTTTAAAAAGAATTTGATTCCCAATGATCAACTTTATAGCTTTGGTTTCGCCGGTATTGCCATGGTTACTAAACATTAACAACTAATTTGTGATCTCGTAAGCGACATTGGACGTATCAAAGTGCAAAACAAAAAAGAATGTGTGTGGGTTTAAGCAAGAACAAAGTATTATAATACGATAGGGAGGAAATTGGCAATAAAATAGGATGGGAAGTTCTTAGAGGTATCTCATTAACTCTATTTTGTTTAAAAAAAATAAGGAGCACTCCTTATTTAATAAGAACCATTGTAGAGTTTTAAAAGTCACTCCTTATAAGGAGTTGCTGCTTATTTAATGAGTTGATATCCCTTTATTTGTGCATTGTCAACCAATCTTTAACTGCCACTTACTTTTGTATATTTAATTAATTATAATGAAAAAAGAAGTGTCTAAGAAGTGTTTATTTATGGAGATGCATTGTTGATAGTTAGTTCTTATCTAGTTTTTATCAAAAATCATGAAGTAACCCTTAAGAAGTGCTCTCCTAGTAAACTACCATTGTGCATGCTTTTAGCTGTCTAAAAGGCACTATTCCCTCCGTCCCAAGCGAATCAATACATTTACTATTTAGCAGTCAAAGTTGTCAAACTTTGACCACATATTTGAATAGATATAATAACAATGATATTATTGTATGAGATATTGTTAGATTCGTCGTAATATTTAGTTTCTAAATATTAGTTTTTTATACACCTTTATTATTCATAGTTACATATATTTACCGTTAAATATGTTTCTTGAAAATCATAAAAAAAATAATTTGTGCAAATTTCTTGGAGGGAGTACTAAATTACTAATTGAGGGCATGGCCTACAATTATGTCGAAGAGGAGAGAAACTTGTTCCTTGAAAAATTGCATAGTGTGATTTTGTGATTTTTGGATTGGGATTGATCTTATCTTATCCTCACCTCAATCTAGAGGCGCATGTGATTCGTGAATAAGGGATGGTCAGGTCCCCCCCACCCCATCCCCCCGTCTTTCTATCTTCAACACCCTCATCAGTTTGTTTGTTTCTTTCTTTCTTTCTTTCTTTCTTTCTTTCTTTCTTTCTCTTTATCTTTCAATATTATGATGAATAATCACTCCCATTCATCCGAGATCCTAAAGAGTTATAACATTAGTGAATTTAGACCTGGTATTTGAAATAAAAGCAAAAAAAAAACTAAAAAAATAAATACAATCATAATCCTAATTTTAGTATAAAAATGTCAATATAATCTTGTAAAATGAAAAAGTGTCAATTTAACCCTGACTTTATGACAAATTGTGCATTTATGACATTTTGTGCTAATTCTGGTATTGACTGAAGAAATTAGGCATTGATCGAGTTTGAAAGGTGTAAGAACATCCACAATGGTTACTCCTTAACCCACTTTTCTTAATAAGAAACACTCCTAATTTAAGGAGGACCATTGTGGATTTTAAGAACCACTTCTTAATAAGGAACTGCTTCTTAATTAAGGAACTGATACCTTTTTATTTGTGAAATGGCCAATTAATTAAGACAAAGTCTTGGGAAAGTCCGTTTTTCTATAGGAAGATGGAAAGACGAGATTTAATTAGAATATTATGAAATTAAGAGTTTATACTCCGTGGTAACTACAAGTGAAACATTTAAATTTCGATTAGAAACGTTACATATCTAATAATTACATATTTAGGGTAAAACATATAAATTATAGGTTTATAGGTTTTACTCTAAATATGTAATATTTCTAAATAAAAATAGGCGTGTAAATTTACCCAAATAGTTTATAACCTGATTCTGATCTAGATTTTAATTGTTTTAACCCGTGATTTTTCATCTTTTTGTAGTTGAATTGCACTCGAGTCTATGTTATTTCCATAACTTATGGAAAATACGTCTTTCAAGAGACGGACTCACCAATCAATGATTGACACTTGACATGACTTTGATTAGTATTTTTAATTAGTATTCTATATTTAGAGTCCATCTTTTGAAAGACGGTCTTTCAATAAGTTATGGAAAGACTAAGGTTTATATTGAAAATTAGAAGAAATTAAGATAAAATTTCCGGGTTGCATTAATCGGGTCAGAAACTTATAAGTTATAACTACTGCACGTTGCATAATAAATTTATAATATTGCAACTAAAACCTTTTACCTTTCTATAATTCTAATTCAACAACGTTTTTCTATATGCTTGTGAAAAGATGGTCTTTCCCAATACTTAGCCCTAAATTTAATGTTATTTTTTCATAAGCATTTTTATGAATATTTTTAATGTATTTCTATTTTATAATTTTATATTTTAATTAAGTGATCTATTTTGTGAAATTGTGTTTCTTTATGCTAATTATATTACTAAATTATTTATACTTGAGTGTGAGAGTATTTAAATTTAAATTTAGAGTATTTAAATTTTATATAAAATATTATTTTTGATGAAAGAATACATGTTTGTTTTATATTTATATAGTCAATACAATATAATTTTTTAAAGTTACATGCTTATAAAATTTAAATATATATTTTAATTCGAGATAGTGATGTGGCGCTAAAGAAGTGATTCTCAAATATTATTCAATTGGTGGTAGTTGGTTCTTACCTAGTTTTTATCAAAATTGATGATGTGACATTTAAGAAGTGTTTGTTAAGTCCACTAGCATTGTCGATGCTCTAAAATACCCTCACCCGTTAAACTAAATTTTCCTCATTTTACCCCTCTTTGTCATATAAACAACCACCTAAACCCTAAAGTGCTGCCATCGCCACCATCCACCCACCACATCTCCTCCCTTTTTTCTCTCCCGCCCAACCACTTTACATCCCCTAATCTATACCACCGCCCACCTCTCCCGCCCAACAACCCCCACATCCGCACCACCCACCACAACCTCTCCCGGTTACAATTGATACCTGCCGAGAAACTGGGTCAATGGTAAAACCATCAACACGATGGAGAACGCTGGAAACGTTGGATTCACATGCCTCGATTGCCTGAAACAAAAAATTCAATCCACAAATTTGATTGCTTTGATTCACATCGTCGAAGTCACATTCTCCGATTGAACGAGGTCTGAATTGATTCGCCGTCGAAGACCACCATTGGGAGAGATGACATTGCTGAAATGGATGGAAACCACGGAGAAGATGACATTGAGAAAAATCCCATCGGTGGAAGAACCCGATTGGAGACGACGCTAAGGAGAAAATGAAGTCGATGACTAATCGATGGAGAGGACACCTGAAACTGCTACTGTTAATGGAAACTAGACGACCGAAGGATTGGAGACGACATATTTGGAAAATTGTCAGAGAAGAGGATCTTGAGGCGGAGGAGGGTGGCGGCGAGGAGGGTGGAGATAGAAGAGGGTCGAGGCAGAGAAAGAAGAACATCAATTAGCCAACATGGAAGAAAGAAGAAGAAGAAATGGAGGGCATTTCCATTTTTTTAAAATCTAGTTGAAAATGGCCATTTCATTACATAATTTCCCCTTTACAATTGAAGTCAACGGTGATTGGCACATACATCAATAAGTTAGGGTTATTTTGGTATTTTCTCATTTTACAGGGTTATATTGACACTTTCAGCATAAAGTTAAGGTCATTTTAGCACTATAATAAAAAAATATTTGAAAGGAAATAATATTTTGGATTTATTTTCCTGTCATTCTTATTAATTGTGCATATATTATATACTCTACAAGAATAATGGCTTTTGCCTCAATTATTTGATTTTTGGCTAATAGCCGACATAAAAAGTTTTTTATCTCAATTTTTTTGAAAGAGAAGTACTTAAAAGATGTTTTTCATCTCTGTTTAAAAAACCGAATTAAAAGGTATGTTATTTATCTCGCTTATGGTTTAACCGAGATAAAAAGTCATAAAATTGTAGTAAATGATGAGACCGACAAGTATATCATGTTGGTTGTGTTATTATATACATGCATGAAACTTTGATCATGGCGGCCGATGTCACAAATTACGTCTGCCTGCCTGACAATAAAACTGATGGGCATCCGACGTGGGCTATGTCTTGAAAATGTTAGGTTAAAAACTATCATTTCATAGAATTTGATCTAATCTTATAGATTGATTACAATATCAGAATTTAATATGTTTGAAAACAAATATTTGATATAAAACAAATTAAATTATCCAAACAATCAAATTAATCCAAATCACCAAATAATTCAAAATTAAATCATCCTCATTGAAAGTATAATAATGTATTATGCTTCAGTATCTCGCAAAAATTAATTATTATTGCCACTAAAGGTGAGAACCTTGAATACAATCCTAGGATTGGTCCCTTCCAAAAAGCTCAAAGACATATGCATTCCCACAAGTCAGGCGATTGCCCTCCTGAATTTTCTCCATCCCTTTGGGGAAACAGCTTTGGTTGCGCAGTTCCTAGAGTAGCTCATCTCCAAGTTGTATCTATTACATTTGAGCAACACCGAGACCTTCTTCCGCGACACGTATGTTGAATTTTTTTCTGGAATAAACTGAATCATAAACGAAAAAAACATTTAGTATTTTGGATTTAAACAAACAAAAAATGGAATAGATGTAGGTACGGAAAATTACCATCTTAGGAACTTTCCCAAAGTTCTGCTGGAAAAGAATGTTAGAGAAACCATAATTGCTGAGTGACATGGTGTACTGATTGATACCCCAGGCTCTAGTATTGCTACCAGATCCCACATGGTTCTACATGACCACAGGAGACAGTTTCAGAGTGCCTTCTCCGGCTCCGCCTTTAATCGTCAAGAAACTGGTTTAAAAACCATCTTTAATTGGGATCATAATATGGTTCTGAATTAGAAACCTGTACCGGAGGTTTTATAAAAAATAACTGTTGAAAATTAATTGATTAATGATAACATTCAAGTGAAACAAAGAACACAACTGGAAAACAGAAAATTAAACATAGGTTCAAAACCTCAAGTATCAATCATTAAATTAATTTTTTTTACTTCAACACAAAATCTCAAACCCCCAACATTGAATTGAAAAATCTAAACTCAAACATCAAACAACAAAATCGTACATGGGCACGGTGTCTATGATATGCGCAGAGGCGAACGGTTGCGATGGAGATGGATGCGTCAGTGGCGTCAGGCAGATGAGGACGAAGGTTTATGCTTGTCGTGGAGGCAGAGATGTGTGGTGGCACCAAGGCTGAGGAGGGCGCGACTGCATGTGTTAGCAAAGTGGTTGATGAGATTGTGATGGAGACGGAGGTGTCGGTGGTGATGGGCAGACGAGGGCGCAGGTGTACGCGTGCCATAGAGGTGGAGACGTGCGGTGACACCAGGGTTGAGGTCGGGAGGTTGTGTACGGTGGCAAAGTGGTTGATGAGGTGGAGATGTGCAATAATGTCGATAAAGTGAAAAGACCAGGCTACTATATCAGGAAAAAATGATTGGGGGAGATGAAGAAGAGAAAGAAATAGAGATTTCCAAAATCTAGGAAATGAAATAAGAATGAGGCAACACGATTTGGTGAAAAGGATGAGGAATGCAAAAACTACAAACTAAAAGAAGAAGAGAAGCGGCACATGCTCGAGAAAAAAAAGAGATAAGGAGTAGAAGTAAAACCCTAACCCTAAATAGGTTGGCCAAATAACTAATAAAGTTAGCCCATTAAAATCGGTGAAACCAGAAGAGCTGTTACACTGCGACAATGTTTAAGAGGATTCCGACAAAGACTTGACCGTGGATCTGGCAGGAGGGAACAAGGTGGATTGAGCTGAATTCGGTTTAGATGTTGAAACACGATTGCCCACAACAAAGGAGAACCAAACATCACATGTAATGGAATAACGCTATTAGAAATCAGAGGGAAAAGAAGAAGCATAAGGAGAACTAAGATAAAATTTCACTAAAAATTTTCTAAAAAACCCTAGTGCTCTGATAGCATGTATAGAATAATAAGAATAATTATGGCTTACCTAATTAGTAGCCTTGACACTTTTTATCCATAAATAGTATTTACATGGAAAAGTCTATTTTATCTTTACACCTTAATACTTCTCAATTACCGAGCAAGATTACTCTCAACCTAATGTCTAGTATGCACTAAAATCCTCGTTTTAAGAAAAAAGCATCACAACCCTAGAGTTTCCTGTCGCTGTCGGAGAAAGTCGCCAAAACTCTGACGGCCTCCCCCACCATTTTTTGGGCCACACTTCTTTAGCCAAACCTAACCCATCATTACTCAGATCTCACCTATTGTCAGACAGCCGATCAATCTTCACCGCTCGAACCCTATTGGAATCTAATTCGCCTTTCATACGTCGCCCCAAACTTCAATGCTCACACACAGTCTCCACTTAGATCTCTGACCATCGAGGCTGGCTGCTACCACAACAACCACTTAAAGGTCGCGATGAAGATCTCGTACAATCATAACTTTAGCCGATGACCCTATACGGAATGACCACCACTCCAGGGACTTTAATTTTGGTCTCATGAGAGTAAAAAATTTGACTGATCAATGTTAGGTTTACTCCCAACGGTAAACCTGCTTCTTCCAGTCAATGTCGAATAACTCGCGAGCAACACTAGTCACTGGTTTACTTTCTGGCTTATGTCTCAAGGATGCTTGCTGAGTGTTGCCTTGTTCCAAATCCTTGAATCTATTATCCCTATTCCTCATTTTTTTTACTTTGACAGAGTGAACCCTATGCAGCTATTGTAAACTAAGATTACACAAGTATAAGCAGCAGTCAGTTTATACCAGGGACAGTGCAAAACTCTCTGCTAAATACTTTGGTCATTTCTAGATTGAGAAAAGGATTGGTAGTGTGGCTTATATACTGAAAATGCCAGCTACCAGTAAAGTTCATCATGTTTTTCATGTATCTTTACTCAAGAAACATTTTGGAGATTTGCCAAGAACACCTATTGTTCCACCAAGCTACTAGTAAAGTTCAGCCTGTTTTTCATGTCTCTTTACTCAAGAAACATATTGGAGATTTGCCAAGAACACCTACTGTCCCACCAACTGAAGAGTTGCAATCAGACATTACTCTTATTCCTAGTAGAATTTTGCAAAGAAGGCTGATACAGAGGGGATATAAGCAGGTTGTGCAATGGTTGATCATCTGGGAAAACATAGCTGAGGAGGAAGCTTCTTGGGAAGATGTTGATTTCATTACAAATCAGTTTCCTATTTTCAAAGCTTGAGGATAAGCTTCATGCTAGGGAGAGGGATTGTTATGATCGGATGGTAAAATGGTAATTTGGCTTGATTACTGATCAGAAACATCAGATATGCTTATATCATGCAAAATGGATGAACTCAGCTTTACAGCTGATTTTTAGTTGCTATTTTCTTCCTTCTTATTTTGGTTGGATGTAAGATTAACATGTATAGATTAGGAGTTAGTTGGAGGCACTTATCATCATTGTTGATCTAACTTTTGAGCTTCAGAACAAACTCTCTCCTCATCTCATATTTCTTCCTTCTCATTTATAGAAATTGAGCTGATTGTTATTGATTCAATCAGTAAAGTTTTTCTTTCATTTTTAATTCCTTGTTTAATTAGGTTTTGATCTCCACCATCATAACAAAATCTTGGAATGAATACTAAAGGGCCCAACCCAATGTAAAAAGCCCAGTTCTGAATATTAAGGAGGAAAAAAACAAAAACAGATATAGAGGATCCAAATTAAAATTTTCAGGCCCCCTTAAATTTTGGACCTAGTGCGGGCACACAACCTGCACTACCCTTGGGTCGGCCTTGCGTTTCATTAGATTTTACACACTTTACTTTTATTGTTGTTTTTATGGATTTGACACACGTTCTTTTTTGGAAAGATTCCTTTAATTTCATCCACTCATTATATTTTTCCTTTCTAAATTTAATTTCATCCACCCATTTCATTCATTTAAATCCAAATATCTATTCTTATGGTACCAAATCCAACGAAACGGAGGTAGTACTATGTACTCCTGCAGTATATATATTTCACTTAAAGTACTGAATTACTTTTTAACTAATTAAATTACTCTTTATCTTATCAACACAATTATATTCATATTTTTATTGGCAAAGTCTAGGGGAAATCGTCTTTCCATAAGCATATGGAAAGACAGGGTTAAATTAGAATTATAGAAAGGCACGCAGTTTTTGTGGTAATATTAAAAATTTATTCTACGACGCATAGTAGTTATAAGTTTATGTCCCGATTAATACAATTTGAAAATTTTATCTTGATTTATTCTAATTTGCAGTTTAAATCTTGGTCTTTTCCTAACTTTTAGATAGACCATTTTTCAAGAGACTTAGTCATTTTTATATTGCTTCCTTTCTATTCTTTCTACCTTTTAAAAGTTGATGCAAAGTTGATGCCAATAAAAGAGAGAATTTTTTTTATAGCCAATTAAATGTACACAATACAAACATAATGGAATTGTGAGTGATATACTAGTATACTTATAAGTCAAAGCCACATATTTTAGATATATAACTAATCTGTGTGAATCCATCTTGAACTATGTGTTTTCTATGCTAGTTTTTTGTTCTTTAACCTGGTGTATTTTCTGAGCATCTCCGCCTATGGGTAGGACGGTGGAGAGGAATATGGGGAAGAAAACAGTGGTTTGGTTGAGCAATCGGGATATAGAGGGGAAATTTGGATCGGATAAAGGTGGAGAAGGGTTTAAGGAGGGGTTAAAGGGGGTTTTGAGTGGTGGAAAAGGTGTGAATAAAAATACTCCAAAATCAATAAAGGTGACATAAAGCTTAACAAAATGAGCCGCAGAGGATGTGGAATTCATTGGGTTGATACCTCCAGTGAAGAGCAAACCGGTGAAAGAGGAGGAGAGTGCTCTATGACTAAGGAAGGTAAAAGACTCTCATGGGGTGAACGAGTAGAAAAGAGGGAAGAATCGAATTCTCTATTTGAAGAGGATGGATTTGAGATCAAATACTATGGGCAAATTGAAATTGAAGGATTGAAGATGGGCGAAATAACTCTAGAGGATATAGAGGAAAGCTCACAACAATGGAACACTTCAGTGATATGCGGGATCCTGGGTGCAAACCCCCCCCCCCCCCCCCCATTTAAGGTGTACTTGAAGGTTTGTTTTTCAGAATTTGGGGAAAGAAAGTTAGTAAGGTGTGGATGTTGGATATGAGTGTATTCATGGTAGATTGATAAGCCCGGATTATAAGAGTGAAGTTGTTGAAGTTGGTACAGTATTTTTTGATGGAAAATCTATAATAGTTAAGCCATGGTCTGCTGATTTTGATTTCTTTGAGCCTAGTAAAATCCTAGTATGGATTTAGTTACCAAACCTCCCTAATGTATATTGGCAACCAAAGCTAATATGTAAAATTATACGCCCTATTGGCATACTAATTTGTCTGGACAAAGCTACTCAGCAAAAGGACAGATTGGCATATGAAAGGGCAATGGTAGAAATGGATATGGGGGATGAAGTTCCTGAAAAGGTGTTGTATTTGAATTAACATAAAGTCATTATGCAGCAGGAGGTAAACTATGAATGGAAGTCGGTGAAATGTGTAGAATGCAACCAGCTCGGACACTGCAAAAGTGAATGTAGAGGAAAAGCTGGAATTGATGGGGAAAGAGTAAAGAGAAACTGGAAAGTATACATTCCTGTAAAACAAAAAAGGGTTGGAAGGGAGATGAAGTATCAAAAACTGAAGAAGGAAATGGGGATTCAGTTGGTCATGGTGGAGCAGCTATAGCAGAAATGCTAGAAATGGGGAGGAATGGTGATATTGGGGATGGAAAATTGGAGGATAAACCTCCTGATGGAAAGTAATTAGATCATATGGATGTACGGGGACTAAATAAGTCTAGTAAACACAATATAATCAAGAAAATCTTATTGCAATACAATATTGGTTTACTGGGGTTACTGGAGACAATAATCAAAAAAGAAAAGGAAAAAGAGGTGTGGAAAAGCACAGGGTTAAACAGGGAGTATGAAACAAATGTGGATGTGCCTATTGGAGGAAGAATCTGGGTGATGTGAAGAACTGATCAGTTTGAAGTAAAAACACTGAGTAGGGGAGAACAATGGATGCATTTGGATGTACTAGTTAAAGAATCCAAGTTAAACTGTTTTTGCATTGTAGTGTATGACTTTAACACTGGACGAAAAATATAATCAATGTGGCAGTTTCTGAAGAGCTGTGGTGGAAAGGCCAAACCATGGCTGATTGTAGGTGACTACAATTCCCCATTGGAATTCAATGATAGAATTGGAGGTCTACCAGTAGAGGAGAAAGAAAAGGAGAACTTTCAAGAAATATTGGAAGTCTTAGAATTGGTGGAAATAAAAACTACTGATAATTTGTATACCTGGAGTAACAGGAGAGTAGGGGCTGGAAGGTTTATAAGCAGGTTGGATAGAGGAATGGTGGATCAGTTATGGTGGAGAGAATTGGATAAAGTTGTTTGTGAAGTAAAGAGTGAAGCAATGTCAGACCATCCACCTCTTGTAATCAGGTTTGATATAGGAGTAAAAAAGTTTAGAAGGCCCTTCAAATATTCCAATATGTGTTCTCTGTCTCCTTTATTTAAGAGTACAATGAAACATGTGTGGTATAGTACAAAAGTGAATTCCGTGGTTGATATGGCAGCTGTGTTTAAGGCTTTACAAAAGCCTCTCACAAGCCTGAACCTATGAGAATTTGGAGCTATTGGGGAAAAAGTGGAGCTGGTATCAAATGAGTGGAAGGCAGCACTTGAGAAGTTGAATGAAGATCCACTATCAATGGAAAAGCAGGAAATGAAGATTAAGACCAAGAAAGAACTTGAAAGAATACAAGAAGCAGAATACAGATTCATGCAGCAGAAATCAAAACTGCAAGGGCTTTGTGATGGGCACAGGCCAAAAAAGGTATTCTATGATACCATGAAGTCAATACAGCGAAAAAAATAACATTATCACTCTTAATGTTGGAGATGTAGTGTTGACATACCAAGGAGAAATAGAGGCTGAATTGGTGAGACACTTCAAGCAGTAATTGGGAAACAGATCTAAAACAAGGAAACTAGACAAGAGTGTTGCAGATTATGGTGGGAAACTGAGTCTAAGCCAGCAAGCAAAACTGATAAAGCCAGTGTGTGAAGAGAAGGTTAAACACGCTTTGAAAGGGATACATTCAGCAAAGAGTCCAGGGAAAGATGGATTTACCAGCCAGTGTTTTTAAAGAAACCTGGAATATTGTAGGGAATGATGTGGTTAAGGATGTGAAAAAATTCTTTGAAGGGGAGGAAATACCAGCTGAATTCAGAAGCACTGTCATTGCCTTAATACCAAAAATTGTTGTGCCACAGGTATGTACTGATTTTACACCAATAGAATGTTGCTCTACTGTTTACAAGTTGATTACTAAAGTCACATGTGCTAGATTGAGAATAATGCTACCTCATATAATAAGCACAAACCAAAGTACTTTTATAAAGGGTATATGTATTGCTCATAATCTTCTGTTAGCACAAGAATTGCTCCACATGTATAAAAATGAAAACATGTGGCCAAGCTGAGTGATGCAATTAGACACAAGTAAAACTTTTGATAGCATTGACTGGAATTTTCTGAAAGATTGGTTGGATGCTTTCAAATTTCCCGGTGGAATGATTTATTGGATACTGAGATGTATAAGAGGTCATCTTTTTGCTTGTCACTGAATGACAGTTATACAGAGAGTTTGGTTTCGAAGAAAGGGGTTAAATAAGGGAGCCCTTATCCCCTTTGTTGTTTGTGATATGTATGGAGTACATGATTAGACTATTAAACTGGACATTTGAGAAAAAACTAATAGAGTATCATCAGGGTGTGGAAGAGTTAGTGTTCACTCCTTGTTGTTTGCATATGACTTATTGATGTTTTGTACTACAAACAAAAAAATCTGTGGAGAATGTACAGATTGTGCTTGAAGATTTCAGGATGGTGTTTGGTTTGGGGATTAATATAGCCAAATCAAAAGTTGTGTTTTCAAGAATGAATGAAGAAGAGCATGTTGAGTTAGTCTTTATTTTACAAGTGGAAACGGGAGAATTCCCAATAAAATATTTAGGGCTCTCTCTTTCCACTATAAAGTGGGACAAAACAGATTGTGAAGGGTTAATTGAGAAAGTCAGGCTCAGAATCAAAGTTTGGGGGTTGAAAAAACATTTCATCTGCCGGCAAACTACAACTGATCAATTCAGTATTGATGAGTATCACAGGATATTGGGAAAACATAATGAAGGTTTCAAAGATTGTGCAAAACTAGATAGTTAAAATTTGTACTTGTTTTTTGTAGGGAAGGGAGGAGGAAAAAAGAGGGTTTAATGCAACTTCATGGAGTGCAATTTGCAGGGGAAAGAAACATGGAGGTATGGGGATCAAAGATCCAGCTACATGGAATATGGTTGCTCTGTGTCAGTGTATATGAGATATAGAGAAGAAAATGATATATTGTGGATGAAATGGTTTAAAGCCTACTATTTGAAGGGAAAAAGTTTCCAGGATTGCAATATGAATGACTCACAAAGCTGGCCATGGAAAGTACTACTAAGTCTCAGAAACAAGATGTTCAAAATGTTGGGAAGTTGTACAAATTAGAAAGGTAAGCTAAAAGTTAGTGAGGTGTATAACTTGATGAAAGGGGAATGCACATTTAAAGCAAATGTTGTTGTAATATGGCACAAAAAAGTTCATCCAAAACAGAAGTTTTTTCCATGACTGTTGTTACATGGAAAACTAGCAACAAAGGATATACTGCAACAATTTGGAGTCATTGGAACTCAACCGGACTGTTGTATGTGTGGAGAAAAGCAGGATGATCATCATCTGTTTTTGAATGCAGCTATATGAAGAGGGTATTAGAAGGGCTGCAACTTAAAAAATGTACATCACTGAGGATGTTTTAAAAAATACATGTTTCTGAATGCTAAAAGAAGAAATGGGAGGAAGATTGGGATGATGGCTACTGTATATCATAGTGTTTGGCTGGAGAGGAACATGAGAATCTTTTCACAACAAGAATTGAAGGAAGAAACACTAGCTTACCGAGTGCGAACAGAATGCGAATGAAGGGAAAGAAATGAGCAGAAGGCCATTTGATGAATATGATGAACTCAGCTTTGGAGGAGTAAAATTTGAGTTGATACTGCAGTTTGATTTCGGTTGTCTTGTATTCGAATTGGGTTGCAAGGGGAAGGTAATAGACATTGGGCCGAAAGGTGACGTAAATGGGTTGTAAAGAGTTTAGAGAGATGACTCTAAAATTGGATTTGTTGATTTGATATTCTATAAAATATATAATTCATAAAAAAACAAATCTTTGTGAAAGTCTCTTTATGATAGAACCATCTTAACTACCATAACTTATACTGAGATGAAATTAAGTAAAATTTTAAAAATTACAGAAAATGTTCCATATATTTTTCATCTTTAAATATTTGCACTTTTCATCTCACCCAAAATTTTATATTGACATATGATTTATTGTAACTTCATTTCAATCAATTTATAGATGATGACTGACAAGCATGTGAGATTGTGTGATCGATCAATTAACCCTTTGTTGCTTCTTAAAAAAATAAAGCAAATGCAATTTACAAATTGAAATTAATTTTTTTAAACATAAAACTAAAGATCTACAAATTAATAGAAATTAATAATTTTAATTTTAATAAAATAAGTTAAATAGACAAGTCATTCGAAATTAATAGAATTGTAATGCTTAAACAAAGTGTCCAAATAATTGGTACTCCGTATATCCTTCAGAAATTTTCATCAACCCATCCTAATTTCATCAACATGCAGGATTTCTCCCAGGCCCTCCATACACAAAGCTATATCCAACCTCATCCTTCTTGGACGCCGAAATGCCATAGCAAGTAGGCTCCTCAGCAAAAGTAGGAATTTTATCGCCGGCCAACGGAGGCGCGAAATGGCCCACCTCATCGGCCACCTGCAGGTTCCTGAAGTAACTTGCTCCTCCAACTCCTTCCCCGATAAAATGGCCGCTTCCCATTTGGGTTGTGGTGTGCTTCCCATCTACTCATTTTTTTCGCAAAATCCACACAAAACACATTAGTTCAAATTGTCTAGAAATTACTTACATAACATTATAAGGTATGAGTGTAATGGAAAATGATGGTTAAAAGGTTGAATTTCGTCAACTTTTGAATGTGTAATTTTATTATTCAATTTTCATATTATCAATTTATGTTCGACAGAATGTCACAAGTACCTGAATTCAAGTTGAGCACCGCCCCGCCCCACTGGATCTCCGAAGCACCGTTTACAAGGTCGGTGATCAGAGAAGCAGGCCAATACCCAAACGTGATATTCTGGTAAGATATCCACCAATTCTTTTGTACGGGATCCTGAAGATTTCCGGCAAATATGAATTGGTCAAATGGCTCACCAAATTACATGAAATAATGAGAGCATTCACTATTATTTATTCAAATTTGTGTTTGTAAACGTTACCTTCCAAAGAGTTAAGGTGATTTCATATTGGGGGCCATGGAAAGTAGAAATTGGTGAGAGGACAGCCCCAAGTGCTATATAGTTAGATATTTGAACAAAACCATAGCACAACATATTGTAGCATCCTGTGTTTTTGTACCCATCATTCTGTACATTCACAATTTCAATCAAAATCTCCAACCATTTAACTATATATACGAGTATATATAAAAAATTATATATAGTAGTATGTATAATAATTTTCACTTACCGTCCAAGAAACGAAAAGTCTTGTCTGATTATCTCCATACATATCCGGGGCAACCTGATCCACAACAAAAAACATCGAGCGTTACATGATTGTCTAGTCGGTACATGGTAGAAAATAAATATTTCATCTGTTTCACTGTATATATGAATTTCACCACCAAAGTGAGTGGAGTATGTTAGTTAATATCATTTCGTTTTAACTAAACAATGTAATTAGACTATGTATTAGAATGATTATGCATTATATAATTGACTTTAGATTTAGCAGTAAATTACCTGCCAACCAGCTTCGATAGAGGTGTAATTGAAATAGTGAAGGGGACCTCCAATAACCCTAATTTGAGCCAAGCTAAATTCACTGGTGTTCTGAACTCGAGGTTGCCACACGCTTAGACTTGCCCTTGCTCCATGGTACGTATTATTGCCTTGGATATAGACAATTGCATGCTATATATATTGAAAGACCTCATTAATTATAATTTAGTTTGAAAAAAATAGAATTCCTGAACTAAATTGTACATTTTGACTTTCAACGATTTAATAAAAAATGTTAAATCCTTAATATATAACGTTAGAGATAATAAAATTAAACATATATAATTTGATACTAATAAAAAATATATGTCACAACGAACCTTACGAAATATTTTATAATAGTTGTCTTACTCATACATCAGCTCAAATTTAAGGTTAGAAATTTTAATTAACCACGTGAATAGTCAAACTATATCTTGAGTAACATACAACTTTTTTTTAATTAAAAGATACAATGTTTGAATAATTAATTATCCAGTCACTTATATATTTTATAAGTTGACCTGAAGGTATTTTAAACTGATATATAAAGTCTGAATTACTTATATAACTAAATTAGACACATTTAAAAAAAGAGACAGTAGATCATAACTTTGTTATATAATCTTACCTCTTGCTTATCGAAATTGCTTGGTTTGGATAAAGATTGTCCAAAAACGCTTCCATCACGCGTCTTCTTTTCAGATTTAGGTCGGAACAGATCATTCTCTTTAGTTCTTCTTACAGGAATAGTTCCTTCAGGGCAATTTCCTTGTAATTGCCATAATTGAGTTATTGTATTTGTTAATCCGTTATTTCCAGATAATCCTTCTGGGTAATAACTTGGACTCATCTGAAAAATTCCAAAATTATATACAGTCAATATTCCACGTGATTTTATTCCTTTTTTTTTCCAAGAAAAAAAATACAGTGCTATATATAGACTGGAAAAAACTGACCTGAACTGTGTGATTTTTGAGCAAAGGATGATTCAATGCAGGTTGATCATATATATTGATGCAATCAATGATATCCCCATCTGAACTCTGCTTATGGAACAGAATAATCTCATTTTTAAAATAAAATAAAATCATATGACATTTATAAATTATAATTATTTAAGTTGACCTGGAAATTTCTGGGTTTTGCTGGTATGAAAAAATAAATCTATACTCCAAAACATAAACATATCTTGTGCATCAGAAATGTCCATAAACATACCTTGATGGACTTGAGGGGAATCTGCTTCGCATCACACTGAATCTTGGCGAAAAACGAGCACAACACGATGATACAAAGCAGTTTTCCAAACTTTCTCTTCAAATTCGAATTCTTCATCGTCATCGGATGCAAATTCATTCGATGATACCTACGAAAGATCGATGTGTTTTACAGATACCTTGTGAGGAAATTAGTGTGTGTCAAATGTTAATGAACAAAAGTGATGTGGGAGGTGTAATAAGTAACCTAGGCTGGCTTTGGAGCATTTGCGGTTTGGTCAAAATTAGTATTAGATTTTGTAAATTCATGTTAGGTTACAATGTTTGAAATTTTAAGATTTTCATAATTGAGTTTTGGAGTGTTTGGGATTTGAAATTTGGTCCAAAGTTTGGAGTTTTGTAAATCCTTGACCTACTAAGGATTTTGACCATTTTGGACTTCATAAATATTTTTAAATGATATTGGCTCTATTTGATAATAGATTGTTGGTGGTTGACAGTTTTACTTAGCTGGTTTGACTATTATATTTACATTAATTGTATATATTAGTTGTTTGACTATTAATTATTTAGGAAAAATTTAGGAAAAATTAGTTGTGGTTGTCATAAATTATATTTAATCATATTAATACATTTAATTATTTCTAATTTTTCTATGCATTTATTATTATTATTTGAATTAAATATTTTATTATTTATCATTACGAAAAAAATAAAATATTAAATTATTTGTGAATATAATATTGAATATAATTATATAGCTTCATGATGAATAATAAATACAAATTATATTTTAAAATATAAATCTAATAAATTTATACTCCCTCCGATCCACTAATAATAGCCCCCTTTGATCGTAAATTTTTTCATGCACAATATGTTTAACCATAATTTTTTTATTGTATATAACAACAAACATCATGTGGGATGTCTTTATATTATCCGTAATGTGTAGTTTCTAAAACTTAAAATTTTATAGTCTGTTATCGTATGCAACTAATGTTATTGGTGGTAAAACAGGCCTTGAGAAAATGTCAAAAGAAGGGGGTCCTTATTAGTGGACCATTGGGAGTATTAATTTTTTTTTAAAAATGAAGTTGAAAGATAATATTTCAGTAACATATTTTTTAAAAATAATATAATTATTCAAATATTTGATCAAAAAATTGTATCATACAATATCTTAATTCATTTATATAATTATTACATGTAAAAAAATCATGAGAAAAAGTGGAGTTACCTATTACGGATGAAGAAATTAAAAAAAGATATTTGAAACATAAAAGGATAAAAAAAGAGTTTATAGTTAGAATAAAAGGCCAACAACCAATTTAAAATATAATTAATTTTAGTCTTTTTATTTTGAAACTTATTTTATAGTAGAAAATTCATTTGTCAAATATTCTTTTCTTGCCATATTGTTTTTTTAATCAAGTGAAAATGCTTAAAGTCAAGTCAATAAAAAGCTAAATGTTATATATCTTTATGTTTTGAAATTTAAATTTTAAATATCTTTATTTTATAATTTAAATTTTGAAATAATGGACTTGGTACTTATACTCAAAAATTACAGTACTCATATTAAATAAACATAGATCCAATGAAAGTTAGGGACCGTTTCATTGTAATTTTTTAAAATGTATTGACAGTAATATGTTTATGAGGAGACTGCTAGAAAATAAGTTACAAGCTAATCTTAAAATAGGAGGAGTAATTTAGAGTTGGCTTGAAATAAGTTGGATAGGAAAGAAAATATCCAAACATTTTTTTTATTTTTTTTAAAAATAAAATAATCTCATTGAGATGAAGGGAATTTATAAGTACCCGAAACTTGAGAAGGAAAAAACTGAGATACAATATGTAGTTAGCTACTCACCCGGTGTTCCTGCTCGAATACCTCCACACCCCGTGTTAGCATAAGGTAGGCCGGACCGGGTAAGGGAGTGTATGTAAAAAATTGAAAATAACCTATACATGGTGATCTAGAGTAAGATTATCAATTTAAAAAAATTGTTAAAGAAGATAATCTCATATTTGTACATTAATCCAAAAATCACATCCAAAATGTATGCCAAGCAGATTGATTAGCCCGCATATTGAACCAAAATGTACATTTAACAAATTTTCAAAAGCAGGTTTCCTATGTATGTAAATCTTTGATATTCCTCCTTGTGACCTTCTTTGATCTTCATAAGTAGGTTTCCTCTTTGTGCTTCCAAAACCGAAGCTGATTTTGTAAAATCCATCTCCACTGATTTTGTGCTTCCAAAACTCATATCCACTGATAATTTGTTGAAATTCCTTCTGCAGCTACATGTGATAGTTTCCATGATGTGCATAGGTATGTAAAATGTCACACACAGTCTATGCATACAACATAGACAAAATTGAGTAGCAGCCATTCATCATTCCTATATGAATTCCCAATAAAAATCTGTATATCATTGAATTCATCACTCGAATAACCAAAAATCAGCCAATTCAACCATAATCATGAATCCAAATAACCAGAATACACAATTTATCTAAAGCAAATAGACCTTTAGTTTCTTGATCAAGCTCATGATAGGATAAGGACTTAATGCTTTTTTCCAATCTCGCATTTTTAGCAAATATGTCTGCAACTTTATTGGCCTGCCTGTTAGTGTGATTCAAAGATTTATCCATAAGCATGAAGTTTATACTATCGGCCAAGTTATAAAGTTCCCATTTAGACAGTAATGGATTATTAATCATGTTTACAGATTGTAAACAATCAGATTCAAAAGAAGAAGTAATTTGTAGCTCATTTGGAGCCCGCATTCCTAACCTGATGACCATCATCTCAGCCCTAATGCTTATTTACAGTTTAGATGGCAGGTTTTGGCACTAATAAAGTCACCAGAAATAGAACTAATAATAATGCCTAAACTGGTATCTCCTGAAATAATCCATTATGCATCAACATTAGTTTTAAAAACTGTATCAGTTGGTTTATTCCACAGACAGGGATAATGATAGGTTTAGGTGGTGATCTCATTAGTGAGATGGCTCCAGAGATTTCCGAATATATATCAGAAGGTTTAGTCATATTAACAGGTTTAGCCATGAAAATTAAAAATATTTCATGTTTGATGTCCCTAACTATGTTTGGAACTAAAACTGGGATTCCTTCATAAATGTACTTATTCCTAGCTATCCACATGAACCAGCATACAAGAGAAGGGATGGTATAGATAGTGAGTTTATGAACTGGTGAAGAAACATTAACAAGCCAAATAGAAGAAAGTCTATCCCAAAGAGTATCAAAATGAGCAAATAAGAAATGCATTAGAGGCATCACTTGTTCCCACACTTGAATTGCCTTATTGCATGTATTAAAATAATGATCTAAAGAGTCTATGCATTCACAATTTATACATTTAGAGGCCATTGAATAACCAGACCATATCAAAACATTATCAAAAGGCAGTATATAGTTAAGAATCTTCCACATGAAAACTGAAATTTTCTTTGGAATTCTAAAATTCCAGATTTTTGAGAGGGAGGAGATATTACCTATTGAATGTGCTGAAATTTGATATGCAGATTTGAAGTCAAAATTCCCTGTAGCTTCTAGTTTCCAGATTAGTCTGTCTTCTCTATGCATAAAAATTGATGCTCCCTGTAAAAAAAGTAGCAGTATCAGGTGTGATAAATGGTATCAAATGAGGTAGCAGTAACTGTTTATTGTCATAAAATTTTCTACTACAAAATGAGATGGTATCAGTTCTAAAAGGAATTATTGAGTCCCAGTTTAATCAATAATAGGACCTATGTCAGTTCAGTTTGAAAACCAGAAATGACGGGATCATTTGCCATGTATTACCCTGGTACAACTTTCAGCAACAAAATTAACTTCCTTAATCCTTTTCCAGTTAGAGCTCTTTCTATTTGAATCTGATAAAGACAAGATGAACCTAGCCCAAAGAGTATTGGCCAACTGAAATTTCCACCATAATTTCAGACTGCAGGCCTGAATTATGGAGCTTAAAGATCTAAAACCAATACCATTTTGGGAGGTTGGATGACAGAGCTTAGACCATTTTTTCCAATGCTTTTTTTTTGTTCAAACTCTCCCCAAAAAAGTTAGACAGTTTTCTCTCAATTTCTTTCACTATGTGAGATGTTGGTTTTAAAATTGACCAAATATGTTGTGGTATAGAATAAAGACAAGCATTAATCAATGTTTTCTTACCTCCAACAAATAACCATTTTTTTCCAATTGAGAATTTTACTGTCTATTTGCTCAAGGATAGGTCTAAATAAGAATTTTTTAATTATGCCCTTAAAAATAGATACCCCTAGATATTTAAAAGGCCAAGAACCAACTTTCATTCCAAGTATGTGCTTTGTTTGATAAAATTTTTATGCAGTGGCATGTTTGCTTAAGAAAAACTCAGATTGTTCATAATTTATTTTCTGGCAACTTGTTTGTTCAAACACTTCTAAAAAGACCTTCATCTTAATTAAGTTAGTTTTGGTGGCTTTAAAGAAAATGATTGTGTCATTAGCATAACTAAGATGTGAGATGGGGATTGAGTTAGTAGGTAATTGATATTAATCAATCTTTTTATTCAGGAAAATGAACATCAGATCTCTTGAGAAAGATTCTGTAAATAAGTTAAAGGGGAAAGGAGAGAAAAGATCACCTTGTTTTATACCTCTTGTTGAATTGAAAACCCTACAGGTTTTCTGATGAGACGTCAAATGCATGTATTTTCCGAAGCATTTAGCATCACTTTTGTTATCCTTTTGTTGGAAGATTGCTAGATTTAGGTAGGTTTATATCATAAGGGGTTTAGATAACCGTTTTCTGTTTTCATATCTAAATCCTTCATTTTGTAACCTAGGTTGAGTCTAATGGATTTTTGGTCCTTACGAGCATCTATATTCCTTTTTGTGAGCTTAATTTTAGATTGCTCGCAAGCACTTTGGAGTATTTTATTGAAGGTCATTCGTAGGGATGGTAGAATATTGAAGGCCACGAGTCAAAACGTGGTAGAAGATAAAAGCATCCGAGAAGGATGACAAAGAAACGGATGAATTGTGATCTGAAAGTTTTAACCAAGTTCTGGGAAAATTCTAAGAAGAACCAACCTCTGAGGATGGGACCATTGGATTCGTCTTCTCGAGAACTATAAAATTGACTACAATAACTCTCAAAACGGATCAACGGTTCACCCATAGCGATCAACGCGAAAACCTGCCGGCCGACCGGATGCGCGGCCTGGGTGCTCAACCGCACGCCCGCGCGCCCAAAACCGTGAGAAAAGCTGGCTACAGAGTGAAAACCACGTGGGCAGCGCCTGACCTCGCACGCCCGAGCACTCGACCGTGTGCGCCAGCGCCCAGGCCTCTGCGCCAAGTCTCCGTGCCAGCGCTGCAGCCCTCGCACCAGCTCCGCCCTGATGATCCAGCACTCGTGCGCGTCCGGAACACATTTTTACCCTTCTTCTCACCAACTTTTGTACTATAAATATCCCTTATCTTATCTTCATTCCTCTCTTTCTCTTGGACAAAAATCACTCTCCAAGAACCCTAGTTCTTCATTTTTCTTCTTCTTTTCTTTCTTTATTTATGTATGGATATATCTGTGAATGTTAGTTTGGTTTGTGCTAGGTAAACTTATCACTTGGGAGCAATTTTTTGAAGCTTCCAAACCCATGTAGTAGGACTCTATTTTCACTCTTTCATGAACATTTGTTGTGAAGTATTTATTGTGCCATTAATTTTGTGGTTTACTTCATTTATGTTATGGGTTGTTTGAGAATATGAAATGTTTGTATGATTAAGTGTTAGGAGGTTAGAGATGT
>JAULKM010000006.1:17520115-17535580 GCA_032355605.1 Rubia tinctorum | reverse complement strand
AACACTTCCACATCAGCTTGCATAAAAAACCGATCCAAAAGCAAGTGTGCCATTTTCTCCGGGACGGAGGGAGTATCAGATAGGGGGAAAAATCAATAAACTAATATTTTGTTAAATCGGCACACAAAACCCACCGTCTGCACTACTATTGCTTATTACTTATTTCATTTAGATGAGATGTGTGGCATTCATATTATATCAAATAATTTTCAAAAAAAATTATTTTATCATCTTCCATCCACATTGTACCGCGGTGTAAGATGATTTTCTGCCACTTTCCATAGGAGATGAAGATAGATGATTGAAGATGGAGTCTGCAATACTATTACTTATTACTTATTCTCTTTAGAAGAGATGTGTCATTCTTATTATATATCTTCCATCCGCGTTGTACTTCAAAGTAAAATGATTTTATGCCACTTTCCATAGAAGATGAAGTAAGATGATTGAAGATGGAGTCTATCTCTTGAATGACGGATTTTTCATAAGTCATGGAAAAATCAAAGTTTAAACTGCAAATTAGAAGAAAATTTTTGGGTTGCATTAATCGGATCATAAATTTTAGGGTTAAATACATTTTCCTGCAATCTGAGAAACTGCCAATATAACCCTAACTTATTATCAATTGGGACAATCTAACTCTGACTAGTGATCAAATTGTGCCAATATAGCCAAACTACCTAATTCCGGCATTGGCCCAAAGAATCAGACATTGACCAAAGACTGAAATGACCAAAATATTCCTATAACTAATACCCATTATACCCTTATTTTCTTTCTTCTTCACAACACACCTTTGCAGTGCCAGAACCCTCTATCACTGGGAACCTCTGCCGCCGCCGGGAACCTCTGCCACCATCAGAACCTCCGTTGACGCCGCCGACCTCCAAAATGAATGCACTATGTCCCTAAAATCCAGAACCAGGTCATTCAGTCACTATTCACAAACTCCTATCAAAATATTATACCCAGCCAAATTCTATTAAATCTGCATTCCGAAGGCATTTGCCAAAGATCAACACCCCTGATGCTGTCAAAATCCAATCAATACTCCATATTGGATAAACAACATATCCCAACTCAAAATCCTTACTTTATTAAATGTACATTGTTACAAAGTACTTCACATAGATCTAATCATCCAAAAAATACAAAATGCAAACCCGATACACTTACAAACAAAAGAACAGCAATCAAATCACTACAATTAAACTCCATATTCTAACTCTCCATCCGCCCTCGCCCTCACCCTCCACCGAATCACCACACCACCATCGCCAGAAGACTCGCACCACCTCTGTGTAACCATAGCCGCAGAACCCTTGTCCCGCCAGAACCCTAACGAAGACGAAACCTTTGCTCCACCGCGGAACCCTAGCCATCTCACCGCCGACGAAGATTAAACCCCACTGCGGTAAAATGGTGGGCCACCACCCACGCCCCCGACAAAGACAAAGACAAAGCCAACCAGAAGATGAATACGAAGACGCTGCGAAACTCTTGCCCCGTCGCGGAACCCTAGCCCTAAAATGAAGACAAAGACGAGCCTATGCCAACAACGCCGATGTGTTACCCTAGTCCCACCGCTCTTCCCCCACCACCGATTAAACTCCACCGCTGTGGAACCCTAGTCGTTGAGCCCCTATTGCTCTGCCCTACACCGGTGGTCAGCCTCTGCCACTGCGCTCTACATCATCGTTCGCCCGCTCGCCTACTCCCGTTAAAATCCATCGCCACTAAAAAGAGGAGAGATGAATGAGGAAGGGAAGATGGGTGAATGAGGGTTATGAGCAGCGGCGTTTTTGTCAAAGAAGAAAGAGGAAAGGAGGTTTTGGACGAAGAAGAAAATGGAAATAAGACGAGGGCAGTTCAGTCATTTAACATTTTTAAAAAATCTTTTTTTAATGCAAAGGTAAAATTTCCATTTCACAATATTCTAGCTAAACAATCGTTGACTTAAAAGTCAGCATAGTCCAGGGTTAGATTGACATTTTCTCAAATTGCAGGGTTATATTGGCACTTTCAGTCAAAAGATAGGGTTATTTTAGCACTTTACTCTAAACGTTATAACTACTGCACGTTGTATAATAAATTTTTAATATCGTAACTAAATATTTTTATCTTTTTATTATTCTAATTAAACCTCTTCTTTCCATAAAGTCATGGGAAGACAATGTTTCCCAAAAAAATTCCTTAAAGATGAGTGGGGTTGGAATTTTTTTAGAGAGGAAACAAGAATAAAAGAGAGAGAAAAAAATAATCACGAATTAAAATAGTAATTGTACAAATGCATGTATGTTTTGTTCTTAGAAACCCTCTGGTGAAAGATATAACCCACATCAGTTTCTTACAACGATAATAACTAATATATAAGTTCTTGACTCATTTTCACTTAGTGCCAATTGGTTTTAAGATAGAAGTCCAAAATAATTTGAAATTTAACATGGATTCAGAGTCCTAATTGGATTATTGTGCCAATGTGTGGATCCACTTTGATCCGATATGGGTCATGGGGTGTTTCCACATTGGCACGTGGGGGACATGTTGAAAGATGTATCCCACATCGGTTTCTTACAAAAATAATGACTTACATATAAGGTTTTGGGTCACATTCACTTAATCCAAGTTGGTTTTTAAGATGGAAGGCAAAGATACCTTGAAATTTAACACCGTCTCTTGAAATACAGTATTTCCATAAGCTATGAAAAAACTAAGATTTAAATTGCAAATTAGAATAAGTGAAGATAAAAATTTTGGATTGTATTAATCGGGTCATAAACTTATAACTATTGTAAGTTGTAATTTAAAATTTTAATGTTGCAACTAAAATATTACCTTTTTATAATTCTAATTAAACCTCATCTTTTCATAAGTATAAAAAGACGGGTTTTCCCAAAACTTTTTCTTGTTCTTAAATATGAATAAGTCTCAGGAAAGGCGGCATTTTCATAAGGTTATGGACAATCCACAGTGACTTTTACATTAAATGTTATAATTTTCTATAAAATTTATATATTGTATTATAAAAGTTAAAACAAGTAATAATATATATTTGAATGTGAAAACATATAAATCTATAATATAAAAATATTTTCTAAATTTCTAAATTTAGTACTCCCTCTGTCACAGTTTAAGCTGCAGAGGGAGAAACAATGTCCCAATTTCAGGCTCATAAAAAGACTATTTTGTCCTTCAATCAATAACCCCAACAGCAGCAGCACCACCATTCATCCACCATTGGTCACCAGAAAAAGCAAAATCTCAACACCAATAACCATCACTAACCACCACATTTACAACATCAGATTAAAATTCACAAACAATTTGATCACTAAAAAACAATTTTACCATTAAAATTCATCATAAAATCCTCCCCCGCCTCCGTCGTCGCGTCATCGTCCCCACTGTGTCATCTCCTATATTCCACGCCCTGGTCATTGCATTTCCTTGAGGAGTTCGTTGTTGCCGTCACCTTTGCGAAGTTCACAGTCATTGTCACCCTTGAGGAGTTCGCTATGGTTAAAGAGCAACAATATAGGATTGGATTGTTAGCATTATAATTTAAAAGAGATTAGAAAATTGGTAGTGAAGGGGGGGATATTTTGAGAATGAATTGAAAGAGACTAGAAGAAGGGGAGAAGATTTTTGTGAGAGAAGCCGCGGTAAAGATGAAAATGAGGTGGAGAAGACTAGGGTTTAGTTTGGGTCACCCAAAGGCTGAAGCCCACAATATTATTAATGAAGATAGTCGTGTCTTTTTACTACTAAAAATGCTTGCAATGTTTTCAAATTTGGAAAGTGTGCAGCTTATGATGGGACAAATTAAAAAGAAAAGTGTGCAGTTTAATCGGAGATGGGGCAGTATGTAATTTAACAAATGCAGAGTATAAGGTAAAAAATAAGTGACCTAACCATAAACTTGTGGACAAACCACCTGTCGCGAAACCCACTCCTTAAATGTATATCTAAGATGAAATGTCACCCCTTAACGGGAATTACATGATTCCAGGCATCCTGTCCAAGATTTTAAATTATCTAATGAAATAGAATCAAGCAAAGGAGAATAAGAATTTGTATATTCTCTCCTTCCCAATTCAAATTACTCACTTAATATTTGACATTGTTCTCTATCAAACTTTAATTTTATGAATAAATATAAATATATATATATAAGGAATAATATTATCGGTTGTGTTATTGTTGAATTCATCGTAATAAGTATTTTTTTTAATATCAATTATTTTATTTATTGTTATTAAACGTAGTTAAACATATTAATGATGAAAAGTGTTTCTTAAACACTAAAAAAAAATATTATATGTAATTTAAACTGAGATGAAGGAAGTGCATGGATAAGAAATACTCCATTGTCCCCAAACATTGTCCCCAAACAAAATGACACGTTATTTTTTTAAAAAAAAAGTAAAATGAGTGGTGTAGATTGTATTGGGAGAGTAAAAAGTAAATTGAGTGGATGAATATAACATAAATGTTGCCAAAAGGGAAAGGAGCCAATGTTAAAAAAATCAAACAAAAAAGAAAAATGAGTCAATGTTAGGAAATCGAAGGTGGTATAATATTTAGTTAGTGTCTTTGTGCGAATTGAATTATCCCTGGTTGGATTCCCAAACATGCCGTGCCGATTGAAATTTTAAAAAGAATTATATTCATGGAAAACATGAGGAAAGGTCCTTGCTAAATAAGGATGAGAAGTCTAAGCAAAGTATGCGAGTTTGTTGGCGTGTAATAGTATAACCATATGTTACAGTTTTCTTTAAAACATAGCTTTACGGATACTCTAGCATGACGCTGCAGCTAAAGACCTCCCACCCCTTGTTTGATTCATTTCAAGAAAATTCAGCACTTCAAACAAAGGTGAAATGTCCTCAAAGAATCACTCTTGCCTTCTGCTCACTCCAATCCACTTTCTCAATTCTTTTTATTCCACAATAAATCTATATGTCCATTGAAAAAAATAATTTTAGAAAAATGTGGTTTACCAAAATGCAATCCTCACATTTTTAAATATTGGTTCCTATTTCAATCTACGTTTTCATTAAAATAGTACGAGTCTTTATAGATTAACTTTTATGAATTTATAGCAAGTAACATGTAAATTATGTAATATACAAATTATATCATACCTTTTATGAATTTATTGCAAGCAATAACATATAATGTATAACTCATAACATATAAATTTTTTACAAGTAATTTTATAGAATAGTTAATATCAAATAAAAATACTACGGTTTACATAAATATTGAAATAGTTAAACATTAAAAAAAATACACATCAAAGGAAGATATTTAAACATAAAATCAAATGCTAAAAATACACGTCAAATTAAGATAGTTAACATAAAATTTATTAAAAGCGCAATAAATTATAATAGTTAAATATTGAATAAATAAGCTAATAACACTCGTCAAATTAAAATAGTTTTACAAAATTAAAACTAAAAAACATATAATTTGAAATCAAAGTGCAAATAAAAATGTGACACTAATATCAAGAAAATAAAATACGCATGTATATTAAATTTTAAAAAATAAATTGCACTGTTGAAACATCAAGATATACACTAAATAATCATACACAAAAATAACATTTATATTACTTATAATAAAAAATACTCTTAAAAGTTAGCACATCAATCTAAATGAAATTATAAGTTGAAAGTTTGAAAACTAAGGTAGTAAAATATCACAAAATAATGAAAAATTATACTCCCTCTGTCCCAGAATAAACTGCAATTTTACTATTCATGTAATAAATTTGACTAACTTAAACTATGAAATTATTTTAATATATAAGTAAATATATTATCATGTGGCGTAGTGTTAGATTCATTTTAATGTGTATTTTTAAAATATAATTTTTAATTGTACAAAATAAAAGATATAAATGGTTAAACATTTTTTGAATCAATTATCAAAAGTCAAAGTGTATAGCTTATGCTGGGATAGGGAGTGTAAAAGTGTCAAAAATTTAAATATAAAAACATGATTTTAATCAAAATATCAAGTTTTAACTTCAAAATATATAACTTTAGGGGAAAATAACATTTGGTTAAACATTTCAAGAATGAGATTGTATAATATGAAACAGCCTAAACTTTAGACAAGAGCCTTTTATGTAACTCTAACTATATTCTAACTCTATGAACCTATCTCTAATAATTTTACAGGTACCTATAGCTAATAACTTTTCACGGGTTTTTTGGCCCAATTTTTCCATCATTTTCCCGTCACCTGCAATTCGCAAAAAAAAAGTTTTAAAAAATAATTATGATCATCAAACTAAAAAATATAAACATCAGCTACAACTACCATAAGATCAACGAAAAATCATAAAACATCGACTAAAAAATTGCTACAATTTTTTTTAAAATCAAATAAAACAGCAATAATTGTAAAAAAAAATTGAATAAAAATTGACTACAACTAACAAAACATCAACTAAAAATAAAAATAAAAAATCATAAACTAAAAATCATAAAAATATCAACAATCATAAACTTAAAATCATACAAACATAAAAAATATTCAAATATCAATATTTTTTAAAAAAAACTACAAACATCAATCAATATCAACCAAAAGTTAAAAACATAAATACCTATCACCTAAAATTCACCCGGAAAATTAAAAACATCAACATAAAAAAAACTACAAAAAATTAACCTGTATCACCCAAAAATTAAAAACATCAACTCCCATCACCTAAAACTCACGTAGAAAATGAAAAATATCAACATGAGAGAAAAAACTAAAAATATTAACCAATATAACCCAAAAAAACTACAAAACATCGACTCATATCAACTAAAACTCACCCGGGAGAAAAAAAACTAAAAACACCAACAAAAAACTATAGTACCTCAAGAGTATAAATTATTCACTCTGAAAATCATAAAACATTAACAAATGTTTTTTTTAAAAACTACAAATTTCAACATAAACCACCCGAAAGCTACAAACATCAACTCTTAACACCTGAATTTAATCCAAAAAATAAAAAATATCAACATAAAAAAAGACACTTCAAACATCAACTCCTATTACCAAGCTTCAGTCAGAAAATGAAAAACATCAACATCAGAAAATTTAAAAAACTACAAATATCCATCCATATCAACCCAAAAAACTACAACCCATATCAATTAAACCTCACCCGAATAACGAAAAACATCAACATACGAGAAAAAAATACAAACATCAACAAAAAGTTACAGTAAAATTCCTCAAAAAAGGACAAAGTGGGATTTAAACGTAATTCTCTAATCTCAAAACTTAGAGCAATTACCACTACACCAAATTCTTATTATTGAACTTACACTTAGTCAAAATAATGTTAAAACTCAGCATGTGAGCCTCGAGCATAGTCATATTACTAAAGGTCATAGCGAGGCTCGAACCCCAGACCTCTAACCTCAACAGCCAGAGTACTAACCACTAGACCAAAGAACATTTTAGATCATATATTCAGTCAATAAATATAAAACCTCAGCATACCTCTTTGAAAAAAAATTAAACATAAAATTAAACCTCACCTCTCGGATGCCGAAGCTCAACTCCGCTGCTGCCATTTCCGTCCGTCGTCCGCCACTGACGTCACTTGAAACTCAAAGCCACACGTGAAGCCACGCGCGACTCATCTTCTTCATATGGTCGCGTGCATCTCACGCTCCAGCATCTTCTGAAGAAGATCTGATTCTTCTTCTGGTCGCGTCTCCTTCCTAATCCAGATCCTTGTCGTTGTGTTGCATTACAGTTGTAAAAAAAAACCTCACCATCGTCGACAAACCCTAGCAGTCTCGATGTCGCTCCGTCGTCTGCAAACCCAGGCCATGAGCTAGAGTTTCGATTATCTGTCGAATTCGACCCCTGAAATAGCCTCGCCTCACCTCCGTCGAATTCTTCGTCAAATTTGATGCGCCTTGCCTTCGTCTAATTTGACTCCCGAAACCATCTTGCCTTACCTCGTCGAATTCGATGTGCCTCACCTCCGTCAAATTCGAAACGCCTCGCCGAAGTCGAAGTGAAAGCTGGAAACTGCCGTTTGATCCAGTGGTTTCGCGACAGACAATCTGCAATGACGATGGAGAATTTGGTGGACAGAGGAGATTGACGGAGATCGGTGAAATTCTGTTCAAATGCCGGCTGAAATCCGGCAATAACTGTCGGCCGGTGATGGTTTTTATCAGCTGAAGTGGTTTCTGATCTGTTGAGAAAAAAATGAAAATGAAAATCTGCAACTTTTGTAATATATATAATGTTTGATAATTGCAGAATAGGTCCCTAAATTTATCAGCATATTTTACAAAAAAATTCATCCCAAATGAAACTTCTTATAATTTCACAATAAACCCTAACCTAAAGTTTAAATTGTCTAAAACAAGACTTTTTGTTCAAGAATTTGGTTTAAACATCAAATAAAGAGTTTAAAATTAAATATTTTAGGAAAAATGCTAGAGATGCGCGGACAATAGATATAAACAAATTTTGACTTTATGAAAATTTTGATCCCACACAGAAGAAAAAAAAGAATTTACTCCCAATATCTCCACTGAAACTTCAAACTTATATTAATTATGCTTAAAACTTATGTAATACTTATAAACATTATATTTTAATCTTAGTGTAATCTTAAGACGTTTTCATAAAAAATATTTGTTTTGTGTATCAATATTGATGTTCAAAATTCAAAAAGGTGAAAAAGTTTGTGTCTTAAAATTTGTTACTCCTTATGTCCAAATCACATCATCACATATTTTGATCAATTTTAAACATGTCATGTTTGACCACCGATAACTTTAGTTAATTATACTAACAGTGTATTAAAATTTAATATTTGAAAAATACTTTATGCATGAAATCTAATAATATCTCACATGAAGATATTTGTACGTGTTTATATACTAGTTGAAATTTATGATCAAATTTGTCTTGAGAAAGTTAACAAAAAAGTGTGCAGATTTGGTTGGGAACAAGGGAGTACATCTTTCATTTATTGGTTATGCTACTTTCTATTTTGTATGTCCTAAAAAAGGTTTACATTTTGACTATTTCCTTATTTGGACTAAAATTTGTTCTTGAAATTTGCCCAACTCATTTCAATCCTCCACCTTTGGCTAAATTTTGGCCATAACTACGTGCATAAATATTCGTGCAAAAACATGATATGAACCTTTGGTTGGGATGGAGACAATATTATAGTTGGAGTATTGGACATTTATTAGTTATGTTATATTAGAGTTGGGAGATGGGAGATGGTTTCATGTGAGGCAGATTAGATTTTAGGCAGGTATCTTATGAAAAAATAACACAAAATTTCATTTTCCTAATTCTTCCCCGTTCTTTTCCACATCAACGCTCTTGCTACAAGTTGTATAAAAAATAAAATAAAATATTAACAATAAATTGTGAAACATCAAATACAATAATAAACATCAACCAAAACTAACAAAACATAAACCGTCAACTCAAATACAATAATAATCATCAACAAAAATTAATAAAACATATACCGCGAACTGAAAATCATAAAACATCAATTACAACTAACAAAATATCAACATGATTGCCCAACTGAAAATCATAAAATATCAACATAATTCAAACTGAAAATCACAAAACATCAACTACAACTAACAAAACATCAACTACAATAACATAACCATCAACAAACTTGATATAAATATATAAACATCACTGAAAATGTATTGGAAATCATCAACTAAACAATAACATAAACAAACTTATAAAACATCAACTGAAATAAACTTTAACAAACAACAAGCATCAACAAAAATAAGTGTCAACAAGCAACGTGTAAGCATAAAAAATAAAAAAGTAAAAAACTTTACTCGTAACTCCAAAATGAAATCTGCTCGAATGTGGTGCTTTCTTATACACCCCCATTTTATCTCTGGCCAGATTCGGGTCAGATTCAGGTTTCAGGTTGACTTCAGTCGTGTCACGTGCGGGTTTGGGTCGATATATCTCGGGTCAAATTCGAGTTTCAGGTTCACTTCGCTCGTGTCAGGTGCGGGTTCAGGTTGATATTTCTTGGGTCAGATTCGAGTTTCGGGTTGAATTCGGTCGTGTCGGGTGCATGTTCGGGTTGATATTTCTTGGAGGGACCTAAGTGCAAAAAGTAAAAATTTTACTCGTAACTCCAAAATGAAATCCGCTTGAACGTGGTGCTTCCCTATACACCCCCATTTTATCTCGGGTCAGCTTCGGGTTTCAGGTTGACTTCAGTCGTGTCGAGTGCGGGTTCGGATCGATATATGTTGGGTTAGATTCGGGGTTCAGGTTGATTTCGGTCGTATTGGGTGCGGGTTTGGGTTGATATATCTTGGGTCAGATTCGGGTTTCGAGTTGAATTCGGTCGTGTCGGGTGCGGGTCGATATTTCTTGGGTAAGATTCGAGTTTCGGGTTGAGTTCGGTCGTGTCGATCTGTGTCGCGTTCTCGGTTCGTGTCAGAGATTGACAACACTAAAATTAAAAACAGGAAATTCTGCAAGGGTGTAACACTCGAACCTACGTGTATTCTAGTAGAGCCGACCGCACACTAACAAAACCCAACTTGTCCTCCAAGCAATCTCACCTCTAGATTTACAGAATAAACCATCTTTTTGTTCCTTAGTCCCTTTATGACAGAATATAAGCACCAAAACCGTGTCCCTTTTTCCCCTCTCTCCCTTCCTCCTCCTTAGATTGTCCAATCATCTACCTCCTCCTTAGATTGTCCAATCATTTCCCAAAAAAGCACATACAAGCACACAATTTCTTCTGCTTCATCTACGACAATTAGAGATTAAAGGGGGAAAAAACTCAATTAAGTTCAGTGTTTACTCAACCTCGGTTAACTGGAATGCGCCGCCGCCGCTTCCGCCGGAGAAGATCGAGATGACCTGGTGCAACACCGATCAATCCACCACCGCCGCCGCCGCCAGTCAGGACGAAACTGGGGTCCACAACCCCTTTCAGATCATTCCGGTTCATCGTGATTCGTCGCAAGAAAACACCAGCAGGTTGGATGATGGTGGTGGCGATGTGGTGGGAACTGTGACTTGCCCTTCCTGTGGGTACCACGTTCAAGTTCGAGCTCACGAAGAACAGGTGAGGATTGATTATATTGCCCTTCCTGTGGGTTAGTTAATTTATTTTTTTGGGGATCTAATTAATTTGGGGGAATTTTGGGGGATGAATAAATTAGGTGAGGATTTTGCAAGATTTGCCGGGATTACCAGCTGGGGTGAAGTTCGATCCAACGGACCAAGAGATTCTGGAGCATTTGGAGGCCAAAGTGGAATTGGATAGCGGGAGATTGCATCCTTTGATTGATGAATTTATTCCGACAATTGAAGGCGAAAATGGGATTTGCTACACTCATCCGGAGAAGCTACCAGGTAATTATTTCATTAATCCAGGGAATTTTTTTTCTTCTGTTTTTTGATGCATTTTGATCAGTTAAAAGAAGCAATTATTGGGGTTTAAGCAGAATTTACCAGTGTTCAGATTTGGGCAAACAAAGTGTGCATGAATTTGGATCGCTGTAATGGATTTTTTGTGTCTTGTTAAATCTTGTTGGAACAAATTGAAAAAAATGTTAAGAGTTGAGTCGGTGATACTGTCGTACGTCCGATTACCAGTAAAATATTACCAAATTCATTCTTTTTAGCAAGTTATGAGTGATTGAAATTAAGGTCTTTTAAGAATCAACTATTTGTTTAGTTAAAATTAAATATAATTAAAATTATAGGCAAATAAGAATAGCTTAATTCATATTTTATTTTCCATGCTTAATACTCCCTCCGTTTTTCTATGCTTGGCACCCTAATTTTAGATGTTGTTTATTTTAGCAAGTTGAAATGCTTGAGGAGAATTGAGTGTGGAGGGTAAAAAGTATAATGAGTGATTGAAAATTATCTTTTTTTGCCATAGAAGAAAATGTGTCAATTTTAGCAAAACATACGAAAATGTAAAGTATGCCAAACTTAAGAAAACCGAGGGAGTATACAATTTTTCACATAAACGTCGATCTACTCCCTCCATTTTGCTATGTTTGGCACTATAGTTTTAAGTGTTGTTATTTTTGCAAGTGAAATGTGTGAGAGAATTGAGTGTAGAGAGTAAAAAATTAAATGGTGATTGAAAATGATCCACTTTTTGCCATAAAAAGAATTGTGTCGATCTTAATAAAACATACACAAATGATAAGTGTGTCCAAAAAGTTGAAGTATGATTCATTGAAGATGTGATAATATATACTTAAGCACCCATCTATTGAAAACTCTTGTACATACAATTCTTTTTCATTTTGCCTCTTATTCTCGTGACACTTCTTTTCAAAATTTCATTTTTTATACATATATTTTAATCATAACGGAAGATATTATGACTGTGAATATTTTATAGTAAACTGAGATGTATTAAGTGTGCAAATTAAGATAAAACAGAGAAACAGAGATAATATTATTTTATTTTAGTAAATGTCACTCTATCTATGAGAGAGTGGAAGTATTAACTAAGAACCCATTTTTAGTATATATACGCATGGACGTATCCAAAGGGGAGCATTAATTGGTTGATCAAGAAAGCCCCCCTGTTTGAAAATAGCCACTAAAAACTGGGGCATTTCTAGATATATAGGTAGCATATATATGGAGATGCTAGAATGATCAACTCTTCCGTTTTCAAGCTTCTGAACTAACCACTTCTTCAATGAGTCAACTATATATTGAGCTGGCCGATGTGGATCAATGCGGTCTGAGAAATCAATATATTTTTCATCATACTTTCAGACTTCCAAGCCATGACTTTGAACGTTAAGTGCTGTAATTTCCCATGTATAATGTACATGGTTTATTCCTAACTGGCTAATTTTGTCTACTTGATCAACTTCCTTTGTCCCAAAATGTGGTTCCCTCTTTCAGGCTATAATTAACTTTTTAAAATGATCATAAATTTTAAATAGTATATAATTAATAATATTATTATGTGAGGCACTGTTGTACTAATGTAACATTTTCTTTCTAAACATTAATTTTTTATAGATCATCATTTGGTGGTCGAAAATATATTTAAAAAGCAGGAATAATATTGTGGGTCATGTTTAGTTGGATTAATTATTGTACTTGCATGGATCTATTACTGACAAGAAACACTCCGGTTCAATGTATATTTCAGAATGATTAAGGGATCTTAGGCTTTTATCAAAGATATTTAGATGTATTTTACTCCTTGATTTGTTCAGTGTATGTTGTGTGTTCCATCCGAGTTGACTGTTTTACAAATTTGATGGTTTATCTGATCATAAATCGTATTCAGCAAGATTGATAATTTATGCTATTCTTTGTTGAGTTTGTTCTATTTTCAAGTTTCTATTTTCATTAAGTTCATTTTTTTTTTCCAGTCATCTGAGCCGAATTATTTAGGGTGCATGTATCTGTTTCTTCAAACAACTAATTATGTGATGATGCAGGAGTAAACAAGGATGGCCAAATCCGTCACTTCTTCCACAGGCCTTCAAAGGCATACACAACCGGTACAAGAAAGAGAAGAAAGGTTCACACCGCCGCCGCCGCAGAAGCCGAAGGCGGTGGAAGCACCACCGGCGAAACGAGATGGCACAAAACCGGCAAAACCAGGCCAATCTCCATAGGATCCACTGTAAAAGGATTCAAAAAAATACTAGTACTCTACACCAACTACGGCAGGCAGCGGAAGCCGGAGAAGACCAACTGGGTGATGCATCAGTACCACCTAGGCCACAACGAGGAGGAGAAAGAAGGCGTACTGGTCGTCTCGAAAGTGTTCTTCCAAACGCAGCCTAGGCAATGCGGGGGGTCATCAAGCAATGTCAAAGAACCCGAGATTCCGGCGCCCGGAAAACCGATATCTCTGGTTGAGAACATCAGCGCCACCAGTTTTACAGAATTTTATAACATTCCGGTGGCGGCACCACCACGGCCTACTGCCCTTCCTCTTCCGTTTTCATATGATTTGGGTGGTTATGGTGATGGATCATCCTTTATCCACTTGCCTTCCGGTGCAAGCAAAGGCAAATGAGAGAATATGGTATGGTTATGAGTGGAATATATGGGAGAATACGTGCTCTTTAATCTACTAAGTTAACAAGGAAATTGATGCTTTAGTTGCTGGTTATAGAAAATAAGGGTAATGTAGTCTTTTATAAAGAATAGAACTGAATATGGCAAAAAGGTCAAGTTTACTGATTGATCATGTAGTATATTTATACAAGGATTCTCACAACTAATTCCTAAACTATCGTAGAGTAAGTACAACGATCTAGCCTAATAATCTGGAAAGAATATTATCACTAGACTAAGTTTACAACCGAAAAGGAAAAGTCAAAAACAAAAACTTGCTGATCAAGTATAGCTTAATACCCTCCCACAAGCTCACGAACGGGGACGAACGTGAAGCTTGGATCGCAAGTTACCAAACCTGGAGGTACCAACCGCCTTAGTAAAGATATCGGCGACTTGATCAACGGAGCATACATGCCGAACAATGAGATCTCCAGCCTGAACTTGTTCTCGGACAAAATGGAAATCAATTTTAATGTGTTTCGATCGTTGGTGGAACACCGGATTGGCAGCGAGAAATGTTGCACTGAGATTGTCGCAAAGTACAATCGGTGGACCATGATGAGAAGCACCCATTTCCTAAAGAAACTGTTGAAGCCATAGAAGTTCCGTAGTTGCAAAAGCAAGCACACAATATTCTGCTTCTGTGCCCGAGTGAGCGACAACGTTTTGCTTCTTGGAAGACCAGCTCACCAGATTGCCACCAAAGTAAACACAGAATCCATGTTGAGACCTGCAATCATCAACGTCCGAGGCCCAGCCGACATCAGTGAAGGTGAGCAGCCGTGAATCACGCGATGGACAGAAATAAAGCCCGGTGTCCAGCGTGCCTTTTAAATACCGCAAGATGCATTTAACCGCAGCCCAGTGAAGCTCTGTCGGCCGGTGCATAATTGGCAGACCCTGTTCACCGAGTAAGAAAATTTCGGCCTGGTGATGGTGGCGTATTGAAGGGCGCCGACAATGCTTCGGTAGAGCTGAACATCAGGAAACGGATCACCCGCGGCAACAAGGCGGGAACCAGGGACAGCCGGCAAAAAGATGGGCTTTGCACCGGTCATTTGGCTCCTGTGTAAAAGGTCCAGAATATATTTCTTCTGTGACAGGAAAGGTCCAGTCGAATCACGATGCACTTCAATGCCCAAAAAGAAATTTAGGGTTACCAAATCCTTTAGCGAGAAAACAGAGCTAAGATACCGAACAAAGTCATCGATAAATGATGAATTGGAGCCTGTGATGATAAGATTATCCACGTACACAAGAACATACACACCATCCGAGCCATGTTGCTTGATGAACAAGGAAGTGTCAGAGAGGCATTGCCTGAAACCCTGGCGA
>JAULKM010000006.1:17499324-17517616 GCA_032355605.1 Rubia tinctorum | reverse complement strand
TTTTAATATCCTGCAACAGCACCAGGTCAAGTTAAATTTTGCAGAAGTGTACTGCATCATATCAATGCACAGAGTAACAACAATAACAACAAAAATTGTCGCTCTGTGTATTCAATTATATCTTCCACTTAATGAGAAAGTAATAGAAACAGGACTGTAACTCAATGGCTACCTTATATATTTCATGTAGTTGCAGAACTAATTGCCAAAAAAATAAAAAACTTGTCAATAGACAGCTACCGAGCCACGGTACTAAAAATATCAAATACACTTTGAAAAGATGCAGCTATGAGAGGCCATTCAACTTTCTCAATTTTATTATCTTCTCACTCAACCATCTTTTGTATCAAATCAAAAAATACTATTGGTCATTACAGTTTCCATTTAGTAATATTAACCAAAGAATATTACACAGCACTTAGAATGGTGGCTGGGTTTGTTTCAAGCTTTAATGATATGAAACCCACATGCGAGGTTTGTAGTCAGAATTATACAGTGGTCCCCAACTTCTTTAGCCCCCAAAAAAACTCAAGATAATTAGCATTAATACAAAAACACAAGACTTAATGATAAGGTGTTGACCCAAACAGCTTCAAAAAGTAGCAGAAACCACCAATAAGGTGTTGAACTAAGACAGCTTCAAGTAGCAGAAGCCACCAATAAAGCAACTCTTCATGATGGAAATATGACAAAAAATCGTACATGAAAAAAGTGAGAGACCCAATCTTTACAAATTATAAATAATCTCACAAAGCAATAACAGTTGATAGGCATATCAGTTTGTGGATGTGCTCATTAAGTGAGTAGTATGTGATTTATATCTTAATATTGAGAATTTGGGATAGGCTCATATTTAATGACATAGTTATCATTTTCTTAGGTTTCCTCATTTCATCAAACTGTAAACATATAGATCTGGAACTAACTTTTGAGAGACAGGAAGAACCAAAAGACCCATGCACCCACAGAACAGAAGAAATGGCTTCTTGAAACTACCTCAAAGGCCTTCTTTATGAAGGTCTGGAAGCGCTTTTCATACTTTAGCCTGATAGAACCAGCCCCGACAGCAGTTGAGTTAAACGCAGCCACTGCTTTTTGAACTGCATCTTCATGTGCTTCTCTAAGTGCAGCCTACAACCAGTGGAGACAAGAGACTTGCAACTCTCAGTAAAGTGTGGTAAGTAAAGATTTTTTAAAAATATATATAAATTCACAAATACCTCCTCGGGAGGCTTAGAGCGGTCAAATGAATACATATACACTTCACTAGCCACATCAAATGCCCTTTGACATTCAGCTTCTTCAACGCTCTGTAGATATTAATAATATCACAAAAGAACAAATTAATGATAAATTTTAAAACTGCTAGCAAAAGTGTACAAGAGTTTAAAATCACTGGACACACTTAGCATAGATATGCCAGATGCACAAACTTATTTTCAGCTTCGGTTCATAAACACCAGTCATGAAATATCAAATGGAAGCACAGGCATTAGAAGAAGTGCCAATTTGATCCTAACAAAGCTATTTTTCATTCTAAAGTTGTAATTGGGCCAGCAAGAAATCAAAATTAACATAATTTTCAACCAATAAACTATTAATTGTACAGTGCAACCTGGTCCAGTGTATATCATGTAAATAAAGTCTATATCTTAAAGCATACATTGTCACCAAATTCAATTTTTCCAAAGGTCAAAGTTAAAATTCTTTAATTTTTTGTAAGCAGAGACAATAACTTTTCCTACACATCATGAATGAAGAGATGAACATAAGAAATTCAAATAATATCAGTAAGAGAAAAAGCTACCAGTTGCAGAAGTATACAGTTGTTTCACGTATTCAAGATATTCAACTATTCATTACTTTACTTAAGCAACTAATCCATACTGGAATTCTGATTTGAGAAACATCATTTGATACAGTTTGAACAGCTAGTTCATGATTATACAAGGGTTCATGATAACATTTAACATATCAAATTCATGTGCACATGTATTAACTGAATTAAAATTCACAACAGGCACTGATCCATTACCTGCCATGATGAGGTTATTGTGGGCACCGCACCCTTGTTCAGTGCATCCAGGAAGGACTGTGTAATCCGAGCAAAAATTGGTCCAGTCATTACTGTGGCTCCAACTTGCTTGGGTCGTGTCCTCTCAAACACAAACCTAGTTAAAGCATCAAGACCAGATTTGAACTCTGGTCGTAATTTTTCCACCTACATACTCATTCAGAGAATATTAAAAGTTTAGCACCCAAAAAAAGAAAATATATATTATGCAGAGACAATAAAAATAAACGATAAACTGGCGTAAATTTAGAAATAAGATGAAGCCACTCACTGAAATCTGGTCTAGACGTTGGAGGTCATTTTCATCACTCAAAGGGCGGACAAGAGTAAAGCATTCTCGGTCAGGGAAAAGAGCTCGTATGGACTCCCGAATCTGGAATCAATTCCTGAATCATCAGCATATCCACTAAACGAGGACAGGAAACTAACAGGACTAGATACAGGGTGCCTCAGCATATCTAATAAACGGACAAATAAAAAGCAGAAGTAATAGTGCCAAAGAGGTTTTAGTGCTCTACTATTAGTAAGATCAATCATAGCGACAAAGCATCAACTTTTATACAGGAAGAATAAAAGTCATGGGAAATAGTGAGAATAGAAAGAAGAAAGAAGTAACAAGCATAAAGAGAAGGAAACCAGCACTAATTCACATAAACCCAGGGCTTTTGTAACCATTTTAAATGAAGAAACAAATCAATATAATTCAAGTGTGTGCATTGAAGGGTGACCAATTTCCCTGAAATTATCGTAGAATGAGAACAGACCTCGTTTTTGGCAGATACATCTCGGCCACCAGCTTGAACCGACCTCAGAGCAAGCTCCAAGTAGTCACGAGGTGTTATTTTCCTGTTATCCTCAACCAGGTAGAGATAGAAATCCTACATAGAGGAGATAAAAGTAAGCACATCCTCGAACAGTTTCCACATTAGACCATAGGAAAGTTCTGGCTATTGGTGAGAAATTAATGATAAGGGAATCAATCATGCTTTTTGAAGCACAGCTGCACAATCATTAAATTCAGAGAGGTAATTCTCAGTCACAGTTACCCTGAGAAGCCACACAAAAATTGGAGAGAACTGTCCAAGCTCAGAAGCTGTAGCCTTCCCTGCAGAGGCACGCACGCGAATATGCTTCGTCATTTCAGTAACCAGAGACAAGCGATCTAGTGCAGCTTCATCAATACCACCCATCTGAACAAGAGCATACAAATTTGAAAACCAACTAAATAAGTAAGAAAAAAGAGGAAAGAAGGCAAAGCTAAAATACAGCATTATTTGAATCACAATTCCACCAACCTGATTGTAAATGAACATGCTTGATAAGAGTACGGCCAGTGAGAATATTTGCGTACTATATGTTCCCTGAAAATGATGGATAAGTTAGAACTTAGAAGTATAAAAACAATTCATTTCCATAGTTTGATTGACTAATCCCAATATAAAAATTACAGGTTGAACTCCATTTCTTATAGGAAAGGGTACGTTGATGGGGAAAATAAAAGGACACCAAGAGGAGGGGGAGGGGGACAAAATGTCAACACTCACACTCAAGATATCAAATCCATAAGCTATTCATCAGACAAAGTAGCAAGAACTTAGTTTTCAAAGAGCGTAAGACAAGATCCTAACCGTTTGATCATACGCATCAATCCCTTCAGTGTCCAAGAGTAAGAGATTGTACTCAGTTCCATCAAGAGCAGTTCTCTTAAGAGGTACACTCCACAGCCAAATGCCCTTGGTACAAGGGCGATGAGTAGCCGCAACTTGGAAACCACTACTTCTCCCAAGAAGCTGTGATACACCAAAAATTAAGAGCTTCTCAAAAACTAAATGATATTAGAGTGACATTATAGGAAGAGAGACAAATTCCCAATCAATCAGCCATATCTTATCATTGCAGTAAGGTAAAATAGCTGCACTGCACACATAATTTCTCTGCCAGACAAAAATGAAGACATTATAAGCTAGACTCCACTTTCTTGGAGAACTATAGACACCATTAGTCTAAAAGTTAGTTACTTAACAAGATTCCACCAAATTATACTGAAAAAAGATACATATTATATTAATCTCTGTTTAACAGCTCCGTCGTAAAGTCTGCTGCTTTCATATCAAAGTACAATCTAACACACTGACTGCTGCTATTCCAATTTCACAAACTGAAACCCTAATTAAACCATAGATAGCGGGGCATAGAAAAAGCCCTATTTTAGCAGCCCTTCAGAAAACTACCTGATTGAGTATGTAGCTCTTGCCCTGACGGGCGCGGCCGCAGACGGAGACGACCCCGACGGGTTCCTTCACGAGTTGGAGAACGGCAAGGGCCTCAGGATCGATCTGGAACTTGCCATTGTCGTCGCAGTAGACGAAGCGGATTGGGCGAGCAGGCCCCGCGGCCACGGCCATGTTGGAGTAGCGGACGAGTGGAGGCGGTGGCTCCGGCGACGGCGACGCCTGCTGCGGAGATTCGCTGCTTGAGCCTTTGCTGAAGAACCTCCGCATACTTTTGGGTTGTGGGAATTTTTCTCTTCAGAGACAGGGAGAAAAAGTTTAGTGTGCGCTGTGTATACGTTCAATAAAGGAAATGTAAAGACTAGAGAGCGTTTTAAAAGAGGGGGAGGGAAAATGAACGGTATTGCTAATGGAAATGGAAGGTTTATTCAAAGAATTCCAAGGAATTAGAGAGCATCCTCACTTTTTGTAACATTTTCAAAAAAAATGGTAAATGCAATCAACCAAATTGCATTCTCTAGAAATTAATTATGAGACATCACCATTGAATCTATTGAACCTAATAAAGTCTGAAACTTCATCCATTTGAATAGCTAGAGATACCTTCCTGAGAATACCAAAATGTTTCACCACCAACGACCGCCACCATCGAAACCGAAACCACGACGAGCTCACATTCATCGATCACTTGTAGGAACACTCAAACGTTGAACCACCAACGACCGCTACCACCGAAGTCGGAACCACCACGATGTCACCTTCATCGACTACCTGCAGGTTGGGAAACCATAGCGAGGACCACCGACACGGTCTTATAACGCTGGGTAATCCCCAAGAAATTGCTCTAATTTTTGAAATTCTTAATAGGGGTGTAGTTTTGGACTCTGGACCTCTCTGTTATAAAAGGTGTGGATTACCACTAAATCAATCACAATTCATTCACCTTTTGTAACTTTTATAAAGGGAACTAGATGTACTTTGTAGCATAGTTTTCATAATGGATAAAAAATGAGCTCGGTATGGAGGAAATTCAGCTATTGATTTTTGTGCTGTAAAAAATATGGACAAGTCGAAACAAAAAAGTAATTCAAGAAGAGAAGAAGAATCCTATTCAAGTGTGGGAAAAGGCAAGAGACCACCATGATTTTACTCCAAGATACATGGATAGGGCAGAAGATACATTCATCCCACGGGAAAAACCATAAAGACAGAAGATAAACTAAATACTAATCATGTTCAACAACAAGGGCGAATAGAGACCAACTTTGATGGTTCTTTCCATCCTGCGAAAAATATATGAGCAGATGCTTGGAAAATCACTTAGGGTAATAGCCAACAAGTACCAATCTTTGGTTCAGACTTCTTTTTAGCAACATCCCCCCTTCAAGCAGAAGTTGAAACATGTTGAAGGGCAACCAAAGCTAGCATCAAATTGGGATTAAGCCATGCGATATTATTCACGGATTCAACTATTCTCAGAAAGCCTATAAGGGATCCCCATATGGCTGCTTGGGAAATCAAGAGTCTGGTCATAATAATAGTACGCGTCTTCTTCATGGTAGCTTTAGGTCGTATCGAATTAAGAAAATACCTAGATATAATCTGCAAGAAGTACATGATATCTTCAACTAGGAAAAGCAATAAGTATATAACTTTCCTTTTTTAACTGCGTAACAAAAAGGGTTTTCAAAAAAAAGTCCAAGCAATTGTGGTACGTTTAAATTACGTAGTGTACATTTAATTTTAACACATCATAAAACAAGTTTAAATATACATTCATGATACTGAATTCATTTATTTTTTTAGTAAATTTGTTTAAAATAATACTTATATAATTATAACTATATTTTCTTTGGATACTTCATATTCAACTATTCTTAATAATAAAGAAACCCATAATTAAAATCAAAATACTTGCAAACTCCAAAATATAGTATCTGTGCATTCATACTTGCACTATATTAAAAATATTCTAATCTAGTACAATTATATGTCCGAGTTTAATGGTTGGATCCTTCCAAAATGGATTATCAAGATTGATGATACCAGGGCCAAATATTATGATTCGGAGCTCAGATGTCATGATGAGGTAAATCCCGGTGAAAGGCTCTAAAATTCAAATTTTGTGAATAGTGTGACAGGGTACCGATTGTATTTGAGGAGGATGACTTATCTTACACGCTATGTACATCTTCTTTTTTTGAAGAAATATACTTATTATATATAATAAAAAATTAGAAGATCTAGATATGTACCTAATTTGGAAATTTGTGAAATTCAAATTGAGGGAGAAAAGAAGATCTTGTACTAAGTTCTTGATTTCCATGGAGCAGCCTTCGGTTCATTGGTGGATTTAACTAGCATCGCAGAATCTGTATAGATGAGAAGACTTCTTTGACAAAATCTAGCTGCTGCTTTCATTGCCCTCCAACATGCTTGCGTTTCAGCCTATAGTGCTGAGGTTGGCACAAGGAAGTAACTTCCTTTTATGATGTTTTGACTTGCATGATCCCGACGAGGTGGGATGATCTTCCATGTCGCTATTCCAACTGATTTACGTTTATGGAAAGAACCATCGAAGAAGATGGAAGAGATTGGAGCACTGGTTTGGTTTGGATGCACATGTTCATCATTTGTCTCCTGTTGGTGTGTTCTTTTTCTTTCTTCCAAATAAAGCCTTGTGTAGAATGCAAAAGTGTCCCTTGCTCTTTCCTAACTCCATATAAGATCAATGTTTTCATCTAGCAATACCTTGGCATTTCTATTTTTCCAAATCTCCCACAGACAAAAATGGATTTTTGAACAAAGGAGAAGTTTGGTGCTTGGTTGATCCACCCTATGAACCATTCCTTTATATGTATTTGGTTTCCTTGGTTGAAATCAAAACCAACCGACGATGCTCTCTATAACCTCTTAGATGCTTCACATTTGAGAAAAAGGTGAGACATCGATTCATCTTCTAAGCCTCATCTTGTACAGAGGAGAGTTTTTGGTAGTTTCCTCTTAAAACAATTAGCCAATGTTGGAAGATTTGAAAGGACCCTCCACATAAATATATGGAGTATTTGTGGGAGTTTTAAGGCCTAAAATTTGTTCCAGAAAGTTTGATCAATAGCTTGATTTACAATTCTGTTTTGCGCCGGAGAAATTCGGGAAGGCCATGTTTTATCCATCGCCAGATGATAACCTTTCCGGATTGTATACTGACCATCCAAATTCTAATTCTTCCTAAACGATGCTCTACTTAAGTGAATGGACAGAATGTGTGGCACTATCCTTGAAGGAAAAATATCTCTAACTAGTGGAGATCTCCATGTGTGATCTGAATTGATGAGGTGCGCCACTTTGAGGTTTGTACTGTTCTGCACCACCACAAGTTTCCCTATCGAGTTAACTTGGTTAGGGATCCATTGATCACATATGTGGATATTGTTTCCATTGACCACCCTCCATGCCAAATTATCTATTATAAGGTGTTTCGCAGAGATGATAGGTTTCCATCCCCATGAATCAACATTCCTAGCAGCAACTGTAAAGAGATCACCATTTTTCATATATTTTTCCCTATATGTTTGGGTTAACAGGCTGTCGTCATTAGAGATTATTCTCCAAACATGTTTCACGAGTAATGCCTGGTTCATGCCAAGTGCCAATCTGACTCCCAAACCACCATATTTCCTTGACATTGTAATTGTTTTCCATGCCCTCCAATGAATATTTACCCCTCTAAGGTGCCACTCCAGATAAATGCAGTTGTCATCTTATCAAGTTTCTGGAGAACTCCTTTGGGGATTTGGAAAATACTCAAATGATATAACATAATAGATTATAGGATATGCTCAGCTAATGTTAGTCTCTCCGGGAAGTTTAGCAACTTATTTTTTCAGGAAGAGTATCTCTCTCTAAATTTATGAACCAAGTTAGGGAAGATATTACTCTTCTTTGTATAAAAAACAATATGCATGCCCAGGTATTTTCTTCTTATTCCTTGGCCATGAATGTTTAAAGAGTGCCTCGTGAATTATTGGGATATGTTTCTGACTATTGGGGATGAATTAAATCACACACTTGTCAAATTTAAGCTGTTGACCCGAGAATCTAGCATATAATTCTATGGTTTTTGACAGATCACCAATCGCCTGATAAGAGAATTTGGTGAAAAGACTACAATAGTTAGTGTACATGAGGTGGCTAATTATTGGGCCTCCCATGGAAATTTGAACTCCAAGATATAGGTTCATGGATGGTTTGTGTGCCAACCAGGAAGATATATATTGCTGCACAATAATAAAAAATATATGGAGAAAGGGAGCAGCCTTGCCTGAGCCCTTTGTTAGGTGTGAAGAATGCAGATTGCATGCCATTTATGACCACCTGGTAAGTAACAGTCTGTACACATTGCATAATCAGGTCAATCCAATTCTGAGGAAATTGCATGTAAACTAAGGCTTTCTCTAGGAAACTCCAAGAAACCCGGCCGTACGCCTTGCTCATATCTAACTTTACCGCCACAAACCCTTGTTTCCTTATTTTGTGTTTTCTCATAAACTCTAAAACTTCATGCGTAAGTAACCCATTCTCATAAATATTCCGACTAGAGACAAAGCCGTTCTATCCCTCCAAAATCATCTAATGAATGTGCTTCTTGAGTATGTTTGCTAGCTTTTTAGCAATGATCTTGTACTTCACATTGCAAAGGGATATTGCCCTGAAATCTGATGGTTGAGTTTGTGACTTCTATTTTGGAATAAGGATCAATTGCATTCTGTTCCATGAAATAGGCATTGGGTCTCCATTTAGGATGCCGAGAATGGATTGAGCACAATCTTCATGGATGATGCCCCAATATCTTTTATAAACCATCATCACTGGGCGATTTCCACGAGCTCATATCTGACAAAACCTTAGAAATATCCTTCGGTACGAATTGTGTGTACAAGGAATCCACTTGGTCTTGGTTCAGAGGTCTAGTGTTCATACTCAGAAACTGTTCCTCTGTTGTGTCCCCTAATGGTCCTGATGGGAACCATTCTCTTTGCACAAATACAGATTTGACATGATCCAGCAAAACCTGTTGGATATCTGTCTGACTTGGCACCCATTCACCACTAGCTGAAAATACACCTTAAATCTGATTTTTGTTTTTCCGCCTAGACTTCCACTAGTGATAGAACCCTGTGTTTCTCTCCCCAAATCTAAGCCAGATTATCTTTTCTCTCTGTTGCCAAAATTCTGATAATTGTTACTCGGCCTCCTGAATTTTCGTATAAGTTTCTTGAATTTTTCTAGTATTTTGAAAGAGTCCAGCTCCTTTTTGCAGGTTTTGTAGCTGATTCATTAGAGATTTTAGCCACTTATCTAGATTTCCAAAAGAATTAGACTCCAATTATAGAGGTGTTTGAGTATAACTCCCAGTTTGTTGTCCATTACATGCATACTGATTTGTTGCAGTATTAAAGAATCAAGGTCTTGATTCAAGAGATCTTTCTTACAAACCCTTTCAACAATCTAGTCAGTGATCTCAAACTGAGACCACAAGGCTTCAAATCTCCTTACTCTGTTAAACTTATTCTCTTTGTAATGTAGATGAAGCACTAATGGACCATGATCATATATGAATATAAGCAAATTTGTCACTATGGCCTCAGGAAATTGAACCGCCCTCTCTTGGTTCATGAATGCTCTATGCAACCTCTCTACTATGGTATGTGGAGACTATTTATTATTTGTCTAAGTGTACCATAAACCTCTATTTGGAATCTCCCTTAGAGAGTATTTTTTTATTAAGCTTTCCAGGGGTTTAGTAGACTTATGGTCTATTGGAAAACCACCCCTCTTATATGTCTCTGTGAAACTAACATATTAAAATCACCCAACAAAACCAGGGGGTAATCCAGAAAGAAATGCATGTTCAACTTATCATTCCAAAAGGTTTACCTACACATATCCAAGGGGGACCATAAACAAAACCTAAGCACCAAGCGACTCCCTTGACATCCCTAACTAGAAGAAATACTAAATTCGTAGAACTACTTAGAATAGAGATACTAATGTCATCTGACCGCATAACTGCTGAACCCCCTATTCTACCTACTTGATTCACAAAATGACCACATGTGAAGTACGATGATTCCATCCAATATGTGAACATCATCTCTTGAGTCCTTGTTTATGATAAACATAGGATTGAGGGTCGCTATTGTTTCACCAGTCGGTTTATCATATTATTTGTAAGGCATTGTTAAAACCCCTAGAGTTCCAGGATATGGTCTTCATGGCTGCATGGGGAACTGATTTGGCTTAGGTCTCTGAAGCCTCATTTCTGCCCCTCAACGCCCAGTTCTGGAATCCCAGTCTTGTTATCTGCTACCTTCTTCTTGTTGGTGCTTATTTCTCCTGCCTCCATCACGTTCTCTAGTAGGGAGGCTTGATCATCTACTTTTTTGAGCCCACCTGTAAAGACAAATACCTTCTTTATTATCCTAGTCTTCTTTCTTGTGCTTGAAGTGTCTTCCTCCTCTAAGGTGTTTTCATCCAGTGATCCGCTTCTTTTATTTCTTAGTTTCTCCCGGTCATTGCCAGTGGAATTCAGGCTAAGTGGAATTGGCTCTGAGAAGCTCTGTGGCATAGTTGCATTGCATTTGTCTCCCAGCTGGTAGCTTGGGGACCTGGGCTCCAGTTTTGCTCATATACTTTTGGAGCCTACAGTGTCTTTTGAAGTGGTATACTTGCTTGAATAACCACATTTCCTGAATATGCTTCATCTAGAGTTCCTTTGATCAACGTCTTGCCCCTACCTTTCTTATGCTTTGCTGCTCTCTTCATTACCTCGGCTTTCACTCTTGTGTAGAGTTTGGTTGTTCACATATTATAGAGATACTTATACCTAATCCCAGTTGGGCGCTTCTCAATCATCTTTTTAGGCAAAAGAGCCAGCGGGGTGGTTTTTAGCCTCTTTCTTTCCTTCTCTGAGTTCACACTCTGATCACTGCTTTTGCTACTGAGAGACTCTGAAAGTGTGCCATCAATGACAATAAGAACTTGCTTAGATTGTACCTGAATTGGATTTTCCCTTATTAGGCCTACATCTTTCTTGAGTTCAGCTGGTACAACATTTTGTTTCCCTCATTATTTCATTTGTAAGCTACTGAGGTGCAATGTCTTAAGTTGAGACTTGGCGCACACGTTCTTCGTCCAACAACATCTCATCCCAAAGGTTATGTACATGTGAGTCATCCATTGGCGAATCATCCATAGGTGAGTCATCCATGGCATTTAACCCCGTCAACTCCTGGTTTTCCTCTCCCATCTGATGCACATGTTGAGGATATTGGTTGACCAGATAGGTATCAGCTTGAAAGGTCTCCATTTGTTGGTTCTATAGGATTAAATTCTCTGTCATGAGGCTAGTGTGTTGCTGTTGCTAAATCAGAAACTCGTCAAGGAGTTATTGTTGTTGGACTGGTGCAGCAGTTATATCATTAAACTTCACCCACTAGCCAATGTTCATATCCATCTCCATGCTACTTTGATTGTCAACATTTAGATCTCCATAACAAGTTGGATGGTGGAAACCAATTGGTAAAAGGCCATTTGGTAGAATGGTGGTTGGCATTAGAGGTGGTCCTGGTGGTGAATGCTGTCTCCCTTTCCCAAAACATGGATCATGAAACATTTGATGGAAACCTCTACCAACCGAGTTATTCCTACCCCTCCTGGTTTCTCTGGTCTAACATAATTCCATTGTGGCAAGCTATTTTCAGTCTCCATCGAGCATAAGAATCCTTCATGAACCGCATTGTTTGGAAACAAGATGTACCCCTCCCATCGGTCATTCATATACCCGGATGGGATGCGTGTGTTTATCTGTATATGTCTATGGGAGTGCGCCCGGAGTGATGAAATAAATGGCTCTTTGTTTGTGTCATAAAAAATACATGGTCCTCTTTCTGCGTTATGGTGTTTAATGATTTTTTTTACAAACTGGTACAGGCAATGATCATCTTTGATAGGGCATCGTTGATATGGATGCTCTACCACCCCACATCTCTGGCAGAACATATACATCTGCTCGTACCTTACATCCACCCAGATTCTTGTGTCATTAGGAAAATTTACATAGAAGCACGACAACAGTGGATTGGTTGGTTTGATCCAAATAGTCTCCCTTTGGTACTTGAAATTTGGTGCGGGATTTGGGTTGACGTCAACATTCACCACCTCACCAGCCATACGCGTCACTTTTATCACTGCCCGAGGTGCAAAATCCTTCGGCGGGAGGCCATGAATTTGCACATTAATCTTCACTTTCTCCACCTTGAGTTTGTTGAGTGAGATGCTCGTTCCCTACCTTTTGAAGGCCAGGAGACTACCTGGCGTTGAGTAGGGACTACGGTGGAGAGCTGTCAGTGCTTCCTCCCTTGATTGGAATTTAACCACATAGAAGTTTCTAAAGCAGTTAAGAAAGTAAGCGTTAATGCTCCAATATTCATGGAAATATTGGTTCATCCTATCTGAGCTGAAAATGCAATCATCCATCTAAAAATGCAAGAAAGAAATTTTGCTCCATCTTGGCAAATTATTCCATATCCGCCATTGTGAGTTTGAATACCCCCTACTAATCTAGAGATGAAACCAAAATCAACACCCCAAACCCTGAGGATTGTCTCTCTCCTCAAAGTATTATGATCCAGGAGGGGTATAAAGGATATCCAAGGTATTTTGAGATTATGAATCGCTCATATTGAGGCTTTTTAAGGGGGGGTGAGTATTTCTTAATACTGGGAGAAGAATTTATGATACCTGACTTGGTATTGAATGCCCCCGTACTTATAGCTAAAACCTTGCCTTGTTAAGGAGGAAGATTGATCTCCCTGACCTTAGATCTTCCCCTTATGGTTTCCACTACACAATAAACAAAGCCATGTGGAAACTGGAAAGGAAAAGTAATTCCCTTTTTGATCTCAACAAGACCAAAGGAGAACACGAAGCACACTCCATCTCTTCTACTCCCCAATCCAGTGAGATTTATTAAACCCTAGATTGAACTTATAAATGGATATTCAAATTTCCAAGTAATGAATGCCTAATCAAAGAGATGCCTTGCCTTAAACACCTAATTAATACTATCACATCTACTAAATCTAATAAATACTTTCCATTTCACAATAAAATACTCCTAATGATGATATCCACCCACGCTTAATTGATCTTCACAAGAAAAACTATTGTAAGACACAACTCTCCCTCTTCTACAATTTGTGATTGGTTGTGGAAAAAATGCTACAACTTCTGATGATGAAATATTGTCAGAATCCTAAAGCAAGGTAGTGGGCCGAGAATTCCCAAAAGTGCTCCAACCTCTCTCTAGCTTAGGGAGAGAGAGTTTCTATACAGTATATTCAATTGATTTTCACGGTATGTACATCTAAATCATAGTTTTATTCAGATATTACACAAGCTTAGTCGACTAAAAAATACCCTAGTGTGTCTATAGTAAATGTATTTTATTCTTATACACAAACTCTTTTACTAAATTATAAGAATAAAATATTCTTCCACCAGCACGGCATGGGTTTTGTCTTGCGGGATTTTCAGTCATCATACCAAAAGTTGATGAATGATTAGTTTTCTCTCCTATATCAATTGGCACATCCAATGGGACCAATTGTTAAGTGTGAAACTGATGTGCACCTTTTCGCATGCGTTAACCAATGCATTTGACACATTTGTTATTATGTTTTATTTGGTTGATTGCTAATTTTAGTTAGGTTTACATTACAAAGAGTTTAGATAATCGTTGTTGGTTTTTTTAAATCTAAATCCCAAGTTTTTTAAGACTTAATTGGATCTAATGTACACTATGTCCTCACTGGTGCCTGGATCTTCGTTTGTGAGCTTATTAGTAGGTTTCTTGTGAAAACTTCGGCGTAGTTTGTGGAAGGCCATCCACAAGGGTGGTAGTAGATAGTAGAAGGACATTAACAAGAATTGTAGAAGACTAAAGGACACGAGTCAAAATGTGGTAGAAGATAAAATGGTCAAATAAATAAGACTAAGGAGCTTAGGAATAGAGATCCAAGAGTTGTACAGAGTGTTTTGGAATATCCGAAAAGAATAAGCATCCATTAATTGTACCATTGAATTCTTATTCTCGAGCACTATAAAATCAACTATAAGAACTCTCAAATTGGATCAGTGGTTTATCTGTAAAGGTGCAAATAAATTTCGAAAGAAGGACTACCCAGCCCATGCCAGGGACCTTCAGCACGAACCAAGCCTCCCAACACGAGCCTTTTGGGACAAAAAGGCATTGCCACAGACCATTGACATAAGCCATATGGTGTAACACAACTCATGTCACCCAAATTTATTGTGAGGCTAAGTATGGACACAGACCGCACCTTTTTACACGGTCCGTGTCATTTCAACTCCAAAAATGCAAAGACCATCACACAGGGTGCGAAGAACGATACGAATCGCGCCATTCAATTAATCAAGAAATGTTTCGAGCCAATGGATTGCACCAAATGACACGGGGTGCATGATTCAGAAGTTTAAATGGAGCACCAGCCGATGGCCCATGTCGGCCGACACTTCCCATGTCAACATGAGGCTACACGGCCCGTGCCAGACCGGACGACCCCTGTCAGCACAAGGCTACATGGCATGTGCCAGGGCATATGGAACGTGCTAGAGCACACAGCCTGTGTCAGCACGAGGCTAACTGGCTGGCAAAGACTATGCCCGACTGCACAACCCATGTCAATTGAGGCTGCTAGGGCGTTTTGGCCCATTTTGATCTTTTTTCAAGACCTAATTCCCTACTTCTATACATAGGAGCCTTTATCCTTCTAGGGTTAACTAAGTAGGCATAATGTAACTTTTATTTTCCAAGAAGTTGGGAAGGAAGAGGAGAGCTCTCTCTCTCTCTCTCTCTTTTGCTTCTCCTTTCCTTCTCTCTTCTTTTCTTTTCTTTCTCTTATTTCCCTAAATTCATGGTATTTAACTCAATATTTTCCATGGATATATTATTAGGGAGTAGTTAATTAACTTGGGGTTTGTGTTTGTATTCATGAATTAATGTTGTTTTGTGAGATTCCTTAGATCTACCTAATTCTATGTGCTTATGTTTATTATGTTGTCTTGTTCTTCATATTCTCACTAATTGCATGATTGTTACACTAAGATTGGCACACACCGTAGTCTACTTTCATGTTGGTACACTTATTGATATCTCTCGGGGAAGGAAACCTAGATGTACTTGGGTAACAATAGTTAGGAACCGTATGGGTGTGTGTATGTGGGTTGCCGAGTCAACGTTACGATTGACTATACAACTAGTTATTCAGCAATTGGTCCAAAGAGTTACAGATAGATATAGTGTTAGTAGAAAACTAAAGTTAGCGTTACAAAACCCTAGAACCATCGATAAGGTGCTTCACCCCCTTTTACTTTGTAGGCCTAGGGAGACGCATTCATGGTGTAGTGCACAAAACATAATCATATGGGGGAAATTCAGATCTGCATAGCAGGCAGGGTCATTGTTGCACTCCCCTAATTACAGAGGCAGTGCCGTTGGAAGATTACATGTGCATCCTACGTGACAGGTATGGGGAAGTGTGACCATCGACCACACCACGTGTCGTAAACACTAGAATAGGCTTATATATCTTGTATGTGATGGAATCAGGGATCAAAACAACATCGATCATGTTACATAAATACTCCCCAAGTGCTAGTTTATGTAGTTTATTCTCTTGTGATTTGCATGCTAGTAGTTGTTATATAACCCCCTCCCAACTTCTCTAAAAAACATGTTTTAGCAATAATAGCTATTCCTGACATGTGATCGGATTGACAACCCATTTGCGGCTGTCTGTAGTTAACTTTTAGATTCCTAGCATCTATGTGGATGATCCCGGTCTTGCCACTATCTACCCCATAGTAGCATAGTAGTAGGAACAGGAGTAACATTACAAAATTATTATCTTTGACTCACATCCTTCTTTAGGTTTAATTAGTGGATCTCCCATGATTTATTATCGACGCCGGGAGGGGCGGGTCAATTTTGGCGCTGCATCCGAGGATGCTAGTTTATGGGTTTAATTTTTAACTTGCATAGCTTGTTTTTTGAGTAGCTACTGTTGTTATTTTTTCGGAATAGGTATTGCTTATGTTCTTGGTGTGAACCGAGAATCCCTGCACCATGACTATGAATTTTATGTCTTTTCTTTTCTTTTCTTTGTTTTGATTTTAGTTGAAAATAAAATATGGAGAGAAAGAGAGGCTCAACGGGTGAGATTTTGTTGAATATGTCATTGTGACCAACCATCGGAGTCTTACACTTGGATGAGCAAATATGAGAAAGAGTTAGGAGTTTTTGGTTCCCAATGCCGATGGGAATGATATTGGTACCCATACCATGACTCCCAATTCGGGGTTGAGTAGTATCCTGAATCCATGGTATGGATTTGCATCAATAAACCAAAATTTTAGGTGAGATAGTTAATCTTCACCAACCTTTACAAGTCCCCAACCCCAATCCCTAGGAAAAGTTCCTAAATTGGATTATGGAGAAATTTCGCAAGTTATAGCTAATGTTACCAAGAGTAGTGAGTTACTCCAATCACAATTGCATAGAGACGTTAGAGATTTGGTAACTCAACTCTTCTCAAGTATTGAGAAAGTTGAAGGGCAAGTGAGTGATTTGATTGAAAGGGTGAGCTAACTTGAAACTAAATATTCCAAAAATGAACCATCTCTATTTGAACTTGAGATTTTGGTAGATGAATCCAAAATGGATGAGGAGTGGTTTGTTGAGAGTGAAGAAGTTGAGGAAATGATGATTATACTTGAGATTTTGGTAGATGAATCCAAAAGGGATGGGGAGTTGTTTGTTGAGAGTGAAGAAGTTGAGGAAGGAGTGATTGTACTTAATTCACCATATTACATATTTTCACCTCAACCTCCAGCTATAGAACCAACTCCCACATTTTCGGAACCCTTAGAGGAAACCACAGAGAAGCCCGTTGAATATGCTAAGCTTCCAAACCACCTATTACATCTATGGTTGACTTCTCTACTACATTGTCCTCTTATAACATTATTAACCCCACCTCTCCAGTTTTCGTTATCTATGGTGATGGGGTACATACACGCACCTTGTAGATAACACTAGGGCCATGCTGACGATGTTAAATATATTGAGCTTCTCGAGAGGCAACCCGAGCTTTCAAATATTAGTTTAGTTAGTTTTTATTTGAAAAGAAAAAAATTCTTCACTTTTATACTCCCATTCTTACCCCAAACCATTAGACACCACTACACTCCACCACCAAATACACAACGTAGGACCACACACTAGTTGTTTCTTTGTGTGGATGTTTATTGATACTTGTTTAGTGTGTATTTTTAGTGTCTTGATTTGAGTTGAATGTCAGGGTATATTTGAGGATATTGAGATGGGAACAATGCATTGGGAAGTTGTGATTGCCTATCATTTTGTGTACCTCCCCTTCTTTTCATATCGTGTTTCTTATTTGAGGATATGTATGTTGTAAGTGTGGGGTAGGAAAGATATCCCATTGCATTGTGTTGTCGATACTTAGTGTTTTTGGTGTGTTTTTCTTTTTTCAGTCTTTGGTTTTGGAACACTATTACACTTGGTGTGAAATTTTGTTTTGTAGGAAGCATATGGGTTTTGGAAGAAAGCGACAACGGGGTTATGAGGAGTCCAACTCATGGACCATGTAGATGTACATGGTTCGTGATGCTCAAAATGATGGACAAGGAGGAGAACCAAACCCCCAAATTCATGGGGTGTGTAGACGTACATGTCCCGTGAAGCTCACTTACCTTCCTACATCTCAATCACCATTTATTCCATACCACCACTAAAAACCACCCAACCCCACTTACCCCCCCCCCCCCCAAAACCCTTGAAACACACATATTGAAACCTAAGAGGTAACTCTCCATTGTGATT
>JAULKM010000006.1:17483380-17494557 GCA_032355605.1 Rubia tinctorum | reverse complement strand
AACCCCTTATGATGTAAACCTACCTAAATCTAGCAATATTCCAACAAAAAGATAACAAAAGAGATGTTAAATGCTTCAGAAAACACATGCATTTGACGTCTCATCAGTTGATCCATGGATCGATATAATTACTTTCCCTGGGGCATTGTTCGCTAGGTCCTCTTCATAATCTTCTGCCGCTATCATTTTCAGATTCTTGCTCTGCATATTCACTGCGCCTTGGTTTTTTGTCATGGAGTTTCCCACTTTGTTGGCTTCGATGTGGCGGTTTCCTCCTTCCTTCTTTTTGTATTAGCTCAAATAACCATTTCGCATATTCTCCTCTATTTTCCTTTTCAAGTCTCCGCAGTATTCGATGTCGTGTCCATGGTCCTTATGAAAGGCACAATAATATTTCCTAGACCGCTTGTTTGGTAGTGCTATAATTGGCATAGGTTTGCGAAACAACTCCCCGTTCGCCTACCAAGTTTCCTTTGTGACTTCGTCAAATGAGTTTCTGAAAATGGTGTCCTTTGTGCCCCTGATTCTTTTCTTTTGAAAGGGATATTCCATTTTCCTCTTTTTGACAAAACCTCTCCGTAGATCTTCCATTATTTTTTTTCACCTCGCTCGCACTCTAACTTCCAGTTATTTGCTTCTTTAGTCAGCACATGCTTTTCAATCATTTTCTGCAATTCTTTTGGGTTCCCAGGCATGTTTTTTGTAAGTTCCTTGTAAAAATCTCCTGATTGCATGCTACACGTGAATGCACCTAGTGACGATTGGAGCGATAGATCGCGAACATGCAAACTCTCAGTAACGAACCTATTATTGTAATCTGTGAGGCATTCATCACTTCGCTGGGCTATGTTTTTCAGGTCTATTATCATTTTGTTAAATTCCTTCTTCTGATAGAAGCACCTTAAAAACAAGTCTGACAACTGTGCCCAAGACCAAATGCTTCCACTTGGTAGATCGTCATACCATGTAATTGTTATTCTAAATAAGAAAATAGGAAAGTTTTTCAAACTAGTTCAATTTCCGCATAGCGAAATATAGGATTGTAAGAATTTCTTGGGGTCTGTTGTCCCATCATATATTTCACATGTAACGGTAGCTTGAAATCTTTTGCCATTTTGAAATCACGAAGATGCAGAGCTAACAGTGACCGGTTTGTATCATCATCTGCCACTCTATCCCTTAACTATTCTTCGTAATTAAGGCTCTCATTCCTTTAACTTTCTTTTTTTTGTTTCTTTTTTGGGATTTTGGTCTTATAGTGGCTAAGAAGTGGTAATACAGATGCTCCATATTTGCTTCTAAGAAAGTTGTGAAAGATCTCCTCTCCTTTTCTTGATATGCATTGGGAGATTCAACTTCCTCTTCATTGTCATCCGTATCTTGTTTCATGTGCTCTCTTTCTTTACTGGGAACATATTCTTGATCTTGACTGGGATGCCTATTCTGGTTATCCTAATTGTTCGTTCTTGTGTATGATGATTCTGACTTCTCTTGCTTCTGGTGAAAACCATAGTTATCCTGAAGGGAATAAATGACTTCAAAAAAGAAAAAAAATTCATCCCCACAGACAGCGCCAATGATGTGCTATTCCAGGTTAGGAAAGATGGTTGGTGATCACTGTGTTGTATGAGAGAACCTGCAAGAAAGGTCCCGGAAGTGATTCAGGGGAAAGAGCTCCGACGATCAAGTCAGTACCTTTCTTTAGAGAATTGGAATTTCTCAGTTTAGTGTCACTTACCTGAGTCAGCGTTGCTCTCTTTGTGTTTATAGTAGACTGTAATCATGGCTCCGCATTACTAGGGTTTTAGATCGTGGGTTGCATCGTGGTTGCTATAATCTTGGTTCGTTCCCGAGTCTTAGACGTGATCCTGTCTTTCTCGGTTCGTGCCTATGAATCCGCCTTTCCGGTTCGTGGCTGAGTCGTCTTGGACATGACTCCGCCTTTCTTGGTTTTGTGACTGAGTTTTGGGCTGGGCCTAAAGACCAACAACTTCTAGTTTGTGGGCTAGGTATACACCAGTTATCTTGGAAATACAATACTTTTGTGTATCTCCAGTAATAAATCGCAGTAACTAAATAGTTATTTAAGTCCACTATATAAGGGGAGATATTATATGAGTTATTGTAGGGATGAATTTTAGTTCAATAGTCATCTCTGGGATGGTATCTTGAGATACTGTATAATTTGCGTTAAAGGCAAGGGCAGTGGATGTTTAATTTTTTAAAATATATAAAATAATATATGTATAATTTGCATTAAAGGCAAGGGCAGTGGATGTTTAATTTTAAAATATATAAAATAAGAGTGTGTTTCGTGATAGACGGGTTGTTCATAAGTTTATGAACAAAACAGTCTACTTATTTTTACCGTATACACTGCATTTGTTAAATTACATACTAAATTCAAAAAATTAAAAATAAATTATATACATTATATATTTTTATATTTTCACATTCAAATACACATTATTACTTGTTTATCTTTAAAAATACAATATTTAAATTTCATAAAAAATTCCAATTTATTTAAAAAAAAAAAGTAAATTGGAATGTCAGTTATGGAAATTCTTGACACTTTCCATAAAATAATATTTGCAAGGTTATGTAATTTCGTTGGTATTGAGCCATATCCTTTTGAATTTGGGGAACCGAACCCAACGACCGCTTCAACAACTTTCCAGATTGACCAACCTGTTCTTTCTTTTTGTTACCCGCCAATTTCCACACGGCAAAATTATGGTTTTTGATTGAATCTTCTTTTCTTTCTTCCACGCATTGCCAATGGCCGCTCTACCGTGGATCAACGGAGAGAGGGCGGTGGTGCTGCTCTACATAGCCCGGATCCTCTACGCCACCCCCGTTTCTCTCCTATTCGAGTCCATATCCCTCTCAATTCTCTCCCTCTTCGCTCTCTCCCTCGACATCTCCGCCGATCATCATGATACCTTTTCTCAATTCTTCAGCACCAGGTAATTAATTAATAAAATTTACAAGATTCTGATATTAGGGTTCTGTTTGTTTTATCCCTTTCATGTTTAGCTCTAGTTATGGTTATTGGATTGCATTTGCAGGGCTGGTGTGACATCGGGGATATTTCTGGGAGCAGTGATGCTTCCAGGACTTATGTTATCGAGATTGATTCAAATGAATAGAGGGTTGCCTTTGAATGAAGTTGGATTTTCGGGTACGTGGACCCTGGTGTTGTGCAATGTGTACTGTTAAAAAATAACCATTTAAATGGCTTTTCGAACTAATTTATGATAGTTAGTGTAAGAATCATGGGCTTCTATAATAAAACCAATTGGTATTATGTAGAGGTGATACCTGATCTTACATAGCAATTGAGACTCTCAACACAAAATGAATAGAGGTTGCCTTTGAGTGAAGTTGGATTTTCGGGTACGTGGACCTTGGTGTTGTGCAATGTGTATTCTTCTAAAAGCTTTTCGAACTAATACTAATTTATGATGGTTAGTTTAAGAATCGTGGGTTTTTATCATAAAACCAATTAGTACTATTTAGAGTTGATCCATGATCTCATATACTAAGAAATTGAGACTCTCAACACACTCCTCTCGTGCAGCGGTATTTCTCATCACACAAACATGGACAAAATACTTCACGGGCATATCAGTGGTAATATAGGTCCATTAAGCCGAGCAAGCCGACCTTGGACTCTGATATCATATAAGAATCATGAGCTTCTATCATAAAACTAATTGGTACTATGTACAGGTGACCCATGATCTTATATACTCCCTCCGTCCCACTATAAATTGCTTATTTACTTTTTGAGAGTCAAGTTTTAAAAACTTTGACCCTAAATACAAATTAATATATAAATAATAATAGTATCTTGTGAGATATTGTTAGATTTGTCTTAACATCTATTTTCTAATAATCAATCTTTTTTGCGGCATTATTGTAGTTAACTAGAGATATTTACGGTCAAACATACTCATTGAAAACCGTGAAAGTAAATAAGCAAGTTATAGTGGGATGGAGGGAGCATGAAACAATTGCTTCGTGAACCACCAATGTGGGACTCTCAACAGTTAGATACTTGAATAGTGAGTTGCTTCATTTTTTGGACAAGAAACTAATTGTAGCTAGATGTGATGGGTTTCTACATTCTATACTGTTAGTACATATATGCCTACTCTACTTATAAATATAACATTATAAACTAGAATATTGCGCCCAGAAAGTTTCAGCTTCCAAGCCAAAATTGAGAAAATAGTTGAATGGACAAGAACAACTGCATTACCAGATTGAGTATAAGATAAATTATGGGTTTTGGCATTTAATATTTGCTTCATTTTTAGGACAAACAGATGGTACATAAATTTAAGAGGTATAGATTCTAGCGCAATTGCTGTATATTTTTTTCTTAGAAGTAAAACTTGCATGTATGAATATTGTTCCCTAGAAAAATTAAGCTTCCATACCAGAATAGGAGGATAATATTTTAGAAGTTTCTTGGAAAAGAACGGTACCGAAAATGAATAAGCACAACCAGGTTACCAGAAGCAGAATGTGATTGACATCAATAGTCTATAGTAAGCTTTCCGGTTTTACAACAGAGTAGTAAAAATGTTCATAGTGGTTAACTAATTGTTTCCTTCTTTCTATGTAGACTTTGAATATTTTCAGTTGCAGTATTGGGCTGCCTCTGCCAGTTGCTTTAGTGTTTTAGTGTTTCTCCAATTTCTTCTCCAAATAAAAGCAAATGGTGGACTTCAAGTTCGTTCATGCAGTAACTGGATGAGAATTTTTGGTGCATGTTGTGTAGCCCTGTATGTAGGGATGTGCTGCATTGCAATATGCACAAAAATTCATTTCGGTAGGTCGCTGATATCCTTGGACTTAAAGGGGTTCATGAACTTCTAATTTAATTTGAGAATTTGGGTTGTGTACAATTGAAGGCGTTAATGCTATACAGGCGTGCATTTTTTATTTTATAAATCTTGTCCTATGTCTAAACAGGATGGCAGATGGAACTGATATTGATCTGGGTCGTTTTTCATGGATCAGCAGCTGTAAATCTAATTCAGAATATCCTTCAGACATTTCCAGCTTGTGCTTCTATTGGTAAGTTATTTAAGTCTGCACTGTTAATGTTCACTTACTGAATAAGAAAAATAGATAACCTGAAAAGAAATTTCTTGTAAGCTTGTACATCATCAGATAAGACCTTTCTTCAATTACTAGCTAAATGGTTTCGGTAGGTAAATCTGATAATCTTTTCTTTTACCTATTATAATACCACCTTCTCTTGTAAAAGTGGTGTGCACAGTGTTATACTCTGTTTTGCCACCAAAATAATAGTCTTGTTTACCTATATGATGGAGCATGACCCACAATTAAGAAGTAAGGCTGTAAGTTAAATGGAAATGTTTCATATAGAAAGACATACTACTATATTTGAAAAAAGCAATACAGTGTCTCGACAAAACATGATGGTGAGATGTGATTTGTGAAGCCAACCTCACATATGGGATGAGCACTAGGACGTTATTGTTGCTGTCATTGTAGTTTAACAGGAAATCTTTCATTGTTGTACTGCTGTTAAAGTCTTTCTTCTCAGGAGAAACTCTCTTAGTGACTTCTGGGCTCGTTATCTATACTGGAGACATGCTAGCACTGATTTTTGTAAAAGTGAGCCTGATTGCTTCTTGCTTCTCCTCTGATCCATGGTCGTTTTGTTTTCTCCCTTTGTCGCCAAAAACCTGATAATACGTTTCTGAACAGATTTCTGGGTATATGGCATCGCCAAGTTTGCCTTCAATAAAATATGGTGTCAGAAGTGAAATCAGTATCATTGTTCAGGTGAGATCTTTTTCTCTTTTTATTGATTTATTTCTCTAGTTCACCAACAGAAAAGTGTTATCACTGATTCCTACTGTAGTAGTGAGCTGTTTCATATTTCTTGCAGGGCATGACTCTTGGTCTCCTTCTCTTTTCTATATTATTTAAATTCATCCATCAAATTTTGGGAAGCTTCAAGTTTCTGGACTTTTATAGGGAGCGGGAAAATCATGGTATGAAGACATCCATGATCTTCTATGCCTCCCTTGCTTTAATGTTGATCGTTGTTATTCCATCATGGATGCAGTTTGCTAAGGATTTTCATAGACACCCTTTGTTATGGTACTACCCTATCTACAAGTCATATCTAATGATCTCTCTCTCTCTCTCTCTATATATATATATATATTTGCATTCTCTGTGAATATAAACCTACACAGTTTTAAAAAGACATGCTTATTGTTGTTTATTTTCTATATGAGCTGTTTTTGTGTGGTGTAATTTGTGATATTACCTTTTGATGGATTTTTTTTTTCAGTCTTGTAGTTCTCCGATTCCTAGTGTCAAACATGTTTTATGCTGTGGATAGGATTACAAATGTTAAATTGGTCACTGTCCTAGTGGATGCTTTACAGTCAGGAGAAACAAAATGTCCTTGGTTGCCAGTTTGAATCTTCCATCTCTATGCATGTGAGTGGAGAGTTGAAAACTTTAGTGAGTACATGTTTGATTGTATGTCCATTCTTATGAGAGGATTTTATCTTATTCTATGTGTGCAACTGCATGATTTAACTAGTTTTCAATCAATGCCGTTTACATAGCTTTATGAATGCCAGCATTGGTGGTTGGTGTATGGTTATAGGGTGTGTTGAGGAACCAATGGTTGTTTTATCCCTTGGTCAGTGCTTAGACAGTGATATAACTGGAACTACAGATTAATTGGCAATGCTTGAAGGGTAATCTCATTAATTGCTCCCTCTCTATGCTGTTTCATAGATACGAGGGTCACTGCCTTGGTTAATAAGCATAATTTTGCATTATCTGCTGGGTTTGTTTGCATTGTAGGATTTCAATGTGAACTTTATGCTTCATTTCCTTAACAAAGTTGGGTCTAATTTCTTTTGTGGTAGGGTACTTGAGTTTACATTCTCCGAGCCACTTAAGAGATTATCTTTGTGTACATATTGGATGGTTCTTATATGTGCTTCAGTTACCCGGTTTTATCATATATCAAAGAATAGTAAGATAGAGAGAATTCTTCTTCGGAAATACTACCATCTCATGGCTGTCTTAATGTTTGTCCCTGCACTTATGTTTCAGGTAGTTTATTTCAAAAGAAGGCCTTGCTTGGGTTTCTAGTAGTCTCTGTCAGTTAGATTTTATTGAAAATGATGTTGATCTAATTGTTTGATTCAGCCAAAATTTCTTGACCTGGCATTCGGTGCTGCTTTGGCAGTTTTCTTGATATTGGAAATCATTAGAGTAAGTTCCTCCCCAAAACTGTAAGCTTGCTCTTTTTTTCTTTTTCTGTTCTATGATATATAAGAGTGGTTCGTTTTGCTAGTACCTTTGCTACTAAACACTTAATCCTGCACGGTGATTCTCATCATGGATGTTGAAGCTCTTATTGCTAGTACCTTTGCCACTAAACACTTCTGCACGATGAGTTTCATCATGGACGTTGAAGCAACTTTCTTTGAATTTGAATTAGGTGCATGTTGGATATATTCCTGCACTGAACCTTTGTAGAATCAATAATACATCTGAATCTTTGAATGAATAAGCTAAAGAGTTGGAGTGTGACAGAAGCAAAACAAATTTTGATGATCAAAAGGCATTTGAGCCAGCAAGGGCTATTTATAGTTTCCAAGAACCCTCTTTCCCTGTATGTGTAACTGTCTTTGTATGCAGGTATGGAGAATTTGGCCTTTGGGACAGGTGGTTAACCAATTCATGAATGCTTTTACTGATCATCGTGACTCAGAGATTCTTGTTATCAGGTTTAAAACACTCTCATTCGCAATGTATTTAGTTAGTAAATGTTCTCTGAACTCCAACAAGTGTTTTATTGGTTTATTGTTCAGCCATTTTTCTCTGTTGCTGGGCTGTGCTCTCCCTATATGGTTGTCTTCTGGCTTTAATGATCGGCCATTGGCTCCCTTCGCTGGAATATTGAGCCTGGGAATTGGAGACACAATGGTGAACTCAAACTCATTTATTTTCTGGACTGATTGCACTAGTTTGTATGTTCTTTAATTCTTTTTCTCCAATGTAGATGATTCATGTACGTCTCAGCAACCAGATACTAGAATTTTTCAGCATCTTTTAGTTGAGCTCCAGCAGTTTTATTTTTATAACTAGCTGAACAATTCTATACCACAATGACTACTTGGTATAAATATTACATTTTAAGCTTTATGATGTTGACTGTGTGTTGGTTCTGTTGGTGATTGTTGGTCGAATTGGCTTTTGGAATGTGCACAAAGTTCAAGCTACTTTAGATGTTTACTGACAAACCTGGCATATTATCCCTCAATAATATAGATGACTTTCATACATGATAGCGCTGCTGTGTAATAAGGCCTAGTGTTAACATAGATTAATTGTAGCATGAAGTACAGTGTGCATTTAACAATAATAACTGTCAAACAATTTTCCTTCTAAAAACACATATCTTAAGTTGCTGAGTCATATACCTATGAATATTTCATTTCACCTCCCTTGACTTTTTTATACTGAATGTAGTTGCTCTTATCATTTAACTTTAGGCTTCAATGGTCGGCCACAAATACGGAGTTCTCAGGTGGAGCAAAACTGGAAGTAAGTAGTTCTTAAACTATTTTGAAAGTTTGCTGAATCTTTTACTTGTGATTAGTGTACTTACGGTATATCTTTCTTATTGCCAGAGAAAACAGTAGAAGGGACTGCAGCTGGTATTGTTTGTGTCTTGCTTTCATGCTTTGTTCTGCTTTGTTCCGCCTTGCCAGAGAAAACCAGAGAAGGGATTGCTTGCATGGCCTTGCCTGAGAATACAGTAGAATGGATCGCTTGCATGCTTTGTTCAACGGGAGACATTATTACTCAGGTATTGATCTTTCTCTGCCTCTTGATGATGATGCGTTTAATTTGTATCCCTGATTCGTAATCATTGTTGGTCTTGATTCCTATTGGTTCTAGTGTGTCGGATTGATTGGTTTGTTGCCTATACTATGCAGAACTTGCCTTCTCTGCTTGTAGCAGTAACCGCTAGCGGGTTGTTGGAGGCCTTCACCGCACAGCTTGATAATGCATTTATACCTCTTGTCTTCTACAGCCTCCTCTGTCTATAAGACTAACATAACCGCAACCTCAAACTAACATACAGGCATACGTCGAGGGCCAAACGGTTGTTCCTCTGGCTGGTGTAATAGAAAATTGACTTGGTGCACAGAGATATCTGACTCAAGAGTTGTAAACTGGTAGATAAACAAATTAGCAAGAGTTGTACTTCAGATTTTGGTGCCGAACCATTACTTTTGTAGCTGAACAGCTAGTAATTTGAACAGTATTGAGCACTTGTCTTAGACATGAAAAATGTAGCTAGGGACATGCTGAAAAAGGTGAGATTTACTCAATTTTCACCCAAATATGATTACTACACACTCTTCACAGCATATATAAAAGCTGTTATCCATGGTTGAGAAACTTGGGAGAACGAAGGCCTGATCATGTTTATAAAATTACAAAATTACGAGACTTGACAAACAAACAATCTTGGAAAGGACACAAGAAACTTGTTTTCCATTCTCTCTCTAGATGAAAGTTGCTTCATCTTCCTTAAAAAACCCTAAACTAAAAACGTAAAAGGACTCCCTAGAGGTGGGCAATAAAAACAAAAATCAATCCAAAAATTGAATTATTCGAATTTGAATAACCCAAATCAAATTTAATATATGATTTTCGGATATTCAAATTAATTAAATAGAATTATGAATATGGTTTTTGAATCGGATATTAAAATTCAAATCAAAACCCGAACCGAATACCGAATTGTAATTAATTAATTAAATAAATATATATATATACTCCATAAAATATATATTCAAATATAAATTTATATAAACTGATTAATAAAAAATAATTTTATCATTGAATTTTAAAATATACTAAGTTATTAGTTACGAATAATACTAAGGTTTTATCTCTTGAATTTGTTGAGCACTTGTTGGATTTCTTATATTATGAAACAAAGTTTCATGACATATTGGTGTGTTATTGTGAATTCATTTAATTAGACATGTGTAACTATGTAACTATTTTATAGTTAAAGTCTTGAAGTTGAGTTAAATTGTGTAAAAATAATAATTAAAATTGTGATTTTTTTCTCAACACATTCAGGTAATTTAATTTATTCGACTTGTTTGGTTTCAATCTGAAAACCAAACTCTGAATTCGGATTGGATTATTCAATTTTCTTGGTAATGTGGTTCGGTTTCGATTTCTGATTAATTTTTTAGGGTCAACCCGATTAAACCTAATTGAATAAACCGAAACCCGATTAAACCGACCCGATGCCTACCTCTACCCCTTCCCACACCCATGTATATCCTCTACGTTCCCTCCCTCCTATTCTAGAATCTCTCTCGGCTCCCTCCGTCTCCATGCCTCCTCCGTTTTAATTTTTCTCTCCGACGGTAAAGACACAATGCTCTCTCATTTTCTTGGTGGTAAAGATACCAAAAAGCTGCCGGTTGTAGCTACGGTAAGAACGTAGTGGCCATAATAGGGACACACTTACATCAGTGAGCCTTACGTCTCTGAGCGACAGTATAACAAAGTTCACGAACCTAGAATTGCAAATATGTCGGAGAATCAAACAGAATTGGTGGTTAGGGATGATCATGCGCCGGGTCTAATAAGAAGAAAATTTAGTTAGACCCAGATCTGACTTGGACCTGTAGGGTCTGAAAATTATAGATCGTACCCAAACTCGATGGGTATAAATGGGTCTTGGATCCAAAACGGGTCCTAAATGGGTCTAATATTTTTTTCTTCACTTAATAAAATATATGTTATCTTAAATGCAAATAATTGAATTTCAATATGTATTAAAATTATTTTTTCAAGATAAAAAAATATATTATTTGTTGAATTTGAAATAAAAATACAAAAAGAATATGAAAGTAATTTAGAAATTGGGTAAAATTATATATAGTTAGGCTTGTATGGGTCTACGGGTTGGGTCTGGGTCTTTGTATTTTAGACCCGTACCCGGACCCGTATTTAAAAATATAGACCCATACCCGGACCCGAACCCAATGGGTCTAAATTTTTTGGACCCATACCCGACCCAATGGGTCTCGGTCGGGACCTAGACCCATGATCATCCC
>JAULKM010000006.1:17470774-17483280 GCA_032355605.1 Rubia tinctorum | reverse complement strand
TAATCCAATCTCATAAATATAGGAATTGATATATTCTCCAATCAAAACATTATGAACGAAATATCTCTTCTTCTTCTAGGATTACAACTTCACCCTTCCTTATATCACTAACATTCATTCTTCAACACAAACTATCCATATTTACATAATTTCCACAAATGGCCAACTAGATAAAATCTGGACTTTACAATACCCTTGACTATAGAAACTAAATTTTTTATCCCAAAATACCCCTCAACCCATCTTTCTTCTTCAAATGCTACCCCCGCTGCCGCCATGAGCACCAATCCATTCCCTCACCACCGCACAACCACCCCACCGCCGCAGAATCTCTCTGCAGCCACGACCACCTCCCAAAGTCCACCTGACCACCACCCCAACTAGGGGTGTTCATGAACTGGTAAAATGGACCAAATCAGACTGGAATACAAAGATCGGAACCTGATATATAGAATTCATATCTGGTCTCCGGTCCAAAGTCCAAGAGTTTTTAGGATTCCAGGTTCCGGTCCGATTCGGTCTAAGACCATATTTTTTCGTCTGGACCGGTAACTCTCTTATGCATACTCCATATTTTTATGTATTTATAATAAATTTATGTACTAGTTTAGGTTTATTTCCGTCGGGCTTGTATCCTTCCATATTTCTAGGTAAATTTTTTTCTAATAACTTCTAGTTTACTATCATTTAAAAGAAATTTTATAAATTAAACCTTTTCCAACACCATTTTTTTATTAAAGAAGAATAAAGTTTACTAAAATCCAGTCCGAAAACTGGAATAACTCCGGTTCGGTCCAGGTTCTAAACAATCACTAACCGGTCCGGTCCTCGATCCAAGTTTTTTTTTGTGATTTCGGTTCCGGTCCGATCTTGGACCGACGAACACCCCTAATCCCAACCCCTCCACATCCCACCCAAACCCAAACACCTCTCACAGCCTACTGTGAGCGCCGCTCCAGTCCTCCACCATCGCACAACCACCCTAACCGCCACGACAACCTCCTACAGTCCACACGGCCACCACCCAACCCCTTTATAGCCCACCAAAACCCTAAATCGCAAATGGTGAAAAATCTAAATTCTAGACCGTCAAGATTGGAGGCAATTGAACGAGCAACGGCGTTCCGCCACTCCCTCCGCTCCCTCCGCCGTGAGCGTTGCTCCAGTCCCCCACCACTACTTCGATTCACAACCCCCACCGTTGCTCTTGATTCACCACCCCACCGTTGCGCTCCAACGCTAAGAGATTCACCACCCTCGATTCTAACTGATTCTCACTCCGACCCTTGCACTTTCTTTCCCTTTTTAGTTAGCGTTATAAAAGTCTTACCCCAAACTAATTCGGCAACGAATCTTCGTCTGAGATATGTGAAAACGGTGATGGCGACATGAACCTTTGACGGTTGCAGCGAGCGGTGGGGAGAAGTGACGAGTCTCGGTTTGTGCGCTTTTGAGGGAGGAAGATGAGAGGTTTTAGCGGGAGGAAAAAGATAATAAATAAGAAAATAGAATAAAAAAACTAACGGGCCGTGTCGTCTTTTTATCTTTTAGCATTTTTATTTTATTTTTGGTCATAGGCAAAATGGTATTTTTAATAAAATCTGACAATCAAACGGTTGACTAAAAAGTCGGCAGAGTCAAAGGTTATTTTGGCCTTTTGAAATTGAATGATTATATTCGCACTTTCATTATAAAGTTAATGTACTTTTACCACTTTCATTAAAATTAAAATGGTACTAAAATAAATAGGACGTTGTAGCAAAATGGGATGAAGTATAGTAGTGCTACTAGCAAGGAAGACACAGAGAGTATATTCCTACCTTCCTTTTAATTAGTACATTCCAAAAAAAAAATCATTTATAAATTTTTACATATAGTCATTCATCTACCAAATTGATCTCTTTAAACCCTAAAATTTATTATCATTTGTTACTCTCTGATACTATTCATAACATCACTTAAACATAACACGTATAAGTTAATCAAAATGTGTGCATATTCGGTTGTGGTAGAGAGAGTGTAAAATTTAATAATTTTCAAATATACTATATAAAAATAATCCAATAAAATCTCAATCGTATACTCCCTTCATCCTTCTATAAGTGTCTTATCTTTTCTTTTTGAACTATTCATGAATGATTTTAAGTATTTTAAATTACGTATAACAAAATATTCTTAAAAAAAAATATTCCTAAAAAACATATGTTACGATGAATGTATCAAAATCTCACACGTTAATTTTAAAATTATTTTATCTATGAATTTTTACCATCTAAACAGTAGCAATTTTATTGTTGTGACACATAAGGAAGTAGTTTATTTATCAATGAAATATTATAATACTTGAGATAAGATGCTTATACATTGAAAATTAAAAATGGTAGAGGAAAGTGGAAGTGGGAGTTGGGAATTAATACTCGGTGAGTCATTGACATTCTTGTTGATTTATTTTTCGGCAAGTTATCTACACCAAAGAAGTATACCAGCTACTCAACTATTATTGATCCTCAAGTCGTGTGGGTATATATATATATATATGCTCGAGTGTCTGAAAAAAGTGATACTCCTTCCGTTCAGTTATTTATGACACTCTTCACCCAAGTTTCTCAAAACATATTTGACTGCTATTAAATTTTGTTACCTACAATAAATCATATGTAAATTTTTTATATTTAGAAAGTACATGTTACGAAAAAGCAAATGATGTCTTGCATGATACTGTTACTACTTATATACTATATGAAATTTATGGTCAAACATGCGTTGAGAAAGTTGATTGAAAAGTGTGCCAATAGAAGTTGAATGGAGAGAGTAAGACAATTCATTTCGACGGGTAATTAAAGTTAAATGGGATAATGACATTGCCTAAAATTAGTATTATTGCATAAATCTGTCTTATTGATGGTCAACATTCTACTATGCATATGCCACTAAGAAAACTCAACCAATTTAGTGTATTTTAGTCTTATCTTGAGCAAGATGCTAATCGTGTGATTAACTGGGAATTTATGGAAATGGAAAGCAAATTAAGCAAGTAATTGTTTTCTGAAGTAAAACAAGTCATGAATGTTTTCTGGTACGTGTGGTTCAACTTCTAAGGTCGTTTCTACTGGCTTGGTTTATCTTGCCTTTATTTGGATGATTTATTTTTATTTTTTTAAAACCTAGTCCAACCGAAAATATGTCAGCATGAACTATGCATACTAGGAAAATGAAGCGCTTACGGTGGTTATAACAAATTCATAAAGCTATTATTGAGTAGTTTCGTTTTGATCACCACACGTAACTCCATCTATCAGCATAACACATGCATGGGTTGTCATAACACTCTTTACCATTCTTATATGCTCTCTCTTTTCCAATTCAACCTGCAATTTAACTATTCATTTAGTCAAAATTTCTTAATTTTGACCCCAAAATTGAATAGGTGTATACGTATAAATATTATTGAGTGATACCTTATTAGATTCGTTATAACATATATTTTCAAAATATCAATTTTTTACAAGTTTTAATTATCCTTAGTAAAAGATATTAAGGATCAAATATTTTTTGAGTCAACTGTTGAAAGTCAAAGTGTGCACGTTGAATTGGTACAGAGGAAGTAACATATTTTCTATTTCTTCAATTTCATTCACTGACTCTACTTTTAATTTTTTTAAACTTAGCTTTCTCCACTTATTTCATTTATTTAAATCTAAACATTCAAAACTACAGTGTCAAATTGAGAAAAACGGAAATCATATCAATATCTCTAATTGTGCTCTACTGCCATAAATTAGGCACTAACAAGTACTCTCTTGACGAGATAAGCTCTCAGTTTGGCTTCATGCCATAATCCTCTTTGCACATGGATATGGTGTAGACCTTTGGGATTTGTAATCTTTCAAACATTTTTAAATACTTTTGTCACTTGTAAAATCGTCTTATAGTAAAATTAGAGACAAATCATAGAGGTTGGAAACATTTAAAAAAAGTTTTAAAAAAAAATTAGAGGCCAAACAATGATTATTAATAGACCGGGGTCAAATTTTAAAGAAAATTGTCGATTATTAGGAATCAATATGAGAATGAGTCCGTTTCTTGAAAGACGGTCTTTCCATAAGTCATGGAAAGAGCAAGATTTAAAGTGTAAATTAGAAGAAATTAAGATAAAATTTTCGGCCTGTATGAACCGGGTTATAAAATTTATAACTACTACATGTTGTATAATAAAACTTCAATATTGCAACAAAAATCTTTTACATTTTATTATTATAATTAAACCCCGTCTTTCCCAAAATTTTGCCTACGAGAATACACCAAATAAAACAGAAAAATCCCAGTGCCATAGCAACATCAAACATCTATTTCTCATAAGTAGAAAGAAATCTATTTTTCTGATGAAGTACTTCACATATAAAAGCAATAGGTTAGTGATCTTGCATCTATACCGCACCTCTGCCAAACTCTTTGTTAAATTTATGCATTTTTAACACTGGTGCTGTGGTAATAGCTTCTTTCAATCCGTTAAAGTCGTTAGTTCATTTTCTTGCCAACTGTATACATCTTTCTTAATAACTCATGCATTGGCTTGCAAATGATGCAACAATCCTTCTACAGTATATTGATAATCCGAGAAAACCTCTGATCACATTGAACTTTACTTTGATCCATCTCAACCCTTTCAACCATGATCAAACGCCTCATGTATTCCGCCAATGGTGTAGCAAAGATACATTTGGATCCCTTTGAAAATAGTTGAAAATGCTTCATGATTTCCAATGCAGTTTTAAGGTGTGTCAAATGCCCTATGTGAGTTTTTTTATTTATGTAAACCATAATATCATCATAAATAGTTAAGACTGATTTTTTCATCTGAGCGTCGTGAACTATAAGTGACTAAAATACTACTAGTGCATTTGTCAAACCAAAAAGCATCACTAAATGGTCAAAATGACCACGATGATTTTGGAAATCATTTATGTGCACATCTTTGTCACTCGCTCTAATGATGTTAGGCCCTTGAATCAGTTTTGGAAAAGAATTTAGAATCATGTCATTCATCAAGAAGTTCATCGATCATCGTGGGGAAAAAAGTATTTTGACTTGAATGATTTTGCATTGGCTTTCAATTGTATTTTGACGATCAATGTTTCTAACAGGTGGCACTAAATTAGGAACATCAAAGACAATTGCATATTTATCAAGAAGCTTGTGAATATCTTGTTCCAACTCTTTATTCTCATTCTTCACTTCCCGAAAATCCACTTTTCTTAGTACTCCCTTAGTTTAACTTGATGCCCTAGAAATAATCAATTAACTCGTGGCCTCCCACTGGTAATGACATAAAGTCAAATTTGATAAACTTTGACCATAAATATAAATTAATATATATCTAATAAATATATCATGTGAAATATTGTTGAATTCATCTTAACATATATTTTCTAAATATCATTTTTTAATGCAAAATTGGTACATGTATCTAGAGATATTAACGGTCAAACATGATTATTGAAGACCGTGAAAAAATAAATATGTCAATACTGCTGGGACGGAGGGAGTATTTCCTAAGTGCACAATTCATCATGAGTGAACACTCTTCTATATTTCGAATTCGATTCATCTTCACATATGAGTTCTGGATGATACACCCTTCTTTTATTTTGTTCATGCATTTGCCTCGCCTCAACTTCTCTTATCAATTTCAATACCATGTAGAGTCCCTTTATCCCCCTATACTATAGAAAGTAATAAGTAGATCAACAAAATCAAATGTCATAAGGGCTAAAAAATCTCATTCAATCCACTCTTAGTTAAATATCCAACTCACCTAATGAAATTATTCTAAAAAAAACAGTAGGAGAAATGATGTTGCTGATTTTTTGTATACCATTCTGGTACAAGAAGTAGAACCATGAACTTGATCTCCATTAGCCACTATTGCAATAGAAGGCCTATTTCTATATTCCCTCATCCCAGCCAAATGAACAATTTCAGTATTCATAATGCTTTCATTGGTGCATGTGTCATACAATTTTAACCAACTTTAATAGATTAGTGTAAACTAAGGCAAATCTTTTAAATAATGTGTAGCCATTAATAATTACGAGAATACAAATTAGGTAAAGTATTTGGAAAGATAGTCTTTCTGTAGGTTTATGAAAAAATAAGGCTTAATTAAAATAATATTAAGGTAAATAATTTTATTTGCAATATTAAAAGTTTTTTATGTAACGTACATTAATTATAAGTTCTATGATCCGTTTAATGCAATCCAAAATTTTTATCTTCACTTCTTCTGATTAGAAGAAGTGCGGTTTAAACTTTGATCTTTCCATTATTTATGGAAAGTCCTACAAATTATGTTGTATCCCTAGAATGAGGTATAATTGTAATGTAACTTTCCTAAATGCGGAGTATTTTCAATGTATACAGCACTACTGATCCATGGAATAACCGTATATCATTTTGAATTTGGAGAAGGAAGCCGACAACTTTCAAGATTGATCGACATGTTTACTGTTCGTTCCCGCCAATTTCTATACCCAAAACAAAATTTATCGGTTTTGATTGAATCATCGTACATGCATTGAAAATGGCCGCTCTACCGTGGATCAACGGCGAGATGGCGGTGGTGCTGCTCTACGCCGCCCCTGTTTCTCTACTATTCGAGTCCCCATCTCTCTCAATTCTCTCCCTCTTCGCTCTCCTCCTCGACATCTCCACCGATGTCCATGATCCTTTTTCCCAATTCTTCAATACCAGGTAATTATTTGATAAACTGTACATGTAATTTAGTTTCACCATGATTCTGGTATTAGGGTTCTGTTTGTTTTCCCTCTTTATGTTTTGCTTTAGTTATGGTTATTTGGTTCTGGTGGGGTAAACTGGGGAATGTTGCTTATTGGTGGTCTGAAGGGCAGGTGCATCGTCAGGGATATTGCTGGGAGCAGTGACGCTTCCAGGACTTATGTTCTCCAGATTGATTCAAATGAATAGAGGGCTGCCTTTGAATGAAGTTGGATTTTCAGGTGCTGGACTTTTGTCAGATTGCTTTTTGAACAATATTATGACCTTAAGAAACTCAAATATCCAATTGCTTCATTCGGAGACAGGAAACTAATGGTAGCTAGATGTGATGAGTTTCTACTCTCAGTACTGTTACTAGTTTACTACTGTTATGGTTAATTTTCTTTGAATTTTAACACTCATAGAGTAATATTGCTCCAGGTTCCAAGCCAGAATAGGAGGATAATATATTTTAAATTTTGTAGAAAATAGTTAGATAAGAACACCAGTGTTATCAGAATTAATATATGGTAATGTTTTATTTTTAGAAAACTAAAATATAGATTTGCTTCATTATTAAGACAAGAAACAGATGGTACTTAGATGTAAGGGGAATAGATTCTCTTGCAATATCCGTATATGTATTTTCTTAGAAGTAAAACATACATATATAAATATTACTCCCTAAAAAAATCAAGCTTCCAAACCAGAATGAGAGGATAATATTTAGAAGTTTCTTGGATAAGAATTTCTCGGTGTAGAAAATGGATAAGAACAACCAATCTTACCAGAATCAGAACATGATTGACATCAATAATCTATAGTAAGCGTTCCTCTCTTACAACAGCATAGAAAAGGTTTCAGAGTTTTTAAATTTTTGTTTCCTTCTTTGCTTAGTAGATTTTGAATATTTTTTACTGCAATATTGGGTTGCTTCAGCCACTTGCTTAAGTGTTTTAGCTTTCCTCCAATTTCTTCTCCAAAGAAAAACGAAGAGCGGACCCTTTGTTCGTTCATGCAGTAACTGGCTGGAATTTTTTGGTGTATGTTGTGTAGCCCTGTATTCAGGGGTGTGCTGCATTGCACTATGCACCAAAATTCATTTTGGTAGGTCACTGACATCCAGGGACTGGAAGTGGTTCTTGAGCTTTTGAATTTATTTTGAGAATTTGGGTTGTATTGGGATCAAAAGCATTAATGCTAAAGAGGCCTTGTTTATTATTTTATTAATCCTCTCTGTCTGTACAGGATGGCAGATGGAACTGATATTGATCTGGGTTGTTTTTCATGGATCAGCAGCTGTATATCTAATTCAGAATATCCTTCTGATGTTTCCATCTTGTGTTTCTATTGGCAGGTTATTTAAATCTGTATTATGTTCATTTTCTGAATAAACCTAATAGACAGCCTGAAATAAAGTTTCTGATAATCTAGTGCATCCATTAGATTAGAGTCATTAGACATTTCTTCAATCACTAGCTAGTTTTAATCCTCAGCAGATTTGGTAGGTCAATCTGATAAGCTTTTCTTTTGCGGCTTTGTGATAGGTCTCTCTTGTTAAAGTGGTACTTGTATATAGTATTTCCTTTTACCTCAATAAAAGAGTCATTTTAAAATCCTTACCAATATGATGAAGTACAACCCACAATTAAGAAGTAAGGCTATAAGTCAAGGTAAATGATTATTCATGTTGAAAGACGTTCTGTGTTTGAATATAAACAATACAGTATGCCTCTATCAAACACATGGTATAAACACTTGGTTGTTATTATTGCTGTCATTGATAACAAAGACTTTCTTCTCAGGAGAAACTCTCTTAGTGACTTCTAGGCTCGTTATCTATACTGGAGACATGATATCACTTATTGCTGTAAAAGTGAGTATGATCAGATTTCTTTCTATCCATGGTCATTTTGTTTTCTCCCTTTCTCGCCCAGTACTTGATAATACGTTTCTTATCAGATTTCTGGGTATTTTGGCATCACCAAGTTTTCCTTCAATCAAGTGTGGTGTCAGAAGTGAAATCAGTATCATTATTCAGGTGAGATCTTTTTCTCTTTCTATTGATTTGTTTCTCCCTTGCACCAGCAGAAAAGTGTTATCATTGTTCTCTACCGTAGTGGTGATCAGTTTCATATTTCTTGCAGGGCATGACTCTTGGTCTCCTTCTCTTTCCTATATTATATAAACTCATCTATCAAATTTCGGGATGCTTCAAGTTTCTGGGCATTTCCAGGGAGCGGGAAAATAATGATATGAAGAAATCCACGATCTTCCATCTCTCCCTTGCTTTAATGTTGGTCTTTGTTGTTCCATCGTGGATGCAGTTTGTTATGGATTTTCATTGACACCCGTTGCTATGGTACTGTTCCATATACTGTTCATTTGTAATGGTTGATTTTTTTGTGAATATGAATTTACAAGGTTTTATATGGAAGTGCTTCTTGTTGTTTCATTTCCTGTATGGGCTATTCTGTGTGGTGTAGTTTGTGATATTACCTTTTAATGGATTTATTTTCTGTCTTATATTTCTCCAATTCCCTAGTGTCAAATGTGTTTTATTCTTTGGATGACTTGGAAATATTAAATTGGTCACTGTCCTACTGTAGTAGAATGCTTTCCAGTTAGAACAAAAAAAAAGTCTCTGGTTGCCAGTTTGATTCTTCCATCTCTATGCATTTATTTTTGCAGTAGAATTTATTTTTGCTTTTATGGCCTCTCTGATGTGAGGATTGTATCTAATTTTATGTGTGAGTAAAAGCCAAGATGTGACTAGTTTTCCATAAAAGGCAGCTTACATAGCTTTATGAATGGCAGAATTGGCATGCACATCAAAGCAGCCTGTATGTGTAGAGGGTGTGTCGAGGAACCCATGGTTGTTTTACCCCTTGGTCAGTGCTTAGACAGTGATACATCTAGAACTGTGAATTAATTGGCTATGCCTTAACTGCTTAACATGTAATCTCATTAACTGCTCCCTCTCTATGCTGTTTTCAAAGTTACCTGGTCCACTACCTTGTTTATCAAACATACTTTGCAGTTTCTTCTGGGTTTCTTCTAGGATTTCAATGTGAGTTGTACGCTCATATTTGTTTAACAAGGTTGGGTCTACTTATTTATTTTATGCCAGGGTGCTTGATTTTACATTGTCGGATCCACTTAAAAGATTGTCATTATGCACGTAGTGGGTGGCTCTTATACTTGCTTTAGTTACCCGATTTTATCATAAATCAAAGAATAGTATGATAGAGAGAATTCTACTTCGGAAACACTACCACCTCATGGCTGTCTTGATGTTTGTCCCTGCACTTATATATCAGGTGAGTTTATTTCAAAAGAAGGCCTTCCTTAGCTTTCTAGTAGTCTCTACCAGTTTGATTTTATGAAAATGATCTTTGTCTAATTATTTGATTCAGCCAAAATTTCTCGACCTGGTGTTTGGTGCTGCTTTGGCAGTTCTCTTGATATTGGAAATCATAAGAGTAAGTTCCACTCCAGAACTGTATGGTTGCTTTTTTTTTTTTCCAGGTCTATGGAAATGGTGGCTCTTTTCCCTAATACCTTTGTTATTAAACACTTAAGTTCTACCCGGCAAGTCTTATCATAGATATGGATACAACTATAGCAGTAGACTTTGTTTCTTGACTTAAAATATGAGTTAGGTTGCATGTTGGATATATTCCTGCACTGCTCTTACATAGAATGAATAATGCGACTGTATCTTTTGAATCAAAACGTGCAAGGGTTGAAATGTGACAAACAACACAAACTTTGAGGATTAAAAGTCATTTGAGCTGGCAAGTGTTATTTATAGTTTCCAAAAACCCTCTTTCACGTATACATAAATGTCTTCTTGGGCAGGTATGAAGAATTTGACCTTTGGGACAGCTGGTGCACCAATTCATGAATGCTTTTACTGTTCATCGTGACTCAGAGATTCTTGTTATCAGGTTAATAACACTCTCATCCACAATGTTGTTTGTTAATAGTAGTTTTTTGAGCTCTGACAAATTTTTAATTGGTTTGTCTTTCAGCCATTTTTCACTTTTGCTGGGCTGTGCTGTTCCTATGTGGTTGTCTTCCTTTTTCAATGATCGGCCACTGGCTCCTTTCGCTGGAATTTTGAGCCTTGGAAATGGAGACAGAATGGTGAATTAAAACTCATTTTATACTCGACTGATTGCACTAGTTTCTTTGCTCTTGAATTCTTTTGAAATGTGCACAAAGTTCAAGCTTATCGTAAATGTTTTAAGACAAACCTGGCATATTATCCATCAATAATATAGAAAATTTTCATGAACGATAGCTCTGCTGTGTAATAAGGTTTAGTGGTAATATATTTTAATTTGTAGAATGAAGTGCAATGAAACAGTTAGAACCATAGATTATTTCTCATTCTAAAAACACGCTCAAGTCTCTGAGTGTCAAGTTCCAATGGATGTTTCATTTCACCTCTCTTGACTTTTTTTATACTGAATGTAGTTACTCTATTATTTTAACTTTAGGCTGCAATGGTCGGCCACAAATATGGAGTTATCAGGATGCCCAAAACTGGAAGTAAGTAGTCCTTGAAAATATTTAAAAATTTTGCTGAATCTTTTATTCGTGACTATTCTACTTACTGTTGCTTTCTTATTGCCAGAGAAAACAGTATTAGGGACTGCAGCTGGTATATTTAGTGTCTTGGTTGCATGTTTTGTTTTGGCTCCCTTTCTAGTTTCAACGGATTACAGTTTTACTCGGGTATTGATCTTTCTCTGCCTCTTGATAATGATGTGTCTAAATGTTTAATTTGTATCCCTGATCTAGTAATCATCGCTGGTCTTGATCCCTATCGGTTCTAGTATATCTGGTTGAATGGTTTGTTGCCTATGCTATGCATAACTTTTTTTCTCTGCTTGTAGCAGTGACCGGTAGTGGGTAGTTGGAGGTCTTTACCACACAGCTTGATAATGCATTTATACCTATTGTCTTCTACAGCCTCCTCTGTATGTAACATAACAGCAACCTCAAACTTACATATAGGAATACGTCATTAGCCAAATGATTGATCTTTCGTAGATCTCTCTGCAGTCTGCACAGATATTTCTGACTCAAAAGTAGTGAACTTCTACACTAAAAAATTAGCAAGAGTTGTAGTTTAGGTTTTGATGCGATATTAGATGTAATTATTGAGTTTTGTAGCTGAACAGTTTGTAAATATGAATAGTACCTAGTACTTGTCTCAGTGAAAACAGGAGGTAAACTTAGGTACATGATGAAAAAGGTGAGATTTCCTTAATTCCCAGGTAAATATGATTATATAATTTGGCTCGATTGTAGATGTATAACATTGACTGCCTGAGATGGTTCATTGGGAGGAAAATGACCGGTCCCGTTTCTTTTGTTGTTGATGGAGTGCGCCTATGGGCTCATACACATAATGTCTGATTAATTTATTTTTTTTAGAATTTGAGTTTGATATCATAATAATATTTTTTATAGATTTTTTTTTCTACCTTGTGATTTTTTCCCACAAAAATACTAGACCAGGTGAATTTAAGATATCTTGCACTGAATGTAACTTACATGGTCGATTATCAGAGTTTTTTTTTTTGGAAACTTCAAACCTTAGTTTTCTATGGTCCATGGATACCCATGGTTGAAAGAGAATCTGGTTACATACCTAGCCTGTTCTTGGACTGTTGGAAGATGCCTTGGTTGAGGAATGTAAGTGTGAGGGTGCCTTGTTG
>JAULKM010000006.1:17421906-17443762 GCA_032355605.1 Rubia tinctorum | reverse complement strand
ATTTAATAAAGGGCATGCCAAAACAAATCAACTCTTTGTTCATTTACCTCTTTCATGTCAATCTACTCTGTTTTTTTTAAATCACTTGATAGATATGATCCACACATCAAAGTACAATCAAAAGAACTTCCACATGTATAGGGACAAGATCAATAAAAGGCATCTCAAAACTAATCTACTCTTTATGCAGTTACCTCTTTCTACAACTCTAAAGCTATTAAAAATAAGAATAATCAAAACTCAGTATTTCTTCTTAACTTTCGTCAGGATTCCGAAATAGAAAGTGTCTGATCCAGCAGACTAAAACAATGTAGATAGTAGAAAATGGGAAAAGGACAAAATTGTAACAGATTTATGAAGAAACATAGCAATTTCTACATGCTGAACTCACAGATCCATCCATTTAAACTGGCAAAGATTCCACAAACTAGTAGAATATGATTTTGTTTGCTCATTAGTCTAAACTATATCTTTCTAAGGCATAGAAAGTTGCTACCTTTACAGATCCACCAGTTTATTATTAGAGAAAAGAAACACACGGCATAAAAGCAAGATTGTATCTTTAAGATCGCACAAAAACAATTACGCACGATCATTCTAGGAAGAAGCGAGAAAAACACACAAATGGTGGTAACATGAAAGATACAGGAAACCAAGTATCGTAAAAAAAATTAAAACCCACAAATCTAACACTTTATCTGGATCAGGATCGATCCTAGGGGCCAAAATTACCTCAAAAAAATCGAGATTTTGGGGGAAGCAGCACAATTCAGATGAACCCAGAAAAATAATAGGTACAGATTTTGAAAATTACAATCAAATAAGTAGAGAAGATTCACCTACTTTGAGGGGTTTAGGTGGAGCTTTGCCTTTGTTGAATGATAATGTGAACTGATGGAAGAATTCGTGTGGTGCTTTGCTATGTGCAGTCAATTGAAGGGGCTGCTTTTTTTTTTATTAATTTCTATTTATTGGCTGCATTTTATAGGCCGAATTTTTATTCCAAGAATATTCAGTCAAATTTTCCTAATTGTCGGTGGTAATACAAATTGAGTTTACTACTTCTTTTTACCAGTAAAATTGATGGCTTCAAGAGTCCTAGTTCCTAAAAATGTTAAATTTTAGAAGTACAAATCTAGCACAAGTCCTTCTAAAAAATATTTTAAAAAATTGACACGTGACAATACGATCAATATTTTAAGATATAAAATTCTTAACATATAATTTTTTTTGCAACTACTTCATCCGAAAAATCAAATGATTTGAAAAGTGTTTATTTACCTTTTATTTCTCTTAAAAAGATAAGTTAATGATAAACATCGTACACTCAACTAGTATTATATTCATTCATATCCTCCTGTTCTTGGGTTTGCGTAAATATATCCCACAATTTTTTTAAATGTACATATACCCATTAATTGACATTGACTAATAACTCATACCACTATAGCCAAAGATCAGCGTTGATCAGTCAAAGTTTGCGTTGACCAAACTAAATGCCAAAATACCCATATTTTTATATTCAATATAATTTTTATTAAATTTACCCCTGGAGTGGGCCCCGGTATGAACAGAAATTCCAACGCTATATCATAACTTATTATAAAAATTCAGGGTTATATCAGCACTTGTTTTAAAATTTAAAAGTTATATCAACACTTATTTTTTATACACTTATATTACTTCATATCATTATTATTGACATCCAAATAAAATCACAAAAGAAGTTTGGACAATCAAAATTTAAGAACAAACTCGTCTCCTTGCTAACAAATCATAATCTACGCATAAAATTTGAGCTAACAACACGCCAAACTTCGACACCAATGATCAAAATACCACTCTTTCTTGTGTTCTTCTCTTATCTGTTGAAAGAGTTGGACAACAAGGACATGAGTACTAATGAATAAAAAAGAGTGGGAGCACTAAGCAGACCTCTCTAATCAACTGAGCACCCGCATTTTCCATAGCATCAGATAACTCAATGGTTCGGGCTATTGTCACACCATCATTAATCACCTAGGGAGTATTGTACTCTTCCAACACAAGATTCCTTCCTACGGTTCATTTATTTGACTATAACATAAACCAAATTAACAACTAGGCATCTAAAGTAGATCTGAAAAAATTGGCTAACTAACATTTCAATCCTATGTTTTCACACTACAAAAAAATCACAATTAACAGCTTCATAAACTAATTACCTCTGGGTGAGGGCAACAACATAATCAAATATATCGATTCCAACTTGCATAGCAGACTTAGACTTTTTGGTCGAATGCGATACCACAACCTCTTCGCCGCACAAGGTTTCCGGTCCTTTAGAACTCGAACTAAACCCTCAAAATTTCGGAATGAAATGAGAAGGAATTGTGGTTTGGGTTTAGGGTTTGGGAGGACAAAATGGCCATCAACCTTTTTTCCTTTTAAAGAGTGGTAAATAATCATTTCAGTTGAATCCACAATTTACTAAATTTTCAGGTGAGATCAGGAGCATATGTGTACTTTCAAAAAAATTGGGGACATATATAAACAAACACAAGAAGTGGGGGTATAAATGCACATTATTTTTTTTAAGAGAGGTAAATCAGTCATTTCAATTGAATCCGACAAAGATCACAATTGACCAAATTTTCAAGTGAGATCAAGGGCATATGTGCACTAAATAAAAATTGGGGGGCATATTTGCATAAACACAAGAACGGGGTATAATTTTTATTATTAAAAAATAAATGATAAATTTAATACTATTTCAAAATCAATTTAATAAAAATTATTATATTTCTAATTAAAATTTCTATTTTAGTTGATAAAATCTTATTTGTATAATGCAATTTATATTAATTATTTTTTACATTCGTTGTATATTTTTATATATGTTTCTTACTTCTTCTTTGGAAAAGTGCAAAAATAACCCTATTATTTTGTGAAAGTGTCAATCTAACCCTGTAAAATATAAGAGTGCAAACCTAAAAATTTGAAAAATTGTGCAAATTTACCCATATTGCACTATTTCAGCGTGCACTAAAGGTTTTCAGACGCCGATCTAATCCGAGAAAGACATAAATATCCCTAGATATAAAACTAAATTTGTGTGGACTATTTTACCCTTACCCACCGCAACTGCTCCACTGTCCCGCCATCATTTCCCACTCCGCCCACCTCTCATACACATCCCCGTTTCACCTTCATCTCACTGCTTGACACCAAATCATAAACCCTGGCCACCTCGACTCCACCGACCACCACCAAATCAGAAAACCCCCTGCGCTCAAGCTCATCCCATCTTCTTCTTCTTCTTGCATCCCGCCACCATCCCGCCACCACCCGCCACCAAATCAGACCCCCTAGTGGTGAGCGTCGTTTTACTCACCAAAATAAATCTGCAAAACTAAAGATGAAAGTAGCACAGTAGTAAGCAGAGTCGATCCATCGAGAAATAGAGCAATAACTATAAAAATTACCTACTAAATAGAACAGGTTTGGTGTAGCCATCATGCCTTAATTTTCAAGAATTTTCTAACAACTAATAATGCAAATAAATATATCAAATACGAATTAAAAAAACAACCAACAGATCTAAAATCTAGAAAATATATGTAGTCGGTAATCGGCTCGGAATAACTTGCATTAGTTAACATCGATCATAGGAGCAATAATGAATTAATCCTTATGTATTTATCAGTTATAGGAAAGTAGGTACGCTTAACCTCCCTAATTCTTTCTTACCTTGTCGACAGTTAATTATAATATAATTAATCAATTATTTCTCTTACCAAAATGCCCCGGAAAGTATTCGCTAAACCAATAGCGTTAAAAATGAAAAGAACATGATATAGCATTTACCCAAGTAAAAGCAAATAGTAATGCACATTTAATTGTTCCACATCTTGCTGTTATAGTCTTAGCTAGTTAGCTGTTTTTCACAAGAACTCGCTAGGTACTAACCCTTTCCAACGATTACGTATTGGTGGAATTAGATAGTATTATCCCAATAATATTCAAGTTGATCAGGTTTAAGCATATCAAGAATAAAATTAAATCAAGAACACATAAGAATCAATTATAAAACAACTAGACCTCACGATTTCATAAACTAATGTTTATTATTCCATACCGATATATAAATTAGCTACTCATAATAATTAAACTAAATATATATATATATATAATAATTAAACATAATTATTCCTTTTGTTTCATTGGATGTGACACACTTTCCTTTTTTGGTTATTTTTGTGAATTTGGCACACTTTCCTTTTATGTCAAGATTCTTTCAATTTCATCCACTCATTCTATTTTTGTCTTTCTAAATTCAATTTCATCCGCTCATTTCATTCACCTAAATCCAAGCACACAGATCTATGGTGTCATATCCAACGAAACGGATGTAGTATATAATAACAAAAAGAAGAAAATCAAACCAGGAAATTTGGATGCTTGATCAATTATGCACACGGAAATCAATGTAAACTAAGCATAAGCAAAAGCAAAAGTGGATTGCTATTTCAAGTCATATATTTTACTGTATGTACCATGTATTTATACCTTATAAATAAAAAATGTATTTAAAATTCAAATAAAATAAATTCAAATAATAATATTAATTTTAAATTAAAATATGATTTATAAGCGGTAGTAGGGTGGCGGCTGCCGTCGGAGGAAGGTGGTGGCCGACCACTTTTCGACGGTGGTCCGGTGATTTTCCTGCGGTGGTCCAACCAAGTTTCAATCATATTTGGGTGACTTTCCGGTCAAACTCCGGTGAAGTTCCGGCGGACGATGGTTCTCATCCAGAAATTTGTACTTGTGGCTCTCATCACATGATTTTCATCATAAAATTTGTACTTGTATCTCTCATAACATGGTTCTCATCCAAAAAATTGTACTTGTGGCTCTCGTCGCATGGTTCTCATCCGAAAATTTGTACTTGTGGCTCTCATCACATGGTTCACATCCAAAAATTTGTGTTTATGGCTCTCATCGCATGGTTCATATCCAAAAATTTGTACTTGTGGCTCTCATCGCATGACTTTCATTGCATGGCTCTCATCCTATGACTTGCATTTGGTTTTTTGCGTTGTGGCTCGCATTTAGATCGATGAGAACCACATATGAGAATTACAGATGAGAGCTACATATGAGAACCATCACCAGCCGACATTTTGCCGGACCCTGGCCGGAGTTTGGCCAGACCACCGCCAGAAAGTCTCCGACCACCACAGCCGTTGCCCTGCCACCACTAACAATTCATGTTTTTTATAATAAAAAATTCATTTTAATTTTTTAATACATTTTGTATTTATAAGTTATATATACATGGTGTAATACAGGGTGTGAAATAGCAACACCCAAGCAAAATTGATCGATGAAAATTGATCGATGTTGCGCACTGATCTAAGCCCCTCAGTATACAATAATGCTCCAACACTGAAAATTATTTGCGATGAAAGAACTGAAAATGAAATGAAGAACTAAATCTGCATCTTAATGTAATATTTGTGTGGCGTGTTTTCTTTGCCGAAACCCTACAGGTGTTTATATACCCGAATCCGGCTGCCCAAAGTAATAATCAAATCTCAACCTAATTCGGACTCTTCTTCCAAATAAAATATAATAAATCAAAATATCTTCTAAATCTAATCAATTAATTTCAATTCGGACTCTTCTTCCAAATAAAATATAATAAATCAAAATATCTTCTAAATCTAATCAATTAATTTCTAAAATTAAGAAATTTTAATTGGAAAGACATAATAAAATCTTTATCAATATAGGAAGTGAATATCTTTAATTTCTTCAAATTCATATATCTTCAATAATTCACTTTTCACCCCATAAATTCAGCAATTCTGCTTTTGCCTCACTTTCTTCATCCCTAGAATAATGTCTCATAAAATAAGAACATTTTCCATTGGAGCACATTGCCTCATTAAAAATCTTAACCTGGAAAACCTTGTGGAAAAAAATCATTGGTTAAGGGGAAAAAGAGTGCAATGTATAGTTCCATCTCAATTCTTCATAATCCATGAATTTCTACACCAAAAATACCTAAAGTGCAAATTATATCTCAATAATTATAATAATCCCACAAAATATGAACACAATATAACACATATCACTAGCCATATCGACTTCACCGCCTCCCACCAAATCAGGAACACCCCCCCCCCCGCACTCAAGCTCATCTTAGCTTCGTCTTCATCTTCACTTTGCCATATTCGACTTAATCTCTCTTTGCTGGTGTCTTCATCAGCGACTGAATCTTGAGCGTCAATGCCCCGCTCCGACTACGGAGAAGAAGAAGGAAAAGTATTCGAAAGGTGAAGAAGAAGAAAATTTTACAGAATTTGCAGGGAAGAAGAATCTGGGAAGATGGAGAATGACAAGAGGAAGAGAATAAAAGGAAGAAGGGTAATATCGTCTTTTCATATTTCCAAATGTGGGATTTCTCCAAAGGGGTATAATGGTCATTTTAAAAAATTCCGGCCATAATTTGGTTGTGATGGTTAGACTCAGAGTTTCAACCAAATAATAAGGTTAGTTTCACAATTTCAAATTTTACAAGGCTATATTGACACCATGTGTTCAATATGTTTGCCTTGTTCTAAAGTGAGTCAATCTAGTTTAATTTGATTGTTTTTTTGGCACAACCGTCTTTAATCCTTTATATTTTTGGTTGGAATTGTTTTTTGTTGATCTGTTTGAAAATGGGCCGTCTTTGATTGTGAGCTATATTTATGTGTCGGGGCTATTAACTTTTGAGTTTAAAAAGTTTGCTTTCCTATTGAAAGCATATTTTTCGTGTTAGTTGTACAAAATATTTTCAAATTGCTTTGATTCCGAGTCATAAATTTGTACTCCACGTTATTTGTTTGTTTTCTTGGCAAACAACACATTTTTTCTTTAAACAAAGAGTCGAGCAGTTATATTTCAATAGAGATTTGGTGATTAGCATCACCTAATACATGCTTTGCTAGGTTATGGGCATTCATTACAGTTATTCTTGGAATTTGATTATATGTATTCTATTAAAAATCATGGCTAACGTTATGATAGACTTGAGTAATCCCTTTGGTCCTGGGGAAACAGAAGGGAAGTTGTGTATATGGTTGGGAGTCATTTCGCAGTCTGTCTGAACACACATGTCTGTGGCCCCTCTGTTCCTTGCCTCCGCCATTGATTCATGAATTGCAACGAGTTCTGCCTGAACTGTAGAGAGTGCTCTGATTTTCTGAAATCCTTGCCAGCTACTACCCCCTCCCCTTGCATAGCACACCATGCTGCAACCGCCTTTCCGTCTTGAACTCTGAATGTCGCGTCTGTGTCAATGTGTGCCCAGCTTGAGTAGGTGGGGTTTATGTCCCCATCTTGTGTGTACCATAACAAATGAATATCTCCTACGATGGCTTGTTTTGGCATCTCCACTTTTCCTTGGCTCATCATTTGTTCCAGGTCCGCCTGGTCTATGTTGGGGTTACTCTATTAGAGACTGGTTGGTCCTCCTGTGTAACCCTCATGATGGTTAGGATGGGTTTCACAGAGATTTATTTGTGCTCTATTGTTGCTTTATTCCGAGCACGCCATATTGCCCATATGATTATACATGTGAGGTTGATGTCCTCATCTTCTGGTGCCCTTTTGAACCAAACCTTTAGCCAGCTGTTGAGTTGGATGGGGTTGCCCTGTCAAAAGTTAAAACTCAGTCTTAATGCTCTCCAGACTCTCCTTGTGATGTCACACTCTAGTATCATATGTGTTGACGTTTCCATGTGAGAGTGACACATTTGGCACAAGGACGAGACCTCCACATTTCTTTTCCTCGGTGTTGGGCATGTAGGTGCCGCATTTTGTACCAGCATCCACACTAAGAATTTTACTTTTTCTGGGACTTTGGAGTTCCACAGCTTCTTCCATAAGTGTGTTTAGAGTTGTGGGTTACCCACAACTGAGCTTGTTAGTTTATGTTGATCTTTTACTTTACAAGACTCGTGGTATCCACTTTTGACTGTGTATTTCCCAATCCAGTCCATGTCCCAGAATTGATAATCCTTCTGTCCAAGGGGTTCGAAAGGGACATGTATACATGTGATGTCGTTTTCTATTGCCAGACTAAAAAATAACCTTAACAAAGGCATACGCCATTGCTTATGACTATCAATCAGATCACTCACTTAAAAACCAAGCAGTGGTAAGAGTTGTATGTCGTGCTTGATTGAATTTTTGTGGTTTGGGATCCACTCATCCTGAATGTCTATTCCATGACCATCGATCACTTGCCACTTGAGCTATTTGTTGATTAGGTCTCTTCCCCACAGAATTCCTCTCCATCCCCATGTTGATCCTTGCTTCAATTTCACATTCTGGAAATATTCTTTACTGTAGTACTTTCTTCAAAAAAAATTAGAGAAAAAGTAATCATTGTTTGTGATTAGCTTCCATGCTAATTTTCCAAGCAAAGCCTGGTTCATCTGTTCTTTGGAACACATCCCTAGTCCTCCTTGCAATTTGGAATGGCACATCGTGTTCCAAGATTTCCAGTATACCTCTTCCGTCTTTGTCCCCAGCCCAAATAAACCTAGCTAGGTAGCTATCAATATTTTTTGCAACTGTTTATGATATTCGGAAAGTACCGAGGGTGTATTGGGTTGTTGATGCTAATACATGTTTGCTGAGAGTTACCTTTCTCATCACTGACAGATCTTCGGTCCTCTATATTGCTATTTTTGCCTTGACCCTTTGGATTAATTTGTTGAAAAATCTCACTTTTGGACCATGGAAATTCATATCATGGCCTAGGAAGTTATCCTTAAGTAAATCTCCAAAAACTCTGAAGGTTTGGCTTATGCGTTATTTTATTCTTGGCTCCGTGTTTGGGCTAACTAGCAAAGCAGACTTATGAAAATTAATTCTCTGGCCCAAGTAAGCCGCGAAGATATTGATTGTTTAGGCCAATTTTGTTGATCCAGTATCCGAGATATTAAAGAAGAGGATTCAGTCATCTACAAACATGAGGTGTGATACCGGCTGAACGAATTTTGCAATTTTAACACCTTGGAAAACCCTTTAGAAACCCTCGGATACTGTCATTAAAGAGAATACTTCCTGACATGGGATGAAAAGGAACGGGGAGAGTGGATATCCTTGCCTAATCTCCTATTTTGGCTTGAACTCTCTTGAAATACTTCCGTTTTGATTTATGGAATATGAAACGGTAGTAATACACTCCATGACCCAAGCTATCCATTTATCCGGAAATCCTATGTGCTTCCCAGAAAAACCCATGATACCCGGTCGTAGGCCTTGCTCATATCTATTTGCATCGTAGCCATTGCTTGTTTCCCAGTCTTCTTCTTGCGGATGTATTTGATGACCTCATGAGCTATAAGAGAATTTTCGATATTGGATCTACCTTAGCAGCCTTACTCTTTCCATGTTATTTTCAGTGAGGACTCTTGTAGCAATTGTTGATTTTCTTGAGGAAAATTTGATATTTCCCTTTCTTCCAATTATGCGAGTAACGATCTGAAAATTCTGTTGCCATTTGATCTTAGTGTGAAGAGTATTGTTATTGTGTGGAACAACACTATGTAGACTATGGCCAACACCCATTTGTGAGTTATCATAAAAAGTTTCTTCCTCTTGTTGAGTCATTTTCAAAATGTGAGGGTCTACATCAATGAAACCCACACAATTGTCTTCCTGACTATTAGAGCTAATGAAACCCATTTATTTCTTCTTCAACAACTTCAAATCGGCATCCTACCCATTTTCCATAAGCCCAGCTACTTGAGAGAACTCCAATGGGGGGGACGTGATCTTGATCTTGAGTTGGGGGACTCAAATCTCCATGACTGAGGCCACTTTCTCCTCCATTTTTTACGAACTTGGTTCTTTGTTCCGGTGGACATAATTTTCCGGCATCAACATCATCCACCACCTCCGCCTGCTGGTTGATGAAACTCATCGGCGCCCCCATTGTTGGAGTTTGGGAAGACGAGATCGCGTGCCTGATCGACAGCCCTAAATCACATCCTAAGTTTTTCAGCGTGGTGTTTGTACCGACAAAGGCAGCGGAGGTATTATTCTGACCACGGCGTTGACACTTCTTCTAACTCCGAGGTAAGACTTAGGTATTGACACTGTTGTTTTCACGAGAGGTTGGTTTGAAGATTGTGGTGGGTAATTGGGCTTTGGTATTTTTTGAGTTATGAGTTTTGGTGGGGGTAATATGGATTTATTTAGGGCCATGTGTTGGGTTATGGATTTTTTTGGTTTATCATTGTCTGGCAGTTTGGATATTTTATATATGGGTTTACAACATTTTGGTATTGGGCTATGTTCTAGGTTCGGTTATCAGTTTTTAGGCCGTTAGATATAACTGAATTATTATCTGACCCTATAAAAGATAAAGGTTTAATAGAAATACCTGATTCCATACACGTTTCCAGACTTTTCACACCTTTGGCTCCTTCATTGAATGCTCCACCAACTCGTATTAAATTCATACTGCTCTGTCCATTTAACATCAGTACTCATCCATTCCAAGTCCCATCTTCAAACTTTTCCTTCTTTTTATAGCCATCATGACTACCATCCTCAGCCTTTCTTTTCTTCCTAGTTATTCCTTGCCCGTCATCATTGTTCTCCGTCAAATTGGTTGGCATGAGCCACTTGTTTCTCCAAACTTTATTGTTGTATTTGGGTCTTTCTCACCTGGCTCGGAATCCAAAGTTTGTTGTTGTGGAAATGATGTGCTACTGGGCTCATTAATGTGGATGTCGTTCTTGCATCGGCGTAAGCACACTTTCCTTCTTCCTATTTTATTTTGACCATTGTGTTCTTTGTCCAACTTAGCTTTGCCTTTCCCCCAGCGTAATTTATTTCCTTATCCTTGAAAAAGGTGTCAGTGGCAGGGTCATAATTGATAGCACTCTGGACACTCATGATGATATATGTCTCATCACTAAGGTCACCAAAATTAATGTTGAGATCCATATCAAAATTGAACCCCATATCCTGGTCAAAACCAAACTTTGGATCTTCCGAAAATGCCTCGTTGGTGAGAAATGGCTCAGTTACTATTCCGTTTGCAAGAGTGAATTGTTTGAACTCCACCTTGTTGGCGGGAAGGCGTCATTCCGCCTCCTCATTTTCCAGGATGTACATTCTTCCTCCCATGATCATATATTCCTCCGCTATGATGTCGCCATTATCGCCTTTGATATGTCTTGTTCTTATAACTCCATCTTGTGAGTTTTTCTGAGGCAGCTGGCCAACTTGTCTTGGAGATATTGGAGGGTTAAGATCATGCATTTCAACATCTGATAGCCTATTTGAGGAGTTATTTATTTCTTCGTAATCCTCCCAAAAGTCAGGCACTTCCGGGAGGTTCAACAACCTCTCTCTTGCCTCCGCAAGTCTCTGAAGGTAAATCTCATTGATTTCATTTTGACGAGCTATGTCTCCTGGAGATGCCTCTTCATGCTGCTCTTCTGGATGATCCTCTAGGTCATCCACTGGCTCCTCATCTGGTTCCTCATCTAGTTCTTCCTCCAGACGATTTAGTGCATGCGAGCTTTCTGGATTGTACCCTAGCTCAACCTCTCTTAGTTTCTTTGGGGTAGGGTAAATTTCTTCTGCAGATTTGAACCCATCTAGAAAATCATCTTATGGGAATGTAAAAACATGTGTGCATTGATGTAGAAATAGCGAGGAGGAAACCTTGTAAACCTCCCTACTGAGATGTTCCTGTGTACACGCACTGCAGGGGGATAGAGTTCCTCAGAGAATTCTCTATAAATTTCGAGGTTTAATTATGCACCAAGTTCTGCAAACCTAACATCGATGTGCTGTTCAGGTGCTATCTCATCATGCCAATTGCACTGTGGGTAGGTGTGACCCAGTGCTCCCCACCGTCTGCACGTTTTATGCACTCTTTCATATCTAATGGTGATCCAAACCATTCTGCCTCTTCTTAGCTTTAACTATAAACCCGTCACCAGATCTTTCTGAATTGTGTCCACGCACGGACGCTAACATACTCGGCATGCTGCAACAATTGTCCTCCGAAATCCACCTCTTCAGCATCGCCAACTATTGAGGCAAATTTAGTAATAGTGCTTCTGCCAAATTACTCGAGAGTAAGCCCGTAAATACGGATCCGCATGAGAACTTTGGTAATCGTCATGTGTGATAAGACCATCTATGGGATTAACCTATGCAAGGCCAACAAACCCCCAACTATGTTGACTGGCCATTGTGAAGCACCACAAGGAGCTTTGACCTTTGATCAAACTGAATGACATAGAATTTCCCATTTTTTTGCTATGACATGTACTCCTTCTCCCTAGTGATTAGAAGTTGCATTCTTGTTAAAGCAAAATGTCTGTAGTCGAGGAAAAATCCTACCAAATTGTTATCAAGCAAGCTATGGCCCTTTGATATTCATTTTCATTTGGTATGAAAAATGACTCCCTCCTTGGTGGTTAATAAGTGGCTCTATTGAGTTTATCTCCGAATAGAACATCTCTTCATTCTTCCGAATTTTCTGAGCCGTCTCGAGATCCTTCCGACCATTGTTCCTCCCGTACTCTACTTGCCATGTGTCTGCTTCCTTTGCTGGTACTTGTTACTTCAAGGATTATGGTAGCTGATGAAAGTGAATTCGAACACTGGAACCGTGTGTTTTGTGCTTTGTTGATAAATATTATGGGATTTTGTAAGGACTGGGGTGGGGTTATATGAATCTGAAGAGGTCTCGCGCGTGTTTTCTTGTGTGGGGTGCAGGTGATGATACTGGTTTTTGCAAGCAACACATGTGAGCTATGTTATTGTTGTAGTTAGATTGTGAGTCAAATCGGGCTTTTGTGTTCAAAAGAACACATCTTTTTTGCAATTTTTCTGTTTAAATTAGCGACCGGGCTGAAACCTGTGTGTTTTTATCGATTTGAGTTGATCCCCCCTCAGATGATTTTTTTGGGGATTTTATCTATTGTATGGCTTTGCATGGTCCGAACCCGAGCTCCTAATAAAAAATGTGTTTTGAAAAATAATAATTATTCGCTATGTTCGAATCGAATTTATGGTGGTTGTAAATTATAATCCAAGTTTTAAGTGGTAGCAATTGTGTTTTAAATTTGAGTTTGGATCAAAAACATTTACCTTTCTATTCCGTGTAGCATGTAGTCCCATTTGATTTCACACAGTCTATCAATGCTATTCTTCAATAGCATTTTAAATATTTATGATATTGTTAAATGAACCTGGAGTTAGGATCTCAATTAGAGTTGATCTGATTATTATCTATTAATTAAAAACTACACTTCTAATTGTTTATAATGTAAAAATTGTACTCACACAATTCACTCTCTAAAAACTAGGATGAGAAGAGGGAGTTTTCCTATTTAAAGAAGAGAAAAATGCTTTTATAACCATACCTACTTGACATAAGTGTCAATATAATCTTTTGATAACTGAAAGTGCAGATATAACCCTACCTAGTTGATGTAAGTGCCAATATTAACCCTATCAGTGGTCCGACGGTGGTCCGGACAAAATCCGACCAAAATCCGGCGGACCAGCGGCGGTCCGGTGGAAATGGGATTTGAGCGTTATATTGGCACTTACATCAACTAGGTAGGATTATATCTGCACTAAAAATTATCTGATGATTATATTGGTACTTATGTCAAGTAGGTAGGGTTATATTGGTATATATATCTTTAAAAAAAAATCAAAACCATGCTTTGGCCCCCGCCAATACCGCCATACCCCAAATTCTGAAACTTTTAAATTTCCACCCCTCAACCATCGATCCGCGCCTCACCCCTAATTAACCCACAACCGTCGATAAGATAAAATCTAACGGTTCGTATTGCCGTATATCCCAAAAGGCACAACTCTTGAACAACTAACGCGCACCGTTGATTAGGAGGCCATCCGAAACACAAATCCAACGGTCTCGCATCAACCTCCACCCGCCACGTCACTGATCCGCACCAAAACATTTTCACCTTCCCGCTTCCATTTCCAATTACTCGGCAACTATAAATAGCTTCACCATCATCTTCCTTCAATCACCATTACCGACCGAGCAATCTACTCAGCATTTTCTCTCTCATCCAATCCCACACCAAAGCTCGAAATCAATTGAATTTCTGTAATGGCGCGTACCAAGCAAACCGCTCGCAAGTCCACCGGAGGCAAGGCCCCGAGGAAGCAGCTGGCCACTAAGGCGGCGAGGAAGTCCGCTCCGGCTACCGGAGGAGTGAAGAAGCCCCACCGTTTCCGTCCTGGAACCGTCGCCCTCCGTGAGATCCGCAAGTACCAGAAGTCCACAGAGCTTCTGATCCGCAAGCTGCCGTTCCAGAGGCTGGTCCGTGAGATCGCTCAGGACTTCAAGACGGATCTGCGCTTCCAGAGCTCCGCCGTGGCGGCTCTTCAGGAGGCGGCGGAGGCGTACCTCGTCGGTCTGTTTGAGGACACCAACCTCTGCGCGATTCACGCTAAGAGGGTCACCATCATGCCTAAGGACATTCAGTTGGCGAGAAGAATCAGGGGAGAAAGGGCCTAATTGTGAAGTTGTTTGGGTTATGGAAAATTGGGGCTTTGGTTTGTGTTCGGTAAATAGGGCTTCTGAGCATTGTTAGTGATCTTAGTTTCTTAGAATTTGGTTGTGTTTCGCCCATTGTAATTCAGTTCTCAAGCTGAGTTTTGTGTTTTACTTTTGAATGAGATGTTAGAAATGTTGCCCTTTTGTCCGACTAATTCAGTGCGTTTTTACAGCTTCATTGTCACTGTTCATTTTAATGAATGAATTTGATATTGGGAGTTCCCATTAGTTTTTTTGGGATGTGGATTTTTTAATATTGACACATTTTTTTGGATAAATTTTAGGTTGTTTTTATCTACTCAATTTACTTTTGCTTGACAAATTTTAGGTTGTTTTTCTTCACTTAATTTATTTTTTATTTTTTTAATGAATTTTCAATCATCACTTGAAAAAACAAGTGTGTTAATATGCTAAATCCATTGAAAGAGGTAGTATTTGAGTGGAAGCATAAATGGTCAGTGAACGCTTGTACCATGTACAACGGGGGTAATTACCAACTTTTGTGTTTTCAGTTTATTAAATAATCAATCTATCCCTTCTACCTCATCAATTCAAACCACAATTAAAACACTTTATTTTTCCCCCATAATGATGAAAGCAACTCTCAAACCACTCCGTGAATCTCACTTAATTCTTTCTATCATACTCAATAATTCTATCTTAAATAATTAATTCAAATAAAATTTATTCAACAAAATAAATTTAAATGAAAAATTTAATAATACACCTATAATTATTGAATTGAATTTTGTTTTTTGAAATCTCATTTTAGAAATTAATTTCAATTTGACTCATTTGCTCCTCTGAGAATTGGATAAATGAAGTCACGTGTCTGCCACATAAATTTTTTTCTAACGAGGTTATAATGAAAAATGTCTCAAGCACAAAACTGACGTTTTAAATATTTGGACAAAGAATGTGTCACTTTATTTGTTAGGGTCCAAAAAGTACATTTCAAACATTATTGGATCCCAAAAAATCAATTTAATTCGAATTTAGATTATGTAATGAGATAATATTTGGTTTTAATCCTTATCACTTACTCCCTCTAACCCAGCTTAAACTGCAGAGCGAGAAAGAGCGTCGCAACATTTAAGACACTGTAAAATGATCCTTTTGCCCTTCTACCCCAAACCCAATAGCGACATCCACTACCCACCCACCACCAGCCACCACCAACAACTCAATTGGTTCTTTAATTTATAATATTGGACCAAAATTCACAAACTAATAAATTTGTTTATCCATTAAAAACCATCAAAAAATTCAGTAGACCCTGTCATCTTGCACGTAGTCCTTGTTGTCGTCCATGACGTAGCATCGTTGTCCTCGTCGTCACCTTTGTAGTCCTCGTTATTGTTGTTCTCGTTATCGCACCTCTTCTTCATCGCGTCATCCCATCGTGAACCCCATCGTTGTCGCCCTAGCAGGATTTGTTATCGCCTATGCTGTCGTCGACCTTGTAGGATTTGTGGTCAGCCTTATGGAGTTCACCGTCGCCGTGGATCTTGAATGAGATTGGAGGATCGGAGCACAACATTAGATTTTGAATAAAACGAGATTTGAGGATTTGACGAGGAGCAGATTTTTCAGGAGCGGAATTTTTTTTGGATACAGATGAGTAATAAAAGTAGTGTTTAAATTTTGGCTAGGTGACCCCAAACTAATAGAGGGTAATGATGTCTTTTTGTAATTAAGGTTTCTTGTATTGTTCTAAATCTGAAAAGTATACAGTTTATGGTGGGATGGATTAAAAAGCAAAGTGTGCAAGATAAATTGGGACGGAGGGATTAGTCATTTTCTTTGTTTAATCATTTTTGTTCACATACTCCATCAATCTCACAATAAACTGTACAAAATATGTTTTTCTATTAAATTTTGATCATCTATTTAAATAGATGTATTAATAATAATACTATCATATGTGATTTTGTTGGATTTGTCATGAGATGGAGTTTCTTATATCAACTCTTTACACACTATTACAATGTGTTTCTTGAAAGTCATAATAAAGATTCAAGTGTAGTTTAGTGCGGATGGATGCAGTATCTAAAAATCCTAGAAGAGTATCAACACACAATTATGATGGGCTAACTCTTGCATTGGAGAATCAGCTAAAGGCCACGAGTGAGATTTTACAAAACGCTTGTATTGTATGTACAACAAACAGCACCAACTCCAACCTAGTTCCACATTACATCAAGTAAATCATACCTGAATGAACTTGCATCATGGTACGGACATCTACCTAGGAGACACAGAACTAGGTTGCTTAACACCACATTCATTTTCCAAACCACAAGCTTAAGATCAGATTCAACCATAAAATACACAGTCAAAAAGGCGAGTTGCTACTCGCACAGCCAATGTTCTTTGAACGACACATTGAACCCTTTTGAATTTGCTCTTCTCAGTGTTTTCTTCGCCATGGTTGCTTCATCGGAACTCGTGGAATCGGGGGTAGGAGTAGGGCTTGTTAATCGAATCGAAGGTGAACATTTCAAGATACCTTTCAATGGTTGCTTATTCATTTCGGGGCTCGCGGATGCCTCTTTGCTAGGATCATCAGATTCAGAGCAAACACCGTCTTTATTCTTGAAGAAATTCAAAGCCCCGTCGAAAAAGTTCTTGATCCCTTTGGCGCGAAATCTGCGATAATCTTCGCCATCATCATCATCACCACCACCCAATGGAATGTTCACAGCATTGCCCTGAAAAGGGTCATCCTCGAAACTCTCATCAGAGAACTGGACATCAAAGGTATCATTTGGAAGCCCTTTTCCTGAAAAGCCATCAATAACTGTGGTCTCAAGACTCTCAACCGGCTTCTCGGGCGAAGTTTTCTTGGCTCGGGGAAACTTCAACCATCCTTCTGTGAACAAAGGCAGCTGGTTCAAATTCTTGAGGAAAGACGAGTTTCTCCCTGATTTTGGCGTACTGCCTCCTGATTTCGGCGTATTGTTCCCTGATTTCTTCTTCTCAGCTTTCCCGAGCAATGTCATGGCAATGGCGGTGGTGATGAAAAGCTGGCAGATTGCACATTTGATCTGTTCATGTCTCTCAAAAGACGAAGACTGCGTCAGGCCAATCATGCTCTTGACACGAAGAACCCTTCGCGCGAGCTCTGCTAATTCGCATTTCTTGTACCTGAAATCACCATGTAACCTGGCAGCCATGTAGCCAATGTCAACCCTCTCCTTCTTCAGACAAAGTTCCTCGAACGGGAAAAGATCACGCTTCTCAGGGATTCCGAACCCCACGAATCGGATCCTTTCATCCGTGAGGAACTTCATGATCGAGTCAGGCAATTCATCACCAGAATTGAACTTCAGTATGACGCAACCAACGCCAAAGCACATGAGCAGCAAGACATTGTTAGGATCTCGCGGATGTTGCATTACATCGACCCCGACAACGGGTTCACGAGCCCATGTCTTCCCATCGGGGAAGAGGAAATCCTCGGAGCACAATGATTCAAAATCCCTGGTTTTGAAAACAATCCCCTCCAGTTTTACTTCGAATCTGTTGGTTCTCAAGTAAACAGTCCCAGCCATATTGAGCTTCAGAATTCGACCAAATCAATGAAATGTGGGTACAGGAAATGATTTACAATCTGAAGCTTTTGATACATGCAAATGTGTATCATAAAGGGGTATAGGTATGAAAAAGGAAGGAATCTTGAAGGTCTATAGGTCAAAGACGAAATGCAGAAGAAATTAGAGAATTGTGATTTAACACAGGCGTAAAATAGGTCCTCCAAATGGGCGGTGACAGTTGAGCACAATGCCTAAATTTGTGCTCGATCACAGGTGCTGAGGACTGAATCATCTAACCCTAGATAATTGGTTCTTTTAACACTTTACAACCGCACAATTGTTGTTTTGTACCTCTCTTTCTCTCTAACCAGATCAGATTAGTTAAATAATTTGTTCCCCAAGAAAACTGAGTAAATGGTGGATTAATCCAGCCCTAATATGGACGCAAGGGGTTTCTTGGTACAATACAGATTACCGTCTATCCTCAAAGAAGCTGTTCACTTACCGGTTATTTATTTTTAAACCCCGGATATGTATGGTTGAAATGGATAACGGGTTAAATGACAATTGATCAAATGAGTAATTGAAAAATATGGGTTGGGCGTATAGGGTTAGCGGGTTCATTAAAAAAAGTCCGGTAGTGACGCATATTTTGCGACAGGTAAGGAAATGTCACAATATTTACTCTATCTTTAGATTTCATTAAATATCCGTGACACATTCACATGTCACTAAACTGAATCATTAGATCAATCCATGTCACAAATTTAACGACATTTTTGAATTGAAATACATCTTAAAGTGTCACAAAATATGTAACGATACTTCAACGTGTCACAATATTTTAGTGACACGCTGAATGTAGCCACTTCACAAGGTGTCACTAATAATTTTAACGATGCATTTGAATGTCATGGATGATCCAAAAAACGTCACAATAGGGAAAAATTGTAAGTTTACCATGTGGGTTAGCATATAAACCATATTGGTGAACATATGGATTGAAACCCACAAGTTTACTCATAAATTGGTATATAAACTCATTTGGATAAATATATAAGTTGAAACTTGCGAGTTTTATCTATGACTTGGTATTTAAACTCATATGAGTTTATATATAAGTTGGAACTCGCAAGTTTACCCACTTTTAATCCATGAATTGAATGATATTTGATCAACAGGTTAAACAGGTTTCAACTGGACTCATGACCCGACCCATTACATGACCTACCATAAAATGGATTGAAATGCCCACATTTTTAAATTATACATTTTACCCAACCCATTATCAACCCAACCCATTATCAACCCATATGTCACCCTCGTAAGAGCATGTACAATGGGATTTTGAAGTGTGCTGAATTAAAAATTGGGACCAAATGAGGACAATTATCCCCACAATGGGGGGGGGGTTGAGAGTAGTTGGACTAAATTCCAACCGGGGGCCGGGGTTCTCAAATGAGAACCGCCCCATTCTGCAAAAATGGCAGAGGCACATGGCCTCTGGCCCGCGCATCAGTGCGTGCCATTTCCTTTGTCAGCTTGTGCCACGTGGCGTCCGCTGGTTGGGCCATGTGGCAACATGCTGGCCATTCTTTTCTTTTTTTATTATAAATTTTTGCATGGACACGTGGCATGTCCTGATGCGGCTATATGTCCCAGCCGAATAATTTAATTAATTTTTAAAAAAAATTAGAAAAAATTAGAATTTTTTTGGATATTTTTAAAAATCAAAATTACATTCTTTAAAAAATATATGTGTTTCTTTTGTTTAATTATGGTTCATAAAATAAAACTTCCACTATTTTAATTTTTCATTAATTTTTTTCTTTCTTTTCATTTTTCTTTTTAATCTACAGTACGTTCGCTATTCTATACTCCATCTCACCGTCAAATCTTTGAACCCACCCCCACTACCACGCCACTACCACCTCAAAGTTTCGATCCATGTTTACTCTCACCACCAAATCCCATGATTATAAAGCTGCCTTCGATTTTTATGTGGATTAAATTTCAGTAGTTTAAAATTTTTAATATATATAAATTATTATCTTAAGATGTTGAATTCTATTTATATAAAATTTTAATTTTTTACATACACATAAATAATATTTTTAGTTTCTTAAAAAATATAAAAATAATAGAATTAAATGCTAAAATAATCCTATCTTTTGGTTGAAAGTACCAATATAACCCTGTAATCTAAAAAAATGTCAATCTAATCTTTGACTCCGCTGACTTTTTAGTCAACGGTCTGATGGTCGGATTATGTGAAAAAGATAATTTTGCCCTTGTGGTAAAAAAGAAAAAAAAAATTTAAAAAAAAAAATCAGAAAAGACATTTTTACCCTCAAAATATTTCCTTCAAATCCTTGCTTTTCAAACCATTCGCTGACTTTCCTTTAAACCATTCCCTTGCTAGATGAGGGTTATTCACGACATAGTGGGGGTTTAGTCGAAGTGGGGGTTGTGTCGCGATGTGCGGGGATGAGCGGCGGTGAGGCTGAGTGGATGGCGAGGCGGGGCAGGAGGTGGGGTAGTGATGCTGAGCAGGTGGCAATGCAGAGTGACGTGGGTAAGCGAGGCAGAGCGGGGATGAGCCGATTGGGCCTGATTTTCGATGGTGTGGGCGGGAATTAGCGGGGGATGAGGCTGAGCGGGTGACGGGGCGGTGAGGCTGAGCTGGTGGCAGGGTGGGGCGGTGATGCTGAGCGGGTGGCGGGGGTGGGGCAGTGATGCTGAGTGGGTGGCGAGGTGGAAAGGCGTGGGTGAGCAGCGGTGTTTTCCGGCGGAGGTTAGGGTGGCGGTGGTGAGGGGAGAAGGCGAACCCAAATCCGGCGGCGGCGGGATCAGAGTGGTGAAGGCGGAGGGGTTAGGGTTCAGGTTGGGAAGGGTGAAAAAACATGATTCTCCGATCGCCGGGACCGCTGACGTACAATGCGGAGAACAATATTTGGCCGAGACTGAAGCACTTCTTGTCGGAAATGAACGACGAAGTTGCTAAGTTGAAGAGGTTTTCGCAGTTCTTCTTGTTTAGTTTGGAGGGGAAGATTCGGCAGCGACATCGGGTTCTGTTGAGAATGGATTGTGTATGCCTCTGTCTACGATGTTGAAGGTTAGCGATGTCGAGTTCATTTCCAGGTTGATCGAATTGCAGTTGGAGGCGAGGTTAGGGTGGATTGGCGGCGGGGTTAGGGCGGGGTTAGGGTTTAGGTTGGGGAGGGTGAAAGAGAACACGGGTATGATGAGTATTAGAGAACACGGGTATGATGAGTATTAGAGAACACGGGTATGATGAGTATTAGAGAACAAGGGTATGATGAGTATTAAATTTTCAACTTTGGATTAGAGGGTATTTTGGTCATTCCAATATCTAGTCAATGCCAGAATGTCATGGGTCAACGCCGGTATTAGGAAATTTGGTTATATCGGCACAATTTTTTCGAAAGTTAGGGGTTAGATTGGTACTACAATAATTATTTAGGGTTAAATTGACACTCTTTTATATTTTAACGTTATATTAACATTTTCAATCAAAAGTAAGAGCTATAAATGTATTTAACCCTAAATAATAAGAGTTCGTCTCTTGAAAGACGGTTTTTCCATAAATCATGGAAAGACCAAGGTTATAAAGTGTAAATTAAAAGAAATTAAGATAAAATTTTCGGGTTGTATGAACCGGGTTATAAAATTTATAACTACTACA
>JAULKM010000006.1:17326984-17342100 GCA_032355605.1 Rubia tinctorum | reverse complement strand
TTTATTCTGAACTGGGCCAGGCCCCGCAGACGTAGGTGGATTTCACCGAACTGCGTAACCAAGTTGTGTGTCTCGTGCTTATTTACTTTACATACTTGGTTAGGTTAAAACTACGTTAGAACACATGTTAACTAGATAACGTCTAAAACGGTAAAATCAGTTTTTCACATGTATTCAAACTAAATCCCATATGATCCCACAAAAAAAAAACTACTTGGACTGGAACATGGCTTCAACTGGTGCCCCAACTATCTGTGAGGGGAAATTAAGCAGGGCCTTTGCCCCCCTCATCTTGAACGCAGCTCTGTCATAAGCCAAAGCAGCATCCTCCGCGGTTTCGAACGTCCCCAGCCAAACCCGACTCCCCTTTCGCGTGGAGTCGCGAATCTCCGCCGCATACTTCCCCCACGGCCGGCGCCGGACTCCCCTGTAGTGCTGCTTCTTGGCTATGGAATGAGCGATCGGTTGACGAAGGATGCCTTGAACCAGAGATTGGTTTCTCGAAGAAACAGAAGTTGATGAAGAAGACGAAGAAATAGTGTTTGCTTCGTTCAGAAGCTCGTAGAGGACACTTTCTTGTGAATCGTTTTCGTTGAGGGGTAGGTCTCCCATGGTTTTCGCCCTGTTGATTTTGTGAAGAAAATTGCAGAAGTTTCTGAGGCTTTAGGGACATTTAGTACGCGGTATATATCCTTGTCGCTGTGGCCACTTGATTGTATGTGAATGTGAAGGAACTATAAAACCGGAGGAAAGTTCAATCTTTTTCTTTTCGCAGTTGTTTATATTATAACCAATTAATGTAGCCAACAGTTTGATGCTAATTTGACCTTTTCCTTTTTGGTATCGGTCGGGGCATGGAACGTATGTATGGTCAGATATTATTTAACTAACATGCATGGGTCAATGGATTTAAGAAACGTGGCTTTGACGGTCAAAGGGGTGCCGAACTTCTTTAAAATACTTTCACTTAATTTTCAGAAGATTCGTGATTTTCGCAAATATTATATGACAAATTCTTGAAAAAGACGGTTTTTCCATATGCTTATGGAAAGACGACATTTAATTATAATAATAAAAGGTAAGAATTCTTTGTCGCAATAATAAAATTTTATTATGCAACGTGTAGTAGTTATAAATTTTATAACCCGGTTCATACAACTAAAAAATTTTATCTTAATTTCTTCTAATTTACACTTTAAACTTTTTTTTATGGAAATACCGTTTTTCAAGAGATGGACTCATATTATATTTGATGAAATTATACTCCAGCTTCGACACCTTGCGGCTCAAGTCCTAGCCTTACACTAAATGAAAAAATAATCTATTATTTCACCCTTTTATCTCGTTTTTTGGTTTAGGTCAAATGACCAAAGTAAAGAATTCTTTTATCTCAATTATTTTTATCTTTGAAGTAAATAATAATTTTTATTTCGTTTAAAAAATAAACGAGGTAAATAATATATTTTTACCTCAATTATTATATTAACCGAAGTAAAACGTTAAAAATGAAGTAAATAATCCTACTGAATAGCGTGCGATGGGGATGGAAAAAAATCAAAAAAATAAAAAACCAAATAATTTGAATTCGAATAATCTGAACCAAATTTAAAATATAGTTTTTGGGTAACCGAATTGAATAAACTGATTTTTGAATATGGTTTTTGGTTTGGTTTTGGATATTGAAACTCAATCTGAAAACTGACCCGAATACCGAATTGCAATTAAAAAATAAATTAATGATATACTCCCTCTGTCCCTGAGAAATTGGCACAATTTCTATTTTCGTCCGTTCCACAGAAATTGGCACAATTCAATTCTTACCTAAAGTGGCAAAACATGAGCTTATACATTTACTATATTATCCCTCAAAAGGTTGATTAATTCTACTAGTCAACTCTTCCATTACCAAAATACCATTCTTTTATTTCCCATCAACACTTCCACCTCATCTTGAATAAAATACCGATCCAAAAGCAATTGTGTCATTTTCTCTAGGACGGAGGAAGTATATTAATAATATAATTTTAAAAATCCAAAATTGTTATGGTTTAATTTGTATTGCATTTGTTGGATTTTCATTTTAAACACTCGAGCTTGATGATGTAGAAATTAAATACATATTTTTATAGAATTTCAAATTAGTTTATATCTTTTTAGATTTTTTTAAATAAAATTTCCCCATGAATTCCTTTTATTCGGTTTGAAACCAAATTCAAATCGAAACTAAAATTTGAATTCGGCTTGGATAATTCAATTTTTTGAGTTATTCAGTTCGGTTTCAATTTTGACTTTTTAGGGTGTATAACCGAATAACTCGAACCGAATAAAACAAAAAATGAATAAACCGATACGACGCCCAACCTAGCGTGTGACGTCACATATGTTGTTTAAAAAGGCCCACCGAAATTGCATTATATATTGTTTTCACCGACATGTAATGCAATGGACGACCAACATCACAGTTATGTAAATGATAGATCTTTTAGAGGTTAAAGTTGAAAAGTATTGACTTTGAAAAAAGAGGAAGTATTATTTAAATATTTAAAAAGGTGAGTTTTGTTATGTTACAATTGAAAATAGTGGAATAAGAGGGAAAACCACAATAACCAACAAGTAGAGAATTTGGTTGTGGTAGAAAAGAAGGAAAAAAGAAAGCTAGAGTCGTACGTTTTTCCTCGTTTTGGTGTCTCTATCTCCTCCCAATGTCCCATCATCCACATTCCACTCCACTTCACTCATACCAAACTGCTTCGTTCACACAGTAAGTTCCTATACCTTTTCTGCTTAATTTTTTTCTTTTATTTTACCTCGATTAACTTTTATAGGTTATAGTTGTTCGAAAGTGATTGACTTCGGTATAGAAAAGTGTTTGTTCAGTGGTTTATAAAATGATTGTAGAAAATGTTGTTGAATGGTACAGGTGAAAATCATTTTAAACTTATGCACATATCAAATTGCACATACAATCAATTATTTATTATTCAAATAAGGTAGTTAAATTATTAGAAAAACAGTAGTCATGAAAATATCCTTACAATTACTAAATAAATTCAGATAAGAATTTTTTCAATTCCATCAGAACGAAAATTACAATAAATTCAATCAGCTCGCATCATAATGACCTTGAAGACAATCGGCCCCCCAACTTCTATGACCTTGAAGAACAAGGTGTTCCCAATGCATAGGAGGTTTCCGGAAAGAAACTAAACAAATCCCTTGGGGGATAAGGCCCTGATCTTCCCACTCATGAGTAGTTCATGCACCACTCTATCCTGTAGCACCTCAGCGCAATGGGGTTCTTGTCATTTGGAAGGTTTGGTACAATGTCCCTTGAAAATAATATATTGATTAAAAGTGTGTGTGTATATATATATATGCAATTAACAATAAATAATATTAATTTCAAATGCCTTACCAAAGTTGGGTTTTTTCCTTAAAATCTGCTGCTTTAGAGTGCAGTGAAATTGTGGGCTATCAACAACCATTTTATGTTGTTCAAGGTTGAACACAAGAGTCTTTGGGTTGCTCCGTTTTAAGGAGAACTTTATGGAAACAAATTAATTGTTATAAAGTATGAAGATGTATTAGTAAATATATATGTGTGCGTGTAAAATGGTAAAAGACCTAGAAAATGGGGCGACTTGACGATCCTTTACTAGCCATTAGTCCTGAATCAAAAATGAAAATTTTAAGTGCAAACTAGCCTCGAAAATGCAAGGTGCAACGCCACCCATGCGCCGCAGGTACATGTCGTTTCAAAGCAGTGGCTTGGTCGACATGTACCAGCGACGTCGCTCTATAGTCAACATAGCCAAACACTTGACCGATGGAAAAACAAGGTCGCATATATAATTTTAAAGTAAACTTAAATGCCAATTGTAACATCGGTGACAAATCAGTTCTACCGATGGTCGGGCCGACATAGGTGCGACGTCTCATACTGAAGAACATATTACTAGAAATAAGAATGTACGACGTCACACGGTACTCGCATAAATCGACTGGTAACTGACAAGTTACCCGCGTCGCATGCATCAGTGTCAGCTATGAGAAATATTGCAGAAACTCGCAAAAATGATGCTTTAACAACAAAAAATTAAACACAAATGTCCAAAAACATACCAACACATAGTACCTAGGTTTACATTCAAGGAAATTTCACACTTTAAAAAATCTGAGTAAAAACTAGAAAAGCAAAAGGCACAACACATTCACAGACCATAGATCAAACAATGTCAAGTAACAATCACAAAAAGGTAGTTGTTAGAAGAGAAGACAAATTATACCCTTGACAAGAGAGAAGGGAAGAGAGGGTTGGAGAATGTTGGAATTTGTGTGAAACTTGGGAATAGAAGTTTGAACTGATTATGAAGGACCCTATATTTATAGTTGTTTCGAAACGACGTCATTTTAGACCCTTGTGATGTCAGTCTGGCATGGAGAGACGTCGCACCAATATCGGTTTAGGAGACAAGGAATCAACCCATGACCGACGCTACATGTTTATATGGGCCTAACAATTTCAGCCCACAAGCTAGCCGGTCAACAATTCAAATTTATTTTTAAAAATTGGTCACAAAAAATATTTGTCTGTCTCAGAATGACTGAAACAAATTATTCATTACACACAAATATTTTCCAGTTTGTGAATGATCGTAACATTAAAACTTTGTTCATATGTTAGGTTAAATATTAAGGATTCAATAACATTAAAATAACATTCAAGATTAAAGATTAAAATACATAAAAATATACATTGTTCCAAATTTGAATAAATTTGTTTAAAGTAAATGTTCAAAAGTCTAAGCAGTACAACTAAAATTTAGGGGGAAGAACGATAACATTGAACACTATCGGCCCAGAACCATCTAAATGCACAAAGTAGAGCGTGTCCCCAACCCTGAGTTCCTCTACATCAAGAAACTCGCTAAAACCTTTGGGGTCAGGTTCGTAAGCCTCATGTTCCCCAAGTAGTGCATGTGATACTCCCTTTCGTTGTAACTCAAGACAACAGGCGTCTTGACTGATGATAGGAGTTCCACAATCTGGCTTGGGGTGTACTAAATTATAAACAGAAAACTACATTTATTATATATGAAAGTAATCTAGAGAAAAAGTTAATTGAAAATAAAATACATGTATAATAGGGAGGACTTACCAAAATAGAAATTGAACTGAAATTCGTCTAGGTCAGAGTGCAGACAAAGTGTGGAATGATATCGCCGAATATAGTCCGCAGACTGTCCTCATATAAATAGCTACAAATCAGCATTGGTCAGTGAAAATATTAAAAATTAAAATAGAATATAAGCAATCAAATAAAAGGAATTTAAATCTAAACAAAAAATCGTTCACCTCAACTGGGGAATAGCTAATTGAACCATCATTGTTAGTCATGATTTCTAAAATTCATATTGTTATAGATGATAAATATTTTGATAGATAGAAAATGGTTTGATAAAAATCAATTCAATTAATCTTTTAAGTTGGCCAGGCGTCGAACATACATGTCGATCCAAAATATGACTTGGCCGACATGTACGAGCGATGTCGCTAACATATCGGTCCAACATAATGGCATGGTCATGTCGAAGCAACGTCGCTCACCCTTCTACATGAAAAATGGTTTACTAAGAAGGGTGCAACGTCTAATACAAGAATAACAATAGAAAATATGAATGAGTGACGTCGCACGACGATCGCTCCAAACAAAGGAGGATCAAAGGACCAGCGACGTCGCATTAAAACCTAGCAGCACTAACATCAGCAAATAACTGGAGAAAAGAAAGGTCATAAACCAAAAAATGGGCCACATTAACGGGGGAGATCATAAAACCAAAATTTATACACCCTAGAATCCTAATCCATCGAAACTTCAAAACAGAAAACAAATAATTTTAAGGGAAAATTTGCACACCATATAAATAACAATTTTAAGGAAAATACAAAACCGAGAGTAATCTAAAGCATCTAAAGATCATACCATTGAGAATATGGGTTAGGAGACTGTTGAAATTCGAGGGAAAGTTGAATGTTTGAAGTGATTTATGAGGTGGGCTCCAAATATATAGTCGTTATGAACCGTTGTGAATTCTGCATCAGCCGATGCAACGTTTCATATCATTCAACCTTACCAATATTGGACCGACGTATGAGCGACGTCGACTAACCTAAATGTGGGCATCACCATTTTAGCCCACTAGCATAGCAAATGACCCTCATTTGACCAAAACAAATTTAATTGGCCCTTGTGAATTTCACCTCGGCAAGTGCAATTTTGCACATCAACCAATTTTGGCGACATTTGACCGACGTCGGCTAACCTAAAAGTGGGCCTCACCATTTTAGCCCACTAGCATAGCAAATGGGCCTGCGTTTGACCAAAATGAATATAATTGACCTTAATAAAGGTTAATAGTGTATGAAAAACTACTAATGGAAATTTATAAATGTCCATGAACTTTATTAACGTTCGGTTTGATCCAAATCGATTTTAGCACAACCGGTGAACTTTTAGTTTTTACACTTAGGTCCCTCCAAGAAGGTGGAAAAGGACGAAATGCAAAATTGGAGATACCCAATTATCTAGATCACATTGTCACAATCATGTTGTTCTGATTTAGGAATCAAGGAACTGGGGTATTCGTCCCTCATTTTATTATTATTCCATTAATACCCTTACGATGAGCGTTATTATAACAATAAATTCCACCACATAGAATCACACGAAATTACACATTCTTCCTTTATATGAATTACAAAGATAATGAAATTCCGTCCATTAATTTTTTTTGAAGTGCTAGCACATGGTCTAGATTAAATTGTAGATGATTACTTATAAGTATGCAAGGGTTAATCAGAAGATCTTGTGGAAGTCTGTGTGGGATCATTCCTGTTTCTTTATCACTTTCGTGGATTATAAGTTTGACTGGGGATGGCAAAGTTCCCTTCCGGGACGATTGGAATCGATTTTGGGACTGCAGTGTACTTTTCAATTTTTGCACTTAGGGCTCTTCAACAAAGTGGGAGAAGTCAAACCCTTACCTAATTCACTAAGTAACAATCACGATGTTTTGATTTGGTCATGCACGGGTCAATGGAATGAACCCAAAATCTTCACAAACAGTATATGACAAAACTTTGCGAAAATTACACTATGAACCAAACTTCCTTGCATGTTCACTACACTTTAGAACTCTGCACCTGAACATAAGGAAAAATGTTTGATATGAAGATTATGCGTACTGCCTAAGAGGGATGCGAACCGGGGTAATCCTGTAAGTATTCCATTAATACCCTTACGATAAGCGTTGTAAGAACAATAATTTCCACCACATAGAATCACATGAAATTTCATATTCTTTGTTTTTATGAAATAAAAAGATAATAAAATTACATCCATCAAATTTTAAAAAGCGCTAGTACATGGTCTAGAGTAAATTGTGGATGATTACTTATAAGTATACAAGGGTCATTCGGAAGAACTTGTGGAAGTCTATGTGGAATAAGACTAGTTTCTTTATTACCCTCAGTTAGTATAAGTTTGACTATGGATGACAAAGTTTATTTTTGGGACGATCGTAATTGAGTTTGGGACAACCAATGAACTTTTTAATTTTTACACTTAGGTCCCTCCAAGAAAGTGGGAGAAGTCGAAATGCAAAATTGGAGTTAACATTTTGTTATTCACATTATATGGACAATGTTTTTCCGATTTGGGCATAAATGGGTTGTCGGAAGGGGCCACAATCTTAACAGCGAGTATTTTACAACATTTTAAAAAAATTAGACTGTGGCCAATGTCACATAAAACGAACGTCAAATCGTCCCCCTACCAACGTCGGTCAACCTGAATTTTCCACCTATAAATGAAAATTTGAACCAAAAATTTCCCCCGTCCCTTTTTCATGTCAATAATATTAAGCACCAACACCCATTTCCCATCTCCAACACTCTTCCTCCAAACCCATTGAAAAGCTCAATCAAATTGCTTCTCTCAAACATCAACAAGGATCCGAGGATGGAGCATCTCTGAGTTCAAATTAATTGAGGTAGTTTTTCCATCCATTCCATGTTCATTTAACAATTTTATTACCATGCCTTCTATATGTTTTTTTTTCTCATTGATCAGTGATTGAATATTTTCATAAGTATGATGATTGTGTTACATGTTATATAGTGTATATTGTTTGTGTTTCAAAGATAATGCCATGTTTGCAAGGAGTGAGAAAAAAACCTTAGATTAGGGCTGATTGTGGACAATAATCACATCTTTGTATAAACACAGGTTGAATGTACAACATCGGTCACAATTAATCGTCCCATACGATATGTGACCGAAAATTGATCGATGTCACATAGGCTAGGAAATTATTTAAACATCTATGAATATTCAACGTCGTTCATTGGTCAAATTTTGCAATTTTGGTCTCTCATTCATGCGATGTTGCTTTAAAGTAGATCATTTACTTTTTCCATGTTGAGATTAATGTCGGCTGCATATGAATTTATTATGTGTATATCATTTGGGGAATGCCTAATTCTAACATAAATTGTATGTATTGGTTGTAATAGGACAAACAGAGTTATCGATGGACTTTCAGCATGTAGATGGACGAACTTGTCATTTCCTTAGTCCCCCTGACATTATTTTTGTCGTACAATTAGTTAGATGATTAGATTTGATCTTATCTTGTTGACTAGACTAGAGTTGTATTAGGACTAGTCTACCTTATGTTTTGTACTCTCTATTTATTCTCTTCATTGTTAATGATCATGTTCACGGGAAATCATCCTTTCATGGTATCAAAGCAAGTTTTAATGCTAAATCCTAAATTTTAATTATAATTTTTTGTTGGCCGCCTCCCTCTCTCTCTTTTCCGACCACCGAACCACCACTTAATTTCGGCCAAATTCATGTAACCTCAACATATTCCTTGTCATCCGATCTAGCCCTCGGGTGTCTAGCATTTCTCTCAGGTCCCCGTCTACAATTCTCCGACAGAATTCACGACACTGATCCTCCCATTGTCGGTCTTCAGCGGTGACTCAAAGTCTCTGGCCGGCATCTCCTTCCCCAACTGTCATCTTCTCCAACTGCCATCTTCTCCAACAGCAGCACGATCAGCGGCGATAATATCCAACGCAGTCGGCGAAGACTTACTCTCTGGTCTGCTTCCATCAGTGTACTTTAGCATCTTCTCGGCGGTGGCTTTCTTCTACTCCATCATTTTTTCGGTTCCAGCGAGCTCAACTGCATCATCTGCATCAGCCGTTTCAGCGTGTGAGGTCCATGCTCCAGTAATTGTCTTCACGCGTGTAATCCACGCGATCACAGCCATACACGTGCGTTTTGTCACTCGCGCGTGAGGTCCATGCAACATTCTCTTTCCTTCCGCGCGTGAATTCACGCACCCGCTGCTTCTCGCGCTTCTTTGCACGCGCCTGGGTTTCTTTGACCAGAATTTTTGTGTTTTTCTACCCTTATGGATATGGCTCATTTTAATTCTCGAAGGAGTGATATTTCAAGATTTACTGGCCTTTCTCATCATCGACGACAAGATGACTCCATTTGGATTGTAGATTCTGGAGCCACAAAACATATGGCATCATCCCCTGTTGTTGTTGATCATGTCACACCTTATCATGGTTCTTCCATCGTATATGTTGATAATGGTTCTCAACTACAAATTACTCATGTCGGTAATTCTCGGATTTATGATGTGCTCATTGTGCCTAACATTAATAAAAAATTTCTTTCTATCTATAAATTAACTCGGGATATAAATATTGTTGTCTTCTTTGATGATTGATCATTTACTATTTGGCATAAAATTACTAGTGAAACCTTGAGTCATGGTCACAGTGAAAATGAGCTTTATCTTTTAGACTATGGTGCATCTGCTTTGTTATCAATTGTGGAATCAAATAAGTCACGTTCGTCTTTTGAAATTTGGCATGCTAGACTTGGTTATATACCACATTTTGTTATTTTTGGTTTGCGAGATTCTGGATCTTTATCTGCCTCATCGATTTTTCTGAAACCTACCCTTTGTGATTCATGTGAAAAGGCTGAAGGTAGCGTTTATCTTTTTATACAAATGATTAACGTGCTGCTAGGGTACTTGATTTAGTTCACTGTGACTTATGTGGGCCCTCTTATATTTTATCTGCTGCTGATTTCTCCTACTATGCTATATTCCTCGATGATCATTGCCGAATCTCGTGGTTTTACCCACTGCGCCGTAAATCTAATTTTTAGGATGTTTATTGCCATTTTGAGGATTTTTTGGAGAGCCATTTCTCTTTCACCATTAAGGTGTTTCAGAGTGATGGGAAGACTGAGTTCGTAAATGGTCACTTACGCTCTCACTTTCAGACAAAAAACATTCACCATCAAATTTCTTTCCCATATACTCTTGAGCATAACGGTCGGGGTGAGCGTAAGCATCGCCACATTGCTAAGATGGGTCTATCTATGTTATACCACTCTCATGTATCTCTTTCTCACTGACCTCATGCTTTTGCTGCAGTTGCTTATATTATAAATCGGCTGCCCACTCCTGTCCTTGGCAGACGATCACCATATGAAGTTATCATTGGCTTCCTATATACACGAACATCCATACATTTGGTTGTCGTGCGTACCCTTATCTTTGTCCATATGCATCTCACAAACTGGCTCCTTGCAGTTTGCCTTTTATCTTTCTTAGGTATGGCGCCCAATACAAGGGATATCGATGTTTGGATCCTATGTCTAGAAAGATATATATCACCAGACATGCTCAGTTTGACGGCACTTTCTTCCCTTATGCCGATGGTTCTACTTCAGTACCTTCATCCTCTTTGGATGTCTCTAGTTTTTTGGATCCCACTGATACAACAGCTGATATACCTACTTTTTCCATTATGACGTCTCCTCTTACTCGGCTTCTCACTTCGGATGCCAACTCTCCTGACTCATCGATGCTATCATCCTCACCGACCACGGCACCATGTTCTGTATGTTGTGCCGATTAAGACCATGTAGTGGCCGCTATAATACATCCAACATTTCCTGTCTCCCTATCGACTAGCTCACATGGTTCTTCAACCAGCCCACCTCACCAGCACCTTCGCGGGCCACTTCCCCGGTCGCGACTGCTCCTCTGATCTCTCCACCTAGGTCTCGTACTCATCATATGGCTATTGGGTCGGTTACTGGTGTTATTTAGCGTAGAGATTATTCAGAAATTATCGCTCATGGTCTTATTGCCACTCTACTTGCTCAGTCTGAGCCCACAGATTATCGCACTGCTCTTCCGGATCCGACTTGGGTTTCTGCCATGGATGACGAGATGGCGACTTTTCGTGGCAAGCACACTTGGGACTTGGTCCCTCGACCTTTGGATGCTAACATTGTTGGCTCCAAATGGGTTTATAGGCTCAAGTATTGACCGGATGACACTATTGATCATCATAAAGCCATACTTGTGGTGCAGGGTTTCTCACAGATTCCTGGTTTTGACTTTGACCACACTTTCAATCCTCTGGTCAAAGCCTCCACTTTTTGGACGGTTCTCGCCATTGCCACGATGCGTTCCTGGCCACTTCATTAGTTGGATGTCAAGAACAATTTTCTTAATGGCGTTCTCGATGTATGAAGCAACCTGTTAGATATTAAGATTCTGTTCATCCAGATTATGTTTGTCGCTTCCGAAAGGCCATTTATGTTATTAAGCGGGCCCATAGGGCATGATTCTAGCGTTTCAGCACTTATTTGATTCAACTTGGTTTTCAGTGCAGCTTAGCTGACACTTCTTTCTTTGTTCTTTCAAGAGGGTCATCATGACTGTATCTCCTTTTGTATGTGGATGACATCATTCTTACAGGAAATGACCCGACTCTTCTTCGCCAGTTCATTGATCGGACACATCGAGAGTTTGCGATTAAGGATCTCGGTGCTCTTCATTACTTCCTTGGTCTTGACGTTTCACCTACTTCATCATGTTTACTTCTTGGTCAAGCGAAGTATGCTTGGGACATCCTGACTCGAGCTGGTATGTCTGACGCTGCACCAGTTTCCACGCCCTTTCTTCCTAGATCTCAGTTGCACAGTTCGACCAGTCCACCATTTATGAATCCGACCATGTATCGTTCTCTTATTGGAGCTCTTCAGTATCTCACCATCACTCGCCTAAACTTGGTCTTCTTGGTCAACACGGTCAGCCAGTATCTTCAGGACCCCAGAGATGATCATTTTGCTACAGTTACACGGATTTTGAGGTATGTTAGTGGTACCCTCCATTTCGGCCTTACCTTTCGTACTGCTAGTTCTCCTGAGATATTTGGGTATTCTGATGCTGACTGGACCCGCTGTCTAGAGACTCGCCGGTCTACTTATAGATATGCTATTTTTCTTGGTGGAAATTTGGTTTCCTGGAGTGCTAAGAAGCAACCCATAGCTTCTCGTTCCAGTACAGAGTCTGAGTAAAGGGCGATTGCCAACACTGCTTCAGAAGTTGTTTGGCTCACTCATTTGCTTCGTGAACTGTGAGTTCCTTTATCTGGCTCACCGTTACTGTTATGTGACAACAGCAGCGCGATTTTCTTGGCTCAAAATCTGGTGGCGCACAAGCGGGCAAAACACATCGACATTGATTACCCTTTTTATTAGTGAGTCGGTGACATCTGGCAAGTTGCGAGTTCCCCACGTTCCGACTTATCTTCAAATTGCGGACATCTTCACCAAGGAGTTCTCTCGTCTGCTGTTCGAGTTTTTCAGATCCAAGCTGTGCGTCAGTCAACATCCGACGCTTCGCTTGAGGAGGAATGTCAGAATAAATCAGTTAGATGATTAGATTTGATCTTATCTTGTTACTAGAATAGATATGTATTAGGACTAGTCTACCTTATACTTTGTACTATCTATTTATTCTCTTCATTGTTAATGATCATGTTTACGGGAAATCATCCTTTCAACATTATTACTTGTTTGAACTTTTAAAATATAATATTTAAATTTTATAAAAAATAAATATTTAAAATGAAAAATACACCGTAAACTTTCCATAAACTTATTGACATTGCCGACTTTCCGAAACTTTCTATTTGTTTTATATTGTTCAGGAGCAAAATTTTTGCCTTGACCATGGGAGGAACAGTAATTATAATATTTGAAAGATGTGCCGGTGGAGAGAGAAATTTGTCAAAGTCTTCTAGGGATGGATTGACCGCTTGATTTTAAAAGTAATTAAATGTGAATGTGTTCTAGAATTAGCCAATTCCTTTATTCCCGACCAAGGAAAGCAAATTCCAAGTCAAACTTGCAACGTGAACTATAAAATGCCAGCTCGCTCCCAGTTGTTTAGTGAAAAATGAAAATTGATACTTTTCACTAAATATTTTTTTACAATATTGATCTTTCTAAATTATATTGTATTAGATTAAAATTTTGATCACTAAAAAAAAACTTTAAGTTGTGATGTTTTGGAACATCCGTGATACTCAAAGGAATCGCTAAAATTATTAGTGACACCTTATGAAGTGCATCTATTCAGTATGTCACTAAAATTTTGTGGCGTATTTAAATATCGTTATATTTTTTTGTCACGCTTTAAGATGTAGTTCAATTTAGAAGTGTCACTAAAGTTGTGACATGGATTGATGTAGTAATTTAATGTAGTGATATGTGCACATGTCACAAAATATTTAGAGACACGTGAATGTGGAACAAATATTGTGACATTTATCTATTTGTTACAAAATGTACGTTACTACTGAATTTTTTTGGTAGTGGATATATATTAAAGGAATTTACTATTTTATATCAAAATTTGAAGAACTGCACGTGCAATTATATTATAATGAATTTAATAATCACAAAGTCTTGTTTTTATGCTAACAAATCTTAGATCCGTCAATATGTAATTAATGAAAATTTTAAATAGAATATTTTTCTTAAAGAATGAAGAAATATTGAAGACTGTACATGCAATTATCAACAAATATACTAGATATTTATACAATTTGAGCGGCAATTTTTTCCAATTCTTCTCCTTTTCTATCGCTCTACTTCTTTTCTCCTTTCCCTTTCTTCTCCACATCAATTCTCTCGTGCAAATTGCTGCAATTTGTTAAATTGATTGTGCGATTCACTTTCCAGGCTTGTTTTCTCATTTTTCTTTTCATCCAGTAACCATAATTTTCTATTTTTCTTCAATTTTACAGATTGCTTAATTCTTTTCTTTTGTTTTAAAGATTTCATAATTCTTTTCTTCGATTTAGATGTTATACAATCAAGCTCGCAAGTTGTTCAACCATTGTCCAAAGGTAATTGATCAAAATTATAGCTTTGTAGTGTTTCCTTCTTTTTTTTAAAGATGAAACGGAGAGTGTTTTCAGTTTTCTGCAATTTTATTTCAGCGTATGATGTTTTATTGCATTGATAATGTTTAGTACTTTTAGTTGATGTTTAGATGTGTACGCATATCAATTTTTTTTAATGTTTATTTTATTTCAATTGATGTTTACATATACTTTGTTAAGTTTTATTATTTTTCTGTTTCTGTCTAGTATAGTTTTTGAGATTTGATAGTGATTTGATATTTTTTTTCTAGATATATTTAATGTTTTGTACATCTCAGTGGTTGTTTGTAGAGAAATTACCAAGTTTGGCGCTACAGTGCAATCAGGTGGATGCATCAGGGGAGTGTGCATTTCCGAAATGCGCACTATACATTTTTTTTCCGAACATGCATGGTGCGCATTACCGAAATGCGCCGGTTACTTTTGACTGATCTTCTAACCCTTTTCTCTGCTTTCGTTTCGGGTTTCCTCAATTTCTTTCAATTCCGTAGCCCACTTCCAAAACACAAATAATAATAATATGAACTCGTTTTTTAATAATAATAATAATATTTATATTAAAAAATGAGTTCAAATCAAATTTATATTTTTTATTTAAATTCGACCCATATATAACTCGAAAATAATATTATAATATTTTTATACATATAATAATTAAAATATTATATATTTTTCAAAATAATTATAAATTATATTCAATTTCAATAGTATATAAAATATTTATATTTATATAAAATAATATCATTTATATTTATAATATAAAATAATAA
>JAULKM010000006.1:17308721-17323213 GCA_032355605.1 Rubia tinctorum | reverse complement strand
TCATTGGATTCCCTGCATGATGTATTTTCTAAACATCAAATTTTAATACACCATTATTATACATACATAAAGTTATCGTTCGTCAAACATGCTATGAGAAAGTTGACCAAAAAGTGTGCAGGTTGAACTGGGACAGAGGGAGTAACAGAAAATGATTCGTACACTTAGACACGATTATGTATTTGTTTTAGTTCAGTTCAGTTTACTTCAATAAATTTTAATTTATTGGTATAATATGTTTGTTTTTGCAAAAGAATAAAGTCTTTTGTGCCTTTCGATGCGGAATTATTATTATTTTTTACATTTTATATTTTATAACAGATACTGTCATTTTTTTAACAGGGTGAGGAATTGAAAAAGATTATTGGGGCTGTTGCTTATGTTGAATGCAGTTCAAAGACTCAGCAGGTAACAAAAAGAAATGCTTCCGTAAAAATTCCAATGATTTTCTAAAAATATTACTGCCTCAATTAATTTGATCCTTACTGATTATTTGAATATCTGCATTAATTAATTACTTGTATCTGTTACCTCATTCTAGAACGTAAAAGCGGTGTTTGATACAGCGATAAAGGTAGCTTTGCGACCACCCAAACCCAAGAAAAAGGCCCAGAAGCGGAATAGGCTTTGCGCTTTCCTTTAAACTTTAAACGACTTTTTCCAGAACGGCCGGTTTTCGCATTACAACCCACGGAAAGCCACTCCATGATGTATTATCAAACAGTATTCTATTAGCTAGGTTTAATTTTTCCCGACAAATATGTGCTGCTGTACTTTTTATTTCTTTGTAATATTTTATATCACTTGGTATAGATTATCATATTGTCAAGTGGAGAATTTTGCACATAAATTTTTTTCATCATTAAGTCCTGTTTGGAAATAGAAAAGATCAGGTTTCTTTTTTGAAAAGGTGAATAAATAGTTTCCGGTTATGAATATTAATATTTATGATAGGAATTTTCACGAAAAGAATGTTGTATCACCGCCTTGCTCTGACACCAATTATTGAGAAAATTAATCCCCTTACACAGATCAAGATGTCGGAATAAAAAGAAAGAAAAATAAAACGTGAATTTAACGTGGTTCACTAAACATGTTAACTACCGTCAAGAACATAGACTGTTAATCTTATTACTCAACTGGGCCAAGTAGATTATATATGTCAAAAATTACATCACGCAAGACCACCCAACCCAAAGTGAAGAATTCTCATACCATAACAAATGTCTGAATAAATCTTTCCTCAATTCCCTAACTCTTCCTCTATTTATAAAAGTGCAAGTGCAGATCAAGAGTTTTTCAGTTTATGTATCTAACTCTTAAGATTTTTAATTCATGAACCATCATTTGAGTTGCCCATACACAAACTCAAAACTCTTGAGTTCCTCATTTATTAATTTTTTGGGATATGAAGAGATACCCAACGATTCTCTTCTCGATTCAAAATTCCAAAAAAAAATGAACAAGAGCAAGATGCAACATACGGATATTACAGATGCACATCACTTCTGCTAGATGTACCAGATAGCTACAGATGCATGGGAGAAGTGCCAGACAGACGTACCAAAGATACCTAAACACAACCGACCAGAATAAATCCTACCAAGAAAGATTAAACATAAACAGATTTAACAGAGTCCAATCAAGAAATGCCTTGTGAAGCAAATGACATAACAGATAACTGGATTCTTAACAAGTTCAATCAAGGAAGATTTTTTCAAGCACAGAAACTTGAAATTCTAGAAGAGGCAACAAAAACATATTTCATTTCCAAACTAGCCAAGATCAGGAACGGATCTCCCAAATTCAATTATCTTCTTCTTCTTTCTCCTTTCTTCATCTTGAAAAGTCAAGACTTTTAATTTATAAGGGTAGTGAATATTTATGTTAAAAAAACTCCAAAAGGCATGAGCTAAAAGTTAGGGGTGACAAAATAGATCTGTAACCTGCGGGTCAAGCATGTTATCTATGGTATGGGTAAAATGTGTAATCTGTTAAATGGGTAATGCGTTAAATGAGTATTTTAAAAATATGGGTCAGGCGGGTTGGGTTTGCAGGTTGACCCCGGGTATATCCATATGTGTTGAGACCCGCAGTTTTACCCATATGCATTTGTATATAGACCCATATGGGTTGTCAATATATGGATTGAAACCCACTCAACCCTTCGGTAAAAAGTATATTCAACTCATGGGTCAAAATGGATAAACTCTCGGGTTTCAACTCATATATGAACCCGTATGGATTTATATACCAGCCCATATGGTTAAAACCTCCGGATTTCAACCCATATAGCGACCCATTTGTAACCTGACATTTTATAAAAATGGGTTGAAATATGTCATACCCATATTTTAATAACTCATATTATACGAACTGTATTCGACCCGACCACCCATCTGCCACCCCTATTTAATGTTCTCAAAAAAATAGTTATCCTAAGGGAAAGATACATTTTTTAAAATAATATCTCACCTAAGGGCAAGATAATTTTTGAGAAAAGTTCTCACATTATGCATCAAGATACATCTTTTCATATTTATATTTAATGAATAGTTCAAAAACAATGTGTTTTTATTTAATGGTTAGACTTATTTATGTTTCTGTCCAAACTGGCCCACATGCCATCAACAAGATTTTGATAAAACGAATAAAGGGAGATAGGTGAAATATTTTACTTTTGCAAATGCATAAATATGAAAGAGCTCTGAATTTATTACTCTCTCTCTCTGTCCCATCATAAGTTGTAAAGAGAGGAAGTCTCAAAGTTTTAGACCATGTACTTGGACACTTTTTCACCATTTCCCCAACAACAGCATCCCCAAAGCACCACTCACCCACCACCAGCCATCGCCCGCCCGCCATACAAACACCACAAACCACCAACAACAACCCAATTCATCTTGTAATTTACAACATGCTGAAATTTATAAACTAATTAATCACAAAGAATCCACTTTAATCATTCAAAATCATCATTAAATTTCGTAGGCATTGCCTACGTTGTCTCAGTTGTCCTCCGTGTCATCTCTGATGTCCTCCCCATCGTCGTCTTCGATGTCCTCCACATCATTGTCCTTGTCATTGACCTCTTCTTTGTCAAGTCTTCCCCATCAACGCATCTTCCCCGTTGTTGCATCATCGTTAGCGCTGCCTCATCATCGTCGTCCTTGGGGGTTTCACAATTGCCATTGCCCTTGCTGTCGCCGTGAATTTTGATAGATAGGAAAAATACTAAAATGAAATTCTGAAGCTTGGTTATTGGGTGGAGTTGCAGCATCAAATTTTGAAAGATCTGAGGATTGGGCGGGGAAATAATTTTGAAAGATCTGAGCGAGATAGGAGAATTAGGGAGAATTTTCAGGTTCAGAAATGAGGGATTGCAATGGAGTTTTTGGAGAATATAGAGAAGTAATAAAACTAGGGTTGCCATTTGGGCCAGCTGAGCCCAAAGTATATGTGGGTGGGAATGTCATTTTATCATTAATGTTTTTGTAATAATTCTATATGTGGAAAGTGTGCAGTTTATGGTGGAAAAATCTAAAAGGAAAGCGTGGATCTTATACTAAGGACGAAGAGAGTATATGAAATAATTTCTCCTTCCTTATTTTGAATATGAACTCACGCGGTCACACCTCATAGTAGTTTTTTTTTGGATTCTAATTGTAAGTCAACATTCCATATAAAGTGTAAATTGTTTAGAGACTATTTGATGTGAGAAAATTAAATATCACATTAAAAAGTCATATTCTGATATTACTTTCCCCTACCAGTATAAAAAATGATTCAATAATTTGCATTCATATCATCTTTAATCGAGGAGAAGGACCCTCCGAAAAACTCTGCAATAAAAGATTCAAACTAAAGGTTAATTTATTTATTTATCATATCTTCACCAGATATTTATGTAATTATGATAGCAAGTTGATCCAGTAATTTAGGGCGGCTGTTCGGTTGCCCGATAATGGGACTGATAGGTCAAAATGGATTTGTGTCGTACGAGGATTCGTGATGCCATCAAGAAGTGACAGGTAGCTCTCTCTTTCAGCTTAGGAATAGATGTTTTGAGTTAGCACTGGGTCTAAACGGATATGCTCAATTTAGGTCTCAATCGAGTAAGTTTGAAAAGGTTGGTGGGTTCCTTTTTTGTTCAAATTATTTCACGTTCAGGAATAATTCGAGTATAAATTTTTTATCGGGTTCCAATAAGGTTTAGTATAAGTCAATTCGGGTTTGGATATACTTATGATTCATCCTTTTATGGGTCGGATTTAATCGTATTCAGACATATTCAATCGAGTATCTGCCAAGTGACCGTGGCAAACACATCATTAAAATAAAAATGTATTCAACGATAAAGAGATCATGATATTTATGCAAGTAATGATGCATATTCGTTAAGATTATAATGTGAACTGACAAAATAAAATAAAATATGTTTAGATAGTTTTCTAGTTCTGTTGACGATCGTAAGTGAACTTTATATTTAACGTTACTTTGTTATTATTTTAGTTATTATGTCACTAGTGTGAGAAAGGTGGACTAAAGGTGGTTCCGAGAACCGCCTTTTAAAAATGCCATAAAAGGTGGTTATTTTCCGTTTTAAAAAGGCTGGAGCAGCCGCCTTTAATTAGTTCAAAACTCGGACATTGAGGAGGCTGGCTCGGGGCTTCAAGTAGGTTCCAGTATCGGAGTCTTACCCTATTTCCTATACGGAACCAGTATCCCAGACCTTTATCTGCCTTTGTTTGGTTCCAGCATCGGGGATCATTTTTGGCCCCTCTATGTATTTTAACGCATTAATCTTGATCTAAATGCCATCGAGTATGAAACCGAAAGTTAATTTGGATGTTTAGATTTTGATTTTGGAACCGAGGTGCACAGAACATAAAGATAAAGATGGTTGCGAAGAACATAAATATGGGTCAACATCTTCATGGTTGCGAAGAACATAAAGATGCGCAACGAATAAGTCTTCCACACTAGGACCCCTTATCCCTCTAACCTCCCATCATGTCTAGAATTCAAAATCCCAACAGAATTGACCTCCCTCAAATAATCAGTACAAAACTCGATTACCTCCTCTGCAACGTACTGGTGACAATACTTGCATCTGGCCTATACCTTTATTTCACAAAATGCTCAAATATTTCATATACCCCTCGATCGCCTGCATCCATCTAAAATATACGGGACCGCATAGTTTTATCTCCCTCACCAAATGGACGATTAAGTGGACTATAATGTCAAAGAATGAAGGAGGGAAATACATTTCCATCCGACACAAAATTTTAAAAAATCGTTACTTGCAATCTATTTAACTTAGAAATAATAATGCTTTTGCAACATATAGACCTGAAGAACAAAAAAAATTTTGTCATGCACAATCTTACACGAGATGGAATGACGACCGAATGACAATTGCATTCAATTCCTGCATTAGGTTGTGGTAATCATGTGACTTCAATCCAACCAACTTGAGGTCTGCAACAGACACACATGTACTCATGTTGGACGAATAAGGCCCCGTGGCATTCACACAACCAAGGGTCTTGCAAAATGATTTCTTCTCCGACTAAGACATAGAATAGCAAGCATGGGTCGTATAACAATCATCATCATAAGTCACTAGTCCTAAGTTCTTCTTAATTCCTATATCCACCAAATCAAGACGAACCTTCAACCCATCCTTTGTTTTCCCAGGGGTACTCAACAACGTCCCAACTAGAGAATTATAGATGTTCTTCTCAATATGCATGACATCAAGACAATAGGTGACATCCAAATGCTCCCAATAGGATAGTTAAAAAATTGAGCATTTCTTCCAATTCCCTTCAACGGAAGCTTTTCGTTTCTATTTCCCAAAGTCATTGGGCAGATTCTTAATAGTTTCAAAAACTGTTAGGATTAGAGGTTTGAAAAATCAAACATCTTATTCTTAATCCTCTAATTTTACAATTAAGTATTGTTCACAAATTGGGACCTTAAGTGCTTTTAGTTTTCTAATCCGACAACTTAATTTAAAGACAGTTATTTCTAATAATTATTTTATAATCAAATAGCATACGATATAATATGACAATAATTCAATTAATAACCATCAAACATGTGACACATCTGTGCAGAAAGATCATTTCTAAAAAACAAAATCAATATAAACTATGGGGCATCATTTGTTGGTAAAAATTGAGTTACAATGATCGTAAAGCAATGTATGGTCACTAGTTTTATAAAAATAAAGTACAGAAATATGTTGATTTTGAAAATGGATTTTAGAAGAAAGGGTTTATTTTGAAAACCAAAATTGTGGGCGTGATAAATCACTGCCTTTGAAATGAAATTCGTCTAACCCGTAGTGCAAGGTTCAACACAGGCGTTTATTTCCTAAGCTACAATAGAACCCTCTCTACTCGTGCACTCAATCAGTTGAGGAGGAACTCATGAGTATTTTGCTTAGAACCAGAATGCTTTGAAAGCAGTAGAGAGAATATAATAAGAGAGTGATTTCAATATTTTCGAACTGCTCATGAACTAGCCTTTTATAGGTGCACAAACCAACAACCAGAGGTCAAAATCTGACGAATGTGGAGCAGTTCACTTCCCGGGTTTTAGGCTTAACTGAAGAGTTAAAAATAGTTTTTACCATCTCAGAAATTTGAAATTTGTTTAACCATTTTTGAAATGTAGAGAGGAAAAATAGGGTTTTTGGTTAAGCCCAATTCAAACATGTTTGATTATTTTAGAAGGTTCATAATGATGGACTCTCAAACTAATCGGGACTAAAAAGATTAATTTGGACGCTAGGGCCGACCTGATCGGACCCTTCTCGTGCTTGCCTCGCCACAACACACCACGTCCGGATAGGCACTGCAGTTGGTCGGTGGCGGTGGTGCGCGAGGGGTCTTTATTCCTCTTGCTCACTCAAATTAGTAGAGAAGCACTTCCACATATAAACTAGATGCCCTCCCTCTAAACTTCCAATGTGGTACAAAGAGTAAAAAGACATGTTTTATTCTTCAAAAATTTATCTTGGGTTTAATGGCCCATTTTGCATTACTAACAATCCTCCACTAATGCAAAAGTGCAAAAAGGTAATTATTTTTAGCATGTAAAAGTTCAACATTGAACTAATGCTTAGTGAATTTGGATAATCATCTTGTTCCCGGAGTGAATGTGTTTGGAACTCCTAATCTGGTTGATCATTCTAAGAACACGTGTCTTACTTAAATAAAACAAGTTCCACGATAATGAACAACATACAGTATCTATAGTTTCCTTGAGAAAACTCATGAGTGCTCTTCGAAAGGATTAAAAACAATTCATCGTTCATCCTCACATAATTTTTGGTGAATCTCACATGTCTATCTCAAACTAGAACTATCTTGGATTTGTTAAGAGCTTTAATCTCAACCTTTCTATGTATATACATATGTCATAGGAAAGGGTAGGCTTGTACGTTCATAAGTCTTTTCGTGGATTTTTTTAAACTACATGTCGCTTGTAAAACAAACAAGTGTATCCACCATAAATTCCTCAACTAGAAGGGTTTCAATCTCATTCCCCTCGACGTGTCTCAGAATATCTTTCTAATTAGTCCATTAGAAAATGGATCGGCTAAGTTTATTTCTGAGCTTACGAATTGTAGGTTAGCACTTCAGTATCGATCATATATCTCACACATTCATGGCTAATATGTATATGTCTTTTCATACCATTATAAGCTTCATTTTGGGCAACTCCTTAAGCTTCTTGAGAATCACATAAAAGTGAGATAGGTGGAGTGGGTTCGCCCCACAATGGAACATCAGCCAATATTGACCAAAGCCACTCAACTTTTTTCCCTGCCAAGTCTAGATCTATAAACTCAGAATTCATAGTAGACGAGCTATAAAAGTCTGTTTAGAAGACTTCCACAAGATAGCACCACCTCCTAAGGTAAAAACATAACCGCTAGTGGAATTTACTTTATTATTATCGGTTACCCAGTTCGCATCACAATACACTTCTAAAACAGCTGGGTATCCTACAAGATGCAATCTGAGTCAATTGTACCTCTTAGGTATTTTAGTAAACATTTAAGGGAAACTCAATGTTCTCCACTAGGATTGTGAGTGCACCTATTAAGTTTACTTACTGCATAGGCAATATCAGGTCGAGTGTAGTTCATTAAAAACATTAAAATACCAATAATCTTAGCATACCCCCCTTGAGACACACTTGTTCCTTTATTTTGTTTAAGGAATAGTAGGGTCATAAGGAGTTCTTACTTGAACTACATCAAAGTTATTAAATTTTCTCAGCACCTTTTCAACATAGTGACTGGGATTGAATGAAACCATTATCTTTCTTAGTGAATTTTACGCCTAAGATTACATAAACCTACCCTAAATCTTTCATTTCAAATTAAGATGACAAGAATATTTTAGTTTCATTAATAGCCTCAGTGCGTGTTCCAAATAATAACATGTCATCTAAATAGAGACAAATGATCATACATTTGAAACTTTTCATACCATTGTTTAGGTGCTAGTTTTAAACCATACAATGGCTTCTTCAGTTTACACACCTTAATTTCTTGGCCTGTTATAGTGTACCCAGGGGGTTGTACCATACATATTTTTTCTTCTAGAATACTGTTCAATAAAGCAATTTTAACATCCATTTGATTTACTATCATTTTGTGAATAGAGGCCAAAGCAAATAGTGCACGAATTTTGGCTATTTTTGTTACAAGAGAGTAGGTGTAAAAAAACTCTACGCCAATGGACCTGGTCCATAAAAGAGGTTTGAAATGTAAGGAGGAGAATAGTGTTTTCCTTTAAAATCAGTTCAAACCCGTTTGATTATCTAAGAAATCTCATAATTCTGGGCTTTCAAACTAATCGTGACCAAAAAGATTAGTTTGAATGCTTGGCCCAGCCTAACCTGGCTCGTGCTTGACTCGCCTCGTCTGGACGGGCGGTGCAGTCGGTGACGGTTCACGGGGGATATTTTTTCCTCTTGCTCATTCAAAGTAGTAGAGAAGCATTTTCACATATAAATTGGACACTCTCCCTGTAAACTTCCAATGCGGGACAAAGAGTAAAAAGACAAGTTTTATTCTTCAAAAATTGATCTTGGGTTGAATTTCCAATCTTGCGCTACTAACAATATTTTCTTTTGTAAGAAATTAGTGGAGTACCATCGCGTGTATCGTGATATTATTAATTAAAATATTAAAATTAAGTTTTATGTACGTTTTGTGTCTTACATTCAAATTGAAAACAAAAAATTATATTTAAAATTTTAAAATTCAGTGATCTAATGAAAAATATATGAGTTATGATTAATTTAGTTATAAGCTGTTAAATATTGAGTATAATAAAAAAATAATTATTTTATAATATTTTATTCAAATAATTTAAAAGTAATTATTTATATGTTGAAATTTATTTTAAAGGGTTATCATATATCTCATTGCATTAAATAAAATTAAATATCAAATGACTTTATTAGTCTCAATAATTATAAAATGTCCTCATTTAACCATTAGTCGTTCTAAAATAAGATTTTGTCATATATAAAGAAATAAATATTATGTATACATATTTTTATGAAAAGTACTCTATCATTATAAAAAAAAATTGATATTTCAAATTATGTATTTGTTTGGAATTTTTTTTCCAACGATATTGACGCAATCAGAATATCAAGAGATCCGTAAGCACGGATTTTTAAGAACAATTAAGGTCCGCATGCACAAACCCTAGGTTTTGGTTCTGGAATTCACCTGAGAGAAAATAATCTCAAAAAATAGTATTATGAATGATAAAAAAATATGAATGATACAAGAGATCTTTAAATACTAAAATGAATCCTGGAATAATAAAAAAAAGGAAATTCAGAATTATTTCCGAAATAAAAAGAAAATCGGAAAACACTCAAAAACAGTAAATTGTCGTTTTGAGGTCATGGAAAAGCCTGATTTGATACCAATTGCAACACTTAGAATATCAAGAGATCCGCAAGCATGAATCTTGAAGAACAATTAAGGTCTGCAGACACAAACCCTTGGTTTTGGTTCTGGAATACACTAGAGAGAAAATAATCTCATAAAATAGTATTATGAATGATAAAAAATCTGAATAATACAAGAGATTTTTAAATACTAAAATGAATCCTGGAATAATTAAAAAAAGAAAATTTGGAAATATTTCAAAAATAAAAAGAAAATCGGAAAACACTCAAAAACAGTAAATTGCCGTTTTGATGCATTAAACGACCTCAAATGGCGAGACGGACCTCAAGACTTTGCTTTAGTAGGAACTTTGAATTATTTTTCAAGACGGTTCCAACGCATCCGGCCTCGCCTGATTCTGACTTCGAACGCAAAAGTTACGTTTCAAACTGTATCGAACCTTTACGGCAATCCATCGCTTCTTCAATTTTCGCTGTCATTCACCCTGCATCATACATACATATATTTTTAGAAGTTATATATATATATATATATATTATATATATTAACAAGTTGTGATTGATTATACATAGTAAAAATCAGTAACAAATTAATTAGTATATTATTTTTAGACGTCTTGGGTTTAGCTACGTTAGTCAAAAAAATTCAATATTTCGCTTGACTCCACCACAACAACAAATCACAGAAAACAAATTGTTTATGATGCTTGAAACTAGTTATCATTTGAAATGCATGGTGTAAATTTCAGTTTCTATGGTTAAGCGTTGCATTTACTGGGTTATATTAAACAAGGTTCAGTGGAACTAGAATGTTTTACTCCACTTACATGAAATGCAAAACCCCGGCAATCATCGGGACATGTTACTACAAAGATTCTAATTCACCACTTGGAATATATGTTAAGAACTCATTACCGATAATTAACCTCAAACCAAAACAATAAATTTTCTAATGCTTGACATTCCTTGGTTAATCACAAAAATCTTATATAATTGGCATGAATTTCTGTTAGATTTCCTGTCCACATTTTCCGAACGATTCATGGATCCATCACTATCTAATTATAGTAGTCAATAGAGAGAGGCTGAAACCAAAGATTATAGGTTCTTCTGGGAATCAGATAATGGTTTTATTTAGCAAAGAAGATGTGAAATGGCGCTTTGTTTGCTAAAATTTTCGAGACAGAGAAACCATATGCAAAGGGGTTTTGTGCGGCATGTTTCCGCGGTTAACGGATCTATTTGAGATATAAATGGAAGGTTGTTGCATGGGCATGTTCAAATTGAGCGGCTACATATCTATATTTAGTTTTGTAAACATATATCTGGACGGCGGTTTCTGGGTCAATGGAAAGAAACAGAAACATGCATGACACTAACCTACCAAGAATCCAGGAGTGACACCAACGGTTGAAACTGTTGACTAGGTGGATCTCATCTCATTTCATCACCAATATTGTTTTATATGTTCTCATCGTGCACTCATATATATACTCCCTAACTTTCAAAATTAATGGCACAATTAATTTATTTAAGTTGAATTTTTTTAAAATTGATTCTAAATAAAAATTAATGTATAAATAATGAAAGTATTATGTGAGATCTTAATATCTACTTCCTCCGTTCCGGAGAAATTGACATAATTTATATTTTTGTCCGTACCACAAAAATTAGCACAATTTGATTATTAACTAAAGTGGCAAAAAATGAGTTTGAATATTTATTATATTATCCCTCAAAAGATTGATTAAATTTACTAGTCAACTCTTCCATTAGCAAAATACCATTCCTTTATTTCCCATCAACACTTCCACCTCATCTTGCATAAAATATCGATCCAAAAACAATTGTGTCATTTTCTCTGGGACGGATGAGAGTATTTTTAAATATTACATTTTTATGTGAAACCATCATATACCTAGAGATATTAAAGGTCAAACATGATCATTGAACATCGTAAAAAAGTAATTGTGCCATTAATATTGGGACGAGAGATTATTATAAATCTAAAGCTCGGATACCGATTCCTTTCCCCGTCTCTTAGATAAAAAGAAAAAACAATAATCTTTGAAAATAGGGCTAAACACGAACCGCAGTATATAATTTAGGGGCCATTTGGTTTAAGAAGTGAAAAGGGAATGGAATCAGGAAAGGGAAAGGAAAAGAAAGGAAAGGAATGATACTGGATTTCTCAAACTGTTTGGTTCAACAAAGGAAAATGAATCAAGTTCTCCTCCATTGCCTTTGTATCTTTTTGGTTCAAGAAGAGAAAACAAACTTTGATTTCTAATACACTGTAGTTTAAAAACTCATGGTCGTATATAGTAAGTTAATCAAGTAAACTACCTTAACAACGGGGAAATAAATTAATTAACCAAAATAATAAATTAATTATTTATATTAAAATATTATATTTATATTAAAATGTTATTATGTATAGTATACATTATGAAATAATATTATTTTTTATGAAAATAGTAGTACTATTAATTTTATTATATAATATTCGACCCATATACAATTCAAAAGGTAAATTTATTATATTATTTTTTGTTACGTATGATATTTTTTTAAACTTAAATTTATTTAAGTTAAAGTATATATTACTACTTAATTTATTACTATTTATATTATATAATTATAAAAATAATATTGTTTATATAAAATAGTATATTTATTATAAAATAATATAGCTATTCTTAAGAATATAAAGTTAGATAATAATATGATTTTTTTTACTTAAAAAAATTATTGATATAGGTTTATTTAAATTCGACTCATATGCAACTCAAAAGATAATATCATAATATATTATTAAATTAATAATCAGAATGTTATAATTTTTTTTTTGATAATAAGTATACAGTATATATTATGAAATAATGTTATATATTATTAAATTTTAGTTTATAAGAAAACTATAGTTTTAGTAATATTCAACTCATATACAACTCGAAAATTTTAATATATTATTTTTCATTAGTGTTATTAAATTTCTTTGTCTATAATAAATTTAAGTTGAAATATAACAATACATATATATATATATATATCTGATTAATGCTCTGCCCAATTTATTTTTGTACAAGACTAAGATCTTAATTAATAATAGTAAACATATTATATGTTTTTCTAAGAATCTTCACTGTTTAATAAGTTGGAATGTTTACTAGTAGAAGAATATGTGAGTAAGATAGTTTTTATTTTTTTTAACGAAACAGGAAATATGGGGAATCAAAACCCCATGGTGAGGGTAGAGAATCACCATTCACCGAATTGGGAGAATCCCAAATTGTATAAAGGGAAAAGGAATGAATAAAAATCTTAACCAAACATTAAGTAAGAAATCATTACGATTTATTCCGTTTCCCTATTCCGGTTCTCCCAACCAAACAGCCTCTTAGTAATTTATTCATATTAGTTTCCGGTTAATCGAGATTTGCGTTGATAATCATTTCGATCCATTTCACAAATTTCACTCATTGTTCGGGATTTATTGAATATAATGGGTTTAACTTTTGAGTCCGTCTCTTGAAAGATTGTCTTTTCATAAGTCATGGAAATACCAAGGTTTAACGTGCAAATTAAAATAATTGAAAATAAAATTTCTGGGTTGCATGAATCGGGTTATAAACTTTATAACTACTATACGTTGCATAGTAAAATTTTAATATTGCAACTAAGACCTTTAACCTTTAACTATTCTAATTAAATCTCGTTTTTCCATAATCCTATGGAAAGACAGTCTTTCCCAAAACTTTGCCTTAACTGAGTCTGTCTCTTGAAAGACGGTCTTTTAATTCCATAAGCCATGGAAAAGTAAGGGTTTAAACTGTAAATTAGAATAAATGGAGATAAAAATTTTGAGTTGCATTAAACGGGTCATAAATTTTATAACTACTACACATTGCATAGTAAAATTTTATTATTACAATTAATATCATTTACCTTTCTATTATTCTAATTAAATTATGTCTTTTCATAAACATATGAAAAGAAGGTTTTTAACAAGAATGATATATGAAAATAATCTTTTTGTGAGAGACTAATATATATCCCAAACTCTTGTTTTACGTAAACCTACTAACAGTTAAACACGTTTTATGATAAGTATAACAGGGAAGTTTGATATTTATTTTATTTATTTATATTTTATAATTAGTAAGGCCCTGTTCTCTGTAAGTTATCTGCATTCAGTTCAATTCAGTTCAATGTAAATTTTAATTTGATGAAATTTAACTTACTTTGATCATACATTACTATTTTTAAACATATTTATTAATTTAATTCAATTTAAATCAGTTCAAATCAAATTAATTCATAAGATGCTGCGATATGTATCGGTTGATTCGGTCCCAATGTTTAGTTGGGATTCTCTTTGGTTATAATTGGAAATTGATGTGACGTCAAATGCATGCATTTTTCAAAATATTTAACATCTCTTTTGTTATCTTTTTATTGGAATATTGCTAGATTTAGGTAGGTTTACATCATAAGGGGTTTAGATAACCGTTTTCGGTTTTCGTATCTAAATC
>JAULKM010000006.1:17281638-17304767 GCA_032355605.1 Rubia tinctorum | reverse complement strand
TCCATCGGAGGTCTGCCTCTTGGAAAATTCCCAATCAAAGCATTTTTGTAGTGGGCTGATAGTTCGGTTATCTCCTCCGATGTGAAAAGGACTGAGGTCTCTCCTTTGTAGTTCGTAATTGGGTTAATTTGGGTGGATGGAAGAGAGGTGGATATCAGTGGATTCCTGGTTTGAAGTACTTATGAGAAGCTTTTAGGTGGCAGAGCCGCCATGACGGCGGAAACTACGTAGTCGGTCAGAGCTTTTGTGGTGGTGGAAAGGTGTTTGGAAAAAAGAAATCCGTTGCGGTGGTGAAGTAATCGTTGGTAGTGGCGATGTTTTAGAGAGAAGCGAGAGAGAAAAGACCAAAAACTAATCCAAATGTATATCTATCAGTTTATTATCCATTAATCATCTGATTAGTCATTATTTCAATGATTTTACATAAATTTCTATTATTATTAATTTCAATACCATGATTTAATTCACTCGGACCTATGCTCAAATTTGAGTATCTAAGGGGTTGAATTTTATTTTTATATTGAATTAAAAATATTGGAAATTTTTTAATAATTATATATTTAAACTATAATAATAAATTGAATTTTAAATTTATATAATAATATAAATTATAATAAATAGATAATTTGGTTGAGGAAGATAAAGACGAATCCATAAAAAATTGCTTAACCTATCTAATTTCATTTTTTTAATTTTTGAGGTCAGGTTATAATTATTTGTTGGTTGAGATTCATTTTAAAATATTTTCAAAATTATAAGTACCACATTGTAATAAATAATTAAAATCAATTATTAAATCATCCTATTAGTCTACTAGTTATAAAATGACTCACTAATTGTTAGTCTATATAAAACAAGGTTTTGTGTTAAAACTAAATTATAAAAAATACATCTAAATTATATTTTTTTCATATTGTGTAATAATATTCTAGTTGTTAGCTTCTTCATTTTATATATTTATTTAATAATATAATACAGTCCTTCACCGTGTAATTATCTTCAACGTTAATTTTTTTCAAAATCCTACTTTTTGAAATGGAATTTAACCTTATTTCATTTTTATTTTTTTAAAATGTTTAGTTTTAAATATTGATGAAAATGGATATGGATGGAGTGATTCACATTACTCGATTTCAATACAGTTGAGTGTTGTATTTGAATATTTGATAGGCAGTGTAGTAGGTTGGTAAACAAACACCACACAAGACCAACCCATTATTTTTTCGTCTATGTAATCTATTTTATCATTTGACTTTATACCCGCAATAAATGTGTATTTATGATTTTTCTTGTACAGAAATCCAATTACCAACAAATACAATTAAACCGATTAAATTATATCGATCATACATCTTCAATGCATACTTTCTTTTAACGTTATTTTGGAGTTCAATGTGATTAAATTACATCGCCTATACATCTTCAACGCATAGTTTCTTTTAAAGTTATTTGGGAGTTCAATGTGTATTTGATTTGGTCATGTAGATTTAATTGCACATTTAAATTCCAACAACCTCAAAACGAAGAGATAGAAGATTACCACACAACACTAAACATTTCTTAATTGGAAAGTTAGGATTTTATAATTAGATGGTAATGTAGTTAGGGTCTAACGTTTTTAATAAAATTATGAAATACATTTTAAGTCATAACAATATCCCATTTCAAGTCATATTTCTCGAACATGGTTGCAACTCATAATAGATTTCAAAAATTTTAAAGTATATATGAGATTTAGATAATTAGATCAGCAATATAATTAATAAGGTAAGTTTCCGACCAATTAAATCGTTGGTTTCATATGAACTTAAATAATTTTATTGGACAGAAGGAACGTTTTTTAGTTTATTTATTTTTACTTTTACACTTAATTTGTTCTTCATTGTCATCTCAATTTGTTGTACGTTGAACTAACTATATATATTTGAGAAAAATACTTTTATAATCCTACAACTACACTTACATTTACCATCCACTGTTATGTGTATTTTCAATTATTAAAATGTTATATTATGCGTACCAGCGATATTCGGAGCTTGGGATTGGGAAACCCAATGCGCAAAACTGGATCCAGCACAAGCCGAAAAGCTAGTAGGGGTTAGGAATTGGTAAATTAATGCATTGGTATAAACAGTGGTGCCAAATACTGGTGTCCATGTTAGAAGGAGGAAGAAAATGATTATTTTGAGCATCGGTAAATTGTAAACCAGTGCTAAGACAAAAATAATGCGGGAATAGTGATATTTATGCACCGGTAGAATTTGGTGTACCCATTCTGATAAAAAATGCAGGAAATGATATAAATCAGCACCGGTATCAGGTTTTATAACTAGCGCCGGTTTTACTACCGGTGCAACATGTTTGTGGTCGTACTGGGAAAATAATTTCAGCACCGGATTTATATTTATAGAGGTGTTGATGTCAAAAACACGCAAGAAATGATAAAATTTGAGAACCATATCTATATTAAAATGTTAGCACGGTATACTTTTACCGGTTCTATTATGTCAAACTAAGAAATTGCACCGGTGGAAACTTCTAATATCGGTGCTAATGGTGCATTAAATACCCACCTACCACCTTTTTTAGGGTAAAAAATGGGAGAAGCTAGTTTTTGTGTTCATTAATGACAATTTTTGGATGAAGAGGACATTGAATGCTAATCAATGAATACCCCTGAAGGTACTTTATATTTTGCTTTAATTTACCAATTATTTTGGTGTATATGGGGAATGATAGGTTGTCATTTATTTTTTGCACGGGGGTACATTTCATCATTGTAATGTTGGTTCACACTATGCATGAAATGAGTTTGTTAGGTAGTATTGTTGATGTATTTGATGCCTTTTTCAAGAATGTGGTTTGATAAGTTGTGGTACTCATGTTATATTGCATGTTGTGGATTGTAAATTGTTGGTTCAATGAGTACAATGAATTTTTTGGGTGGAAGTGTATATATTTTTGTGGAAGTGAAGTTGATGCACATTGATTTGATTGTAGATGTGTACCGTGTCATTGAGAGACGGAAGCATGTGTATGAGAATGTTAGTTTGGTAAGTGGTATTTTTTGTTGCTTTTGTTGGGGAGTTTATGGAGCATGCATTCAGTCGTGAAAAACGTAACTTATGTCCTTGTCGTGATTGTAAGAATCGTAATCGTACTGACGATCGGGACTTGTTGCAACTCCATTTGTACTAGATAGGGTTTGCAAATAATTATTTGGTTTGGACCTTTCACGGTGAGAAAGCACCACCGAAGGTGGTTGTAACTAGTAAGGGTGAATGTTTTAGAGATGTGTATTTGTATGACATGTGTGAGGAGGTGGTGGATAAATTCAGGGGGTGGCCCGAAGTACTGTCAAAAATATTGGATGAGAAGGATAAACCGTTGTTTCCCGACACTGTCATTTCATGTTTGATGGAGTTGTTTAACATAAAAGGTGTTGGTTCTTGTAGTGATACTAGCGTGAATAAGTTGCTCAAGTTTTTGAATGGTAATTTACCCTCCGAAAATAGTTTACCGGACAACCTATATGATGCGAAGAGAATTTTGTGTCCAATGGGGATGGAGTATTAAAAAATGCATGCATGCCCCGGTGATTGTGTTTTATATAAGGGTCACTTGGAGAAAAAGGTTTCTTGCCACGTATGTCACGTTCCTCGTTATAAGGAACGGATGATTAAGGCTCTCGATGATGAGGTTAAGGTGAAGGTAAGGAAATGTGTCCCCGCTAAATGTGTGTGGTACCTTCTTATTGTCCCGAGACTAAAGAGCTTGTTTAAGAACGTTGAGGTTGTGAAGAGCATGACATGGTACAGGGACAGGAGGTGTCTTGATAATGACATTATCAGCCACCCTTCAAATGTAGATTAGTGGAAGAATTTTGACACATTGTATCCATCGTTTGCAGCCGAACCCAGGAATTTGAGGATGACTTTATATACTGATGGTATGAATTACTTCGGTAACATGTCTTCTAAACATAGTTCATGGCCGGTTATACTTTCCATTTAAAATCTACATCCTTACCTTTACATGAATCGGAAATATATTTTTGATGCCTTTGATGATTTCTCGTCTGAGATAACCTGGAAACGACATCGATACCTATCTAGCCCCTCTCATTGAAGATTTGAAGGTTTTGTGGTCAGACAGTGTTGATGTGTTTGACGGTTATCGTAGGACCAAGTTCAATTTGAAGGTCATACGTTTTTTAACGATAAATGATTTTCTAGCTTATGGTAATCTTTATGGTTATGTGGTTAAGGGTCACAAGGCATATCTTGTGTGCAAGAAAGATACTGATTTCTAGCAGGTAAAGAATGGTAGGAAGACCGTGTATCTTGGCTATCAGAAATTTTCCCGACGAAGCATAAGTTACGAGACGATGCAATTCATTTCATTGGCGGGAGGAAGAGGATGAAGGTGCCAAGAATATTGAATGGTTTTTCCAACCACAGCAAGGTGAGGAAATTAAATCTTTCCCTTGGGAAAAATATCGAAGGTGGTTGCCCCTAACGATGGACCATGGAAGAAAAAATTGATTTTCTTTGATTTACCGTACTGGGAGAATTTAGAGATTCGCCACTGTCTTGATATGATGCATATAGAGAAGAATGTGAGTGAGAGTTTAATTGGAACTCTCCTTAACATTCCTGGGAAGACTAAGGATAGCTTGAACGCACGGAAGGACTTGGTTGAACTTGGTTTAAGATTGGATTTAGCTCCGGAGGTGAAAGGTAAGCAGACGTACTTGCAACCAGCCCCTTACGGTCTTTCAATGACTGAGAGGAATTTGGTTTGTGACTGAATTAAGGGGTCAAGGTACCGTCTAGCTATTGTTTCAATGTAAGTCAGCTCGTGAACGATGAATCGCGTCTGAAAGGTTTGAAATCACATGATTGTTATATCTTGATGTAACAAATCTTGCCTGTTGCTATCCGAGGGTGTCATGTAGGAGACAGAGGTGAGATTTTACATCATGCGCATGTGTTTTTTCTTCAACTCCATTTGTAGTAAGAATATTAGCAGGAAACAGTTTGATAACTTGGAACGTGAGGGGATTGTAGTGTTGTGTTTGTTTGAGAAGTACTTTCCCAAAGCATTATTCGATATTATGGTACATCTCGTCGTCCACGTGGTTAGGGAAATCAGAATATGCGGTCCAGTGGGGATGCATTAGATGTACCCGTTCGAGTGTCACATGGGGGTCTTTAAGGCCTACGTACACAATCGTAGCCAATCCGATGTCAGTATTATGCAGAGGTATGTCACAAAGGAGATCATTTAATATTGTACTACAAATTTTATTGGGAAGACAACACTTGGAGTTCTGTAGCATGTGCAAATTGGCAGGAAGAATGGAATCCCACGGTCTAAAGGTACACTTTACACTCCCTGCAATGCTGAGTTGATGAAAGTACACCTTTATGTTTTGCGAAACAGTAGTGAGACCGCAATATATGTTGAGGAGCACATTTCATCGATAGAGGAATTCCATCCAAAATGGCCATAAAATAAGATACAACTAGAGCATTCTTCAACGTTTGTCAAGTGGTTTTGAAATCGTTGCAATGTGGGTGGAATGCCTGCTAAGATTTGTGTGTTTGCAAGGACACCCAACTGCACGGTGAAAAGATACCAGGCCTTCGATATGAATGGATTTAGTTTCTCTACAGTTGACAAAGATAGCAAGAGTACTACAGAAAAACATTGGGGTTTACGTTGAATCTGAATCCATGTGGCATCCAAGCAAGAAAAACAAAAACCCTATCGTTGTTATATCCTTTCATGGTGTGATCGAAGATATATGGAAGTTGGATTATGTGGAGTTTAAAGTTTTTGTCTTCAAGTGTTGATGGGTCAAAAACGGTGCAGGTGTCTGTTTTGAGAAGCCCATGGGATTTACACTGGTGAACCTGAATCGAGTCAGTATCGAGAACAACAAGTTCATATCTAGCTGCCCAACCTCAGCAAGTATTTTAAATTCAGGACCCAAGCAATGAGAAGTTGCATGTTGTCCTACATGGGAAGAAATTTTATTTTGATGATGAAATCGATCGCCCAGCTAAATTTGACACTTGGGAGTTTCCATCTGCATTCCCATATGTTGACAATCACATGGGGACAGTTTTTGGATGGATGAGAATGGTCATATTGTAGGTGGTGATGTAGTACTTAAACGTAAAATATACAGATTTAATGTTTCATATTTCCTTCTATTTTGTAGGCTCTTGTAACCTTTTTAAAGAGACCAAATGAAATCTAAGTGGTCCATATTGTTCCAGATTAAGACATTGATTAATTATGTATGTTCAATGGTCAATTTATTGTAGAATCTACATTAGAACTGGTTAATACCAGTGTAAAAAGACAGAGCACGTGCTCTGCTCTTTGCAGGCAGCTGCTTCAGGCTGCCTTCGACACTATGGGCACCGGTATTTTATACAATAGCACCGGTTTATATACCGGTGCTCATCACTTAGAAAAAATGGTCTAAGCCTCTGCCCAATTGAAAAATTAAAGTCTGTATTTAAAGCAGGCAGACGCAACTACTTTTGTCAAATAGGCACCGGTTTTTTGAATTTTATAGCACCGGATTATATGTTGGTGCTCAACAGTTAGGAATAAAACAAACCTTAAGCCTCTGCCCACTTCCACATTTAAATTCTGCATTTAAAGCAGTCCAACGCAACTAATTTTTCCAAATAGGCACCGGTTTTATAATCGTATTAGCACTGGCTTGCATACCGGTGCTCAACACTTAGAAAAAAAACTTTCCCTAAGCTCTGCCCACTTGAAAAATTAAATTCCTCATTTAAAGCAGTTAGACGCAACTGCATTTGTCAAATAGGCACCAGTTCGTTGAACTTTTTAGCACTGGATTGTATATCGATGCTCAATAGTTTAAAAACAAACCTTAAGCCTCTGCCCACTTCCAGATTTAAATTCTGCATTTAAATCTACCTAACGCATCTACCTTTTTCAAACAGGCACCGATTTTGCACTTGTATTAGCACCGGCTTGCATACTGGTGCTCAACAATTAAGAAAAAACAAACCCTAAGCCTCTACCACTTCCAGAATTAAATTCCACTATTAAAGCAAACCGACCCAGCTGTTTTTTGTCAAATGGGCACCGGTATGAGGGTTGAACCGGTGCTAAAAACCCCGAACACTTTTAGTTTCTTCAACATTTCTTCATTTCATTATCAATCTCTGTTTTGATATTGACATCAACATTAAATAGACTTCAAGTTATCTTCTAATAGACTTCAAGGTAATATCCTCTGTTCACATTGCCCTTATATTGATCTCATATAATTGAATCTTGTATTTGGCATTGAATACATAATCAATGACACATGCTAATACTCCAAACTTAAACATGGATTTTTTTGCATTCAGTTATGGTTATAATTTGGATTCATTGCTGATTTTGTTTTATTTTATACATATTAGATGATTATTTTATGGATAATTGGATTGTCATGCTGTTAGAAGTCTTTACAATTTTTAGTACATTGCTTTGCACCCAAGGTGTTTGATAAAATGCTCCTATGTCCAATAAAGGTTATGACTCTCCAAAACTCCAAGTAAGAGGCCTCAAAAAGAAGGATTTTCTTCCACGGCAAGTGGATCTCAATCGAGCAAGTTGAAGGATATGTTTATGTCCGAGGAGGCCTTGTAGTTAGCCCAAAATTATTGGTTGTGGAAGCATTATCTAGAAAGAGGAGTAGAAGCGAATCAATATTTTAGCGAAACCATTAAGCAGTTGGGATGGGAAAAAATTGTGCAACTCCACCCCCCTTCAATCTGACCATCGTCAGAGAGTTCTATGCAAACCTGCGGTGTCAAATGAGGTTTGAAACGGTATTATGCCGTGGAAAATTAGTCCATCTGTCTCCAACCGCTATCAATGAACTGTACGGATTGCCTAAGGTACCGAAGGAAGAGGACGAGCTGTTATCATTGTATAAATTTGATTTCAGTGAGCTGTCCATTGATGATTTTAAAAGATTCATGCAGTACATCACAAGGGAGGGCACGAATATTGATGATTTAGTGTTTCCTGGGAGGACAAAAAAATTGAAGAAATTACTTACACCAGAAATGAATGTGTGGTATCATCTTGTAGCATGTTGTTTTTACCCAATTACCATGAACACCGAGTTCACAAATGTTAGAAAATTGTATTGTATGCAATTAAAAAACAAGCTTGATTGGAATGTTAGACATGTATTGCTTCAGAATTTAAAACGGGACAAGGACAAAACAGGAACCTATGGTTTTTGTGGTCTTATTTTGTTACTGTGTTCGAAAGCAGGGTACCAAACTATGATAATGACACATTTGGCCACCTGATGGTGCCAATCTCCGTAGATTCATTCTACAAGGTTGGACTAACACAATCTTCACCGTCCATTGAATCCAGGGTTTCGACATTAGAGTCGAGGTTTCAAAGTTTGCAACTGGATTGCCAAATGCAAAAGAAATGGTTTAACCATATGGGTAAAGTGATGAGCTACCAATTTCCAGAAGCTATTAAAGCATTTGGGCGTTTCCCGTCGTTCAACAACAATGAGGACACGCAGGACATTCATGTGGGATCTATGTCGCATAACTTCGAAAACACATATTCGATTGAGGAATGGGAACCGTTTTTGCGTTAATATTCAAAGATTATGTTATGTTGTTCTTTCTTAATTCCCATGATGTTTTGGACAAACTATGTAGCACAATAATCTAACTCTTTCTTACCAAAATGTTTAGTGTAGTCGTTACATTTTTATCAACAATGCATATATGAAATTTATTGAACATTGTCATATACATTTGTGGGTTATCTGTGTCGAAGTGGAATCATGCACGGATTTAAGTTTATGAGCACCGGTTTATGTACCGGTGCTCAACCTTAAGGCACCAGTACGATACACAAATGCACTGGTTGGAAAATATTGGTTGCGGTAATTAACCACAATGTGCCCTATAGTATAGTTCCATTTTTCCAAAATGAAAAAATAGCAATAAATTACTTTCATTGAAATCAAAGTTGATAAACCTACAATGCCAAAAATTATGTACTTTGGAGCAATACTCCTTGTGTGAACAAACATAATGGCCACACTGTAATCTAATAAGAATTAGGTGTAGTGATCCAAGTCCTCAAACAAGGCACTTCTTGCGTCACAACCATGTCCAAAACACATATTTAAGCTCCCAATATATTGAATTTCATTTTTTCTTATCCAATTTCAGAATCCAATAATTTCAAGATTCTTAGAGGGACTAAACTGCAAAAAGTAAAAAATTTGATCGTGACTCCAAATGGAATTTTGCTTGAAGTTAATCGAACATTTGACCATCCTAATGTATTTTCCAAGATAAACACAAAGTTGGTATCATTGATCGGCCACAAATAAGTCTTCTTTAACGATTTCAAAAACTCTTCATTGCCACTAGATAAGCATCTGTCATTTACTCTGGAACATATATTAGCGTTTTTCCTCGAATGACTTAAAATGAAGTTCTATATTTTTTTACTATAATTATTCTATGAAATGAAATTTCAAGTGGAGGGTAGCAGCTGAATATGGCATATTGAATATAACCATAAGACTGGCTTATTTGTAATTATTATCAAATTATTTATATAACACACATTTGAACATTCAACCCCATAAAAATGTTCATATACAATGCATAAATTGAATTATTGGTAATGATAGGGTAATTAATGGGCATATGAACGTGTCAAAGGTTTTGGGCAACAACAAAAAAAGTTAAAGTTGAAATTCACATTTCAGCACTGGTATTTGAAATGACATACCGGTTCTAGTATGAGGCGGGGAAAAGAAATTTTGTAAATATACTAAAACCATATGGCCAGAATATGAAAACATCGTGGCACCGGTATGTTATCCTATTAGCAACGGTTTATCAATCGACGCTCAGCACTTAGAAACAAAAAACCAACCTTAGCTCTCTGTCCATTTCCAGAAGTAATTATGCATTTAAAGCAGCTTGACGTAGCTACTTTATGGTACAAAGGCACCAGTTGTCCATTCCAATGGCACCGGTTACAAAACCAGTGCTCAACACTTAGGGAAAAATAATCCTTGAGCTACTGGCCAATTCTAGAAACAAATTGCGCATTTAAAGCAGCCTGAAGCAACTGCTTTATAATAACAATAGGCACCGGTATTACTTACATTTTCAACGGTTCCTCTACAGGTGCTCGACACTTAGAAAAAATTCTAACGTTAAGCCTCTGTCCACTCTCTTTTTGAAATTGTGCATTTAACAGGCACCTGTATGTTCATATATTAACACATGTATGTTCTTACATTTACACCAGTTGGAGCATCAAAATAATATATTTTATATATTTAGCACCGATACCCCCACTTATATAGGTTCCATTTTCAGTGATATAAAAACTCTCGAAGCCCAACCACCGTCAGTTGCAACTTCAACGACGGCGGTTACGCTTTGCCTTCCACCCGTAACTCCACTTCCTCATTAACTCTGGCCCGCTCCATAACTCCCCACCTCCTCCACTCTTCATCCCCGTTACTCTTCCCCACAAATCCCTCGTCATCCCCATCAATCTCCCCCATAAATCCCTCGGCGACTTCTCTATCTCCACAAAACTCTCTGTCATCGACTAGGGCGGGCAACTCCATACAGCCGACGATATTGGGTAGCAACTCCATTTCAAAGGCACCGGAGAGCACCTCCATAAATCGCTTCCCGTAAGGGATCTAAAGCCTAGGGTACCGGTGAGCGACTCTATAACTTGGCATTGGGCTCCGCCACTTGGGTCCAAACACTGGCGGACATTTCGACCTTCTCCGCCACTAAGGTATTCATTTTTCCAAGGAAAAAAATCACGTGAGTACTCCTTCTCTGCCATTCAACACATCATATTTCCAGCATATCAAAGGTTAGTTTCCATTGATAGTGTAGATAGAGTTTGGGATTTTTCCATTATATTGTGAAAATAGAAGGCTTGATGTGTTAGAGTAATGTGGTTTGATGAGGCACTTGGATTTGTATTCCAGTGTGCTGTGATTTTATTCAATATCATGCATGTCGATGTTTGGATGTGTTCGTGGCAATAATATGGTTAGTTTCCATTGTGGAAGAAGTTTCATGTTTTTCATTTACATTCCATAAAATTGACTGTGAGAATTTGATACTTGGCTTGATAGAGTATTTAGGATGAATGTTCGACTTGGATTTGTATTCCATTTTGGTTTAATATTTTGAGATTATCATGCATGTCGATGTGTCAATGGCTTGATGTGGTTCTCGACGATTTGGAATGTTTTGAATTATGAATGTCAGATTGGCTTGGTCCCTTGAAATGTTAGATGGGTTTGTGGATTTGGATTGCTTGTTTGAATGGATTTAATTTCTTAAACATTAAGTCTATCGTGTTGATCATTGTAGATGCTTTCTATTCTCACTGTGCCCACTAATGAATTCTTCTTCCATTATTCAAAGTGCAATAACATTTGCAGAAACACACAATTTAAATTGTGGAGATTGCGCAGTATATGAACACCAAGTAAACATAGTGTGTTTAACATTAAATGTTTATTAAGGTGTCTTTAACATTAAAACATAGTTAATGTTAAATACATAGAAAAAACATATGTATACACACCATGTCTCCTTGGTGCTTAAACACTGCATAATTTCGACATTTAAGTAGTTTCCTCCGACAAAGAAGACTGCAAAAAAACTTAATGGAAGATGCATTCGTTAGGGAGTACCAAACCCTAATGAAATGAAATATAATTTTTCTCCTATTAACCCTCACTTCATTTGTGATCATTGTAGATGCCTCCCAAGGGAAAGAGGGGGGTTGCACCTAGCAAAATTGATGAACAGATCGAGTCTGCCACACCCACATTTCCCCTAGCTATACAATTTGAGGAACCTGGTGAGGACAATGATGCAGGGTCGTCCTCACCAGATGAGGAGCCTCCGGCCAAAAAGGGTCCCAAGAAGAAAGTCAGGACAAATGATGTTTCCAAGGCAGGAGGGATGAATGGCAAAGCCTTCAAAAATTTTGAGATTTGATCTTGGTGCAAAGAACGGAGTATAACAACATGATAATCGCTGATGCTCGCAAAGAAGAGGAAACCAGTGCCGATAGAATTCAGTCCACTGCATGAAGAATTGGATGACGTGGACCACATACTGTCGCTATGCATTCTAGCGGTGAATCAAGTTCGGGACACACAGGCACTGGAAAAACGTACCCGATTACTCCAAGGAAAAGGCTTGGAAGGACATCATGGTAAGTCTGTTTCATGATAGAGATTATATTATTTCCATTAGTATTATTAGAAATTCACTTATTTTGCAAATTCAAATGCAGGAGAGCTTCAAGTTTGAGCAGAAATTGACCCCTGCACAGCGTAAAAAATTGGAGGAGGTTGTGTATATCGATGTCGGCAACGCCCACCGGACCTGGAAATAAAAAATTGCCAACAAATACATCCATAAGTTGGAAAACGGCATAAACAAAAAGATGAAAAAATCGTGGGAGAAGTGAAATTGGATGGAGGAAGAGGAGTGTCACGAATTCTACAAAATTAGGATGACACCCAAATTTAAGGTAGCACGTTTATGAACATCCGTGTCTTCACAGTTCAATTTCATTATGAGTTACTTATATCGGTTACAAATTACTAACTGGTTATGTTTTTGATATGGATAGAAAATCAGTGTGACTACTAGCTCCCAATCAAAGAGAAAGGTTTACACGCATCGTACCAGAAGGAGCGGTCACCGGGTCACTCGGGAAAGGATAATTGAGGGGAAAAAAGGAAGAAGAGAGAGCAAAACTAGCTGCCCAGGGCTTGACAGAGGAGGAAATTGAGCATGATATTGGGAACATGGACTTCACTGTGGACAAATCATTGGTGTACCTCGAGTCCTCCAAGATCGCAGATAAGACCACATACAGTTACCTGAAGAGCAGAGCCATAGTTGAAGATATTGTAACTATTTTCAAATAATTGGTCATTTTAATGTTTATATTCTAAATAAACATGTTTACATGTTAATTTCATTTTTTAATTTGCTTTTTATATTTTATGACTAATCAAAGATATGAATGAATGAGGAAGCTTCTTGGGAGACATTGGTCCTGGAACCCCGGGGAGGACATCCTGATAAAGGAAACTGGAAAGAAGGATCATCCAGGGTGGTATAGTGGTACTCAGACCAAGCTCCCAAAAGATGTTTTCGTACCCCATTTGTCCCGGAGCCAGATCAAATGCAGTAACAGCTCGTCCCCCAACCCAGCAATAAAAAATAAGCAACCTGCAGACCAACCAGTGGTGAAGACGATTGTGGCATACCTTGACCAGCTTGTCAAGGGGATTACAGTAGCTGGAGGGGTAAAAATACTGGTGGGGCTTAATGATCCCAAGACATTCATTGAAAAGATGTTGGGCAAAGTTAGCGCGGCATCAACCAAATTTGAGGGTGATCCAAGCGATGAGGAGGACGATGATGAGGTAAAATTGGATTACAATTTCAATTTATTTGTTTCATGTAATTAGTATTTTGAAAAACATATTGTTATATATTTTCTAACAAATATAGTGTTGTGCTACAATGCATGGCAAAATGGGGAGAAATTTTCTTTATTCGTGAAGCATCGAGACGGGTCCAGGGATATGGTGGCAAAGGGATTTCTCCAGAAAAATGCCACATCCATACATCAACAAGTGGAGTTGCTCTTGTTTGAGTTTCATACTCTGTATTCCATACCAGAGTGGGATTGCCCTCTGCCAACCACATATTCGTCGATTGGGAGGCTGTTGGACATTTTGTGTACTGGCCCATGAGTTTGATCGACCGGGTATTAGATACCCCAAATGAGCAGGAGACGGAGGTGCCTCTCACTGATTCCTCCAAAAAGGAATGGGAATTCCTAGAGGTCCCAGAGGACGAGGTATTTCAATTAAATTTTTTATGCACGTATTTTTAATGTGGTAGATATTGAAAGTGTTGAAATGCTAATGGAGAAATTATATTGTTTGCTTGTCACATGTAATAGCCTGTTGATACTTCATCGATGGAGCCATCTGGTTTGACAACCAATTACAAGTCGGGAAAACAATATTTCGAGATGTTAATCAAGCCACTGAAATTGGTAATTATATGAAACCACGTTACTATTCTATTTGGACAAGTTTCATATACTTAATACATTTTTTTTAACGGGCCAAATGCAGATTGTAAACCGTTGCAAATTAACTGAGTATCCAATGATGAGGGAGTTCATCAAACATTGCAATAAGGTGGAAACTGAAATGAATGCTATTGGGAAGGTTATGCATTTCACCCAATTTCCCGTATCCACATTATTTTGACCACACAAATGTGGCCTTGACATCGAGCAAATGTTGGAATTTGGATGAAAGCTCGGCAATTGTCACGGCATTACATGGAGCTCGAACTCCCAGGTAGATTTGTGGATAGGGTAAATTTCAAATTGATCAATTTCCATTTTTGGTTACATATAATAACGATGATATAAATTTAGTTGAACACTAACAGGTACCTGTGGAGTAAAGTGAAGGGCACGAACAAGGGGAAAATCCAATTCTGTGTCGCAAACACAGGAAGAAATGACACCGGCCATGAGGAGGATGACATCAATAGTCAGCTTGCCCTCATCTGGCAAACTGTGGTTGCATCGGACGCCGACATTTTTCGGTGCCCTACCTCAGGAGGTCAGACATATTGCATTAATGTTTACATACTATAGTAAAATTCACCGGAGATATTAATTTGTTAAATGCTAACGCATGTCACATTGATTCCGCATCCTCATTTATCTCGGTACAAATGATGTCTTCACATTGGACACACTCACCGGTGGTATACAGTCTGACGATTACGTCGGTACCCAAGTTCTTGCCAGGTATTAATATCGATTATATTATACTTCATTCTTGCCATGAAATTTTCTAAGTTCAGCTCATAAATAAAATTTCCCCAGGCTTGCATGTCAATATAAGAGGGTGAAGAAGAAAAATGAACCCTCAGCCAATTTCATCTGGAAGATAACAAACATCAACGTAAGTATTCACCATAAAAAAAACTTTACACATACTTCATAGTTTTCCTTCTCACCTTACACGGATTATACATTATGTATTGTCGTATTATTTTATCTTAGCACCGAGGACAAGGAGGTAGCTAGGAATGCGACTACTATGTCATGCTATTCCTGGAAGAGCTGGCCATGAATACAACTTCGATTAATCCACTTGACGTAAGTATATAAAAAACTAAACAAATAAAAACATTGTTGTCTTCTCTTGCAGTACCCCTCCTACTAACTAACATTTAATCGAATCGAATTGCAAGTTTTTCCAGAAGACCAAGGCAATACCACTCCTACGAACTTCAAGGGGTGGCGAACGGATGGTACGGGGCATGGCTTAATATTTATGCAAAACTGACTAAAAATAATCCAGGAGACTTTAATTGAAAGTTATGTTTGGATGAGTGATGGGAGGATGTGTATTAAAATTGATGTTTTATGTTTTTTTATTTTATTAATTTTGGATTCATTTTTTGTTTCAATAGAAAATTTGTAATTTCTTATAAAGTTTTGTGGGATTAAATATAATCCATTTTCCCCTTTGGTTGATCTGGGATGGTGCCCAAATTTAAAAATGAACCTGCCCAATTTTTTTTTGAAAACCTAGCACCTGTCATTTCTTTAACTTAGTACCGGTGCTATAATTTGTAACACGTTGTACATTTATTTGATACCGGTGCTACTATTAAATTTTATACCAATGCTAGGAAACATACTACTGAATCGAATTTCTGGTGCTTAAAATACCTCAGCATCGGAACAAAAAATGAAACCGGTGCAAAATAAATAAACATCGGCTTTGATTTGGCGTACCTGTGCCCATTATCTGTGTATGTTGGTGTATCTTTGAATACCAGTATGAATATATATTAGCATCAGCACAAGTCATATTGTTGTGCAATATCTTGATTTAGTCATGCCCTTTTTTAACACATGTATCAATTTTTTTTTGCACCTGTTCTATTCCTATCGGAGCTCAATTTCTAGCACCGGTGTGGTTTATCAGTGCTCATTACTCTCCAAATTTACATCAGGTTACTTAGGCACAAATATGACATGCGGAAAAATATCGGTGCCATTGTGATATTCTATCGGTACCTATGGGGGTTTTCCAGTTGTGCATACACCAGCCACATAAAAGAATGAGGTAAAAAAATTCTATCACTTTTTTATAAAATAGAGGAACCATAAAAATTATTTTGAGGCCAACTAAGGAGGAAAACTGTGAAGCTTATTATAAAATCGAATATTGTTTCGACGGTTAAAGTCCGGTGATAATCTCAAAACTAAATTAACTTCAACTTCCTATAGTGACATTTCCAGTAGTGGTGGCTGGTTGGGAGTGGTCAAGTGGCTAATGATAGTGCAGTACGGTTGCTTTTCAACCCTTCACCAGTTGGTGTGTGAGCCAATGAGGAATCCATACTGATATGGCGTGACCAGAAATAAAAGTTCTGCATCATAGAATTCATCATTTCTCTGAACCTTAATGGTGAAAGTGGAGCTGCAAATGCCTCACAAACAGCATTAATAAAGCAATACAAATAAGTCCCACATTCATTCAAATGTAAAGATTACAAATTAAAAACCTTGTACTCTGGTAATTTAAAGACCATGTTGTGATTATGGGAAACTAAAGAGTAGTTGTTCATACTAGTATGAATTGGACCGACAGGACGGAACTAACTATATTAGTAAGGGTTTTCACGGAGGAGCGCTTATAAGCGAAATTGGTTTATTATAAAAGTTTGGGAGGTCAGAATTTATTTTTTCTCCAAAAATAATTTCAATTTTTTTTAAAAATAAACATATTTTTATGAGTTTACCAAACATTAAAAGAGTGCTTAGATTATAAATAAAGCATTTATAAATTTTAGCAAACAAATCTATCTCGACAATTTCACTTGTACTGAGCGAGAAATAAGTTTGAGGTGCAATTGTATCTTTCACGTCTAATTTTTATGTTTCAAAATCAATTCTCGGATACATGTTTCGTGAAAAAAAAAGTAAAATTTTAAATTAATATAAAGACAATAATAATTTTTTATCTAGAGTATTTTAGATTTATTGAAATATGTATATTGATATTAAAATTCTAGAATTTTCAGATATGCATAATCGGAGATATTTATAATAAAAATATGTTTTGCATAGTGATAGGAAAAGAAATGAGAAGCTTATTTGAATGAGGGATATTTTGTTAATTTTATACTATGATATTTTAAGTTGAATCTCATGCAAGGTGACCTGTCCATAAATTTAAGAATATGGCAATTTATTTTTTGCCTAAAAATATTTTAAAAATTAAGTATTGTATTTTATAAGTTTAAGAAAAATAATAATTTGTGTTTGAATGTGAAATTATATTTTTTTAAATAGAACATAAAAACTACAATGTTAATCTTTTTTTAAAAAATAAATTTGAAGGGTAATCTAACAAATGCAGTAAGTGAAAAAATAGAGTGGACTGTCCATAACTTAATAATAGACCACTTGTCAAGAGACCTTCTCATATTTTAATATTTTACAAAATCTTGTTTTGGACCGACAAACCATTAGATGAGGTTATTTTATAATTTAAGTAAAATAATATGATGATTTGATATTTGTTTTTATTTATTGCAATGAGATTCTTATATATAACTTTTAAACAAACTTCTAAAATGTATCACAATGTATAAATAATTAAAAAAATTATCCCAAAAGTTATAGACACGAACTTTTCATGTTTGATTTAACCATTAGTCAATCTAACAACTAGGAGACTTTCTCTCTTAATTTCAATTGTAACATTAATTTAGTTCAAAAAAATTTAGACCGATTAACTGTTATACGGGGTTATTTTATAGTTGATGTAACCAAAGGACTGATTTGATATTTATTTTTATTTATAATAACGACGCTCCTGTAACTTTGAATTATTTTTCAAAATATATGGCAATGTAGAAACAATTATAACCTGATCCTAAAAATTATTGATTTTTTTAATAACGGTCTAACCATTACTCAATCTGACAACAGACTTTCTCTTAAACAAACTGTACTTTTGCCTCTCTTTTTTCTCCTACAATCTTACGTAGTGCTAAAATTATTGAAACGTAATTTTAAATAGCTGGTATAACCATTAATCGGTCTAATAAAATACTTTCTCTTAATAAAATTATACTTTTGCCTCTCTCTTTTCTCCTGCAATCCTTTGTAGGGCTAAAAATGTTCAAGACTCGTATCTATGTACTAAACAACTGTTTTTTTTAAAGCATCCAAACAAGGATTATGATAAAAACAACACAGAAATTACAAATTACAAATCAACAAAATGTTAAAATTAGTTGGAGTTACACGTTTTTTGTTCTTCGCTGGAAAAAGCTTCGCTTAATTCATGCTATCCTTTTGTTTAGCTCTCCTTATTTTCCTCTGAAAAAAACAAAGGTGGTTTAACTTTTTATCTCCAGAATCTGTATGACCTCTAATTTGTTGCATGTCAATCGAGTATTTCCGTTACGTAGTAATTTTCATTGGGCGGTAATTAATAAACCTCCTTTATTTATGAGATTAATTGAACTTTGAATTAGTAGTTGCCCTCGAGTCAATCCAAAAACTCTCTCCCCCAAGGGCCAAAACCAAGCAATTAATCTTTTCGCAAAGCCACGCTAAAATTAATTACTTCTTGACTTTATTAATTCCTTCCTGCGACAACCTGTTCCCATTCACATACAATGTTCACACTTGTTATCTCTGATTTATCTGCGATTCAATTCAATTTAATAAAAATTTAAATTAATATTATTTTATTCAGTTTTGATCTATGAGAATTTTTTATTAGACCGACTAATGGTTAGACTAATTATGAAAACATCGTTTCAATAACTAAGGTTAAATTATAATTATTTTTACATTACAATAATTTTAAAAGTTTTTTTAAAAAAAGTTATAGAAATATTGTTGCAACAAATAAAAACAAACATCAAATCACCTCATTAATTACATCAATTGTAAAACAACTACGTCGATTAGTCAGTTTAAAACAAGATTGTTAGTCTATTACTTTTATTTTTTACTGTATTAAATTTTAGTTCATTATTTATGGTAAGAAATCATATTGGAAAAACAGCCTCAAACCTGTCGACCTTCCCAATTCAGACTCCAAATATCCCGTTTATTTTTTTTACCAAAAAATAAATACATTAACTTAGTACTATATCATAAGCTGTAAATATTGCAGATATACAAAGAGACAAAGTGATGAGAAAGAAGCAATAGTGCATTAAGAGCTTCCCCTGTCTCTTCTGAGGAAGAGATTCTAATATAAGCCCCAGCATGTGCTACTTCAATGTTCTCTTTGCTTCTCTTCCCTCACCCAAAAACTGAAAACCTTTTCAAGTTTACAAGTTTTTCACCCTTCCCTTTCTTTTCACCCCACTGTTTTAAACCGCAGAAGTATGGGCTAATTTGTACTGCTCTCCATTTACGGGCGTTTTCTGTTGTGTGGTCTCTTTTCATTCCCCTCTCTCGCTCTCTCTTTTGGCATTTTATTAGACATTTGTGGTGTTAGGAGAATAAAAACAAGGAAAGGGTTTAGCTGGGTAGCAGTTTCATTCGTAAAAGAAGGAAAAGCTGTCGCCAAACGAGCAAATCTTATCTTCCGTTTCAGCTCTTGAGCCCTATAAATTGGACGCCTTCACTCACCATTTAGGCATCAACACAAAAAGAGCAGAAATCTCCATTTCAATAACCATGGCTGCATCAAACAGACACTGGCCTAGCTTGTTCAAGTCCAAGCCTCACCAACAATGGCAGAATGATTCCCACTCCAACAGATCTCCCTCAGGTAAAGAACGAATCCCTGATTAATTTCGATAAGCGGTGTCAGAAACACGACTCTTATTTTTGAAACGGATTAATTGCAGGATGTGAGGAGAGGACCCCGGAGCCGAAGCCGCGGTGGAACCCTCGGCCGGAGCAGGTGAGGATTCTGGAGGCGATCTTCCACTCCGGGATGGTGAATCCGCCTCGGGATGAGATCAGGAGGATCAGGGCTCAGCTGCAGGAGTACGGACAGGTCGCAGATGCCAACGTTTTCTACTGGTTCCAGAACCGCAAGTCGAGGAGCAAGAGCAAGAAGCCCTATGGAGGCCAGACCAACAGCAAGCTCTCTCACTCTCAGCCGCAGCCGAAGAGGAAGCCGCCGCTCTCGTCAACGACGACGACCTCGTCGTCGGAGCGGTCTTCTCAGAATTCCGCTGACAAAACCCTCTCTTTGGGTTCCTTCAACGTCAGCTCCCCCACCGCCTCGGTCAACCAGCCCTTCCTGCAGGCCCGCGGCGAGTTCCTGGCGGCGCCGTTTCTCTTCCCTCCGGTGCAACGGCCAACTTCCTCAACCCCGCCTCCGGCTCCGGCGAGCTTCGGATCTCAGGGGTTCTGCTTCCCTGAACCGCCGGCTACTGGTTCTGTTCCCAGCTCTTCAAGCCCTTTTCTGGGTGACCTTCTGCTGATGAACCATGCACCCACCAAGGCCATGGGTGATGACGTCAGGGCCCGTAAGGTTCAACAACCATTTCCAAATTTTGGTACGAACCCCGTTCCATCCGCCACTCAGACTGTTTCTCATGCCATATCTACCTTTGATCACCTTCAAGGTAACCGTTTTTTCGGTAAGTCTCGTACTGTACTGTACTCCTCTCTGTTTCACTAAGATTGGTTTCGACTAATAGTCGGATGGCATAAGAATTGTTGCTAACTTGTTAAAATGTTAACCTTTTCAAATGTTGCATAAAATTGATCACCACTTAAGTACTTGTTTCTTGTTATATTTTCAATGGAAAGAAAAGAAATGAAAACCTTTTTCCAATCATTTATTGATGTGTGTAAATTTAGATCGAACGAGAATGAGAATAGATGTTTGTCCCATATCATGATAATTTGAAGCCCAAGTGGGACACTGCATATAATTTCGAAGTGATTGATATGCACTGTACACTGTAGAATGAATTTCCTACTATTTTTCAATTTTCTTTTGTGGTATATGGCATAGGCCGTCATATTTGAGAAGAGACAAGGATATATTTGTCTTTGGCCCTCATTTTGTGATCCGCTCCAAGTACGTATGCATGGTTGACCAAGGGCTCTGATCCGGTGCGTGATGGTGCAGGTTTATCCGAAACGGCTCCGATGAAATTAACCGTCTTCATCAATGACGTGGCGTTTGAGGTGGCGAGCGCAGGGTTTAACGTCAGGGAGGCGTTTGGGGAGGACGCGATTCTTCTACACCCTTCCGGTCAACCTGTGTTGACCAATGAGTGGGGCCTCACTCTCTACCCTCTCCAGCATGGCGCCTCCTACTACTTGGTGCGCACGCTATCTTCTGCATCCAATGAAACCGCTGTTCGCAATCTGGTAAACTTCTTACAGTTCAATCAACCCTAAGTTTATCCTGTTGGATTGTTCGTACCACGTTTGTTTTGTACCCTAGAATCAGTTCTAGATGCTTAAATTGTGGACTTCCGACTGCAGTTTTAACAAATTTTATGTGTTTTGTGATACAGATATGGTCTTTTCTTTCTCAGAACCCCTTTAGATACTCGAACAATGGGCAGTGTTTTAGCCTGAATCTCTTCTTTTATACAGTAGTAGGAATTGTAGGTTTTAGACCTAAAGTTCATGGTTTGAATCAACAATTAATTTTCATTTTCAGAAGAGCCCAACAAGTTTCTGCTCTCTTTAAGTTCATTTTTGGCTAAAACACATGTTTTCTTCCGGTTGAAGATTTAGGGGAGCTTTGAGAGATGAAGGGAGGATTCATCAAGCTGATCATCGTCAGTTGAAGGGGGGGATTCATCAAGCTGTTCCTTATCAACATCGTTGTCATCGCAATCGTCGTTGTCATTTGGTTTTACTGTTTTGTCCTTCTGGTGTGTGTCTAGTAGTTGGTTAGGGTTCTTATATATTTCTGTTGCGCTAAGATATGGAGTTAGTCAATTTTCGGTGGAGATCGGACAGACTAAACTGCAAAAACTATGTTAAGTTTAATGTTGTGTACTGTTATATATATCAGTTGTGCTTCGTTGGGTTTGAGTAATCGAATGTTTCTAAGTTTCCTTGTCCATCTTGATGATTTTAAAGATTATATATGATGTCCAATTTGCAATTAGCCCATCTCTAATATTGAATGAAGTGTGTAGCTATCTCATCTAATAATGATCTTCAAATGGATCGAATCGATGGAAGCTACTAGTGTGGCAGATTTTGTGGTCTCAGTTTTCATAGTTTGTGCCACAATTATTTCGCCTTGCTTTTTCCTGAAGAAATGGAAAATTAATTCGTAGCATTTGCTGCTATTTCTATATCTTGCGACCACAAGTTTTCCTACTGCTCCAACTAATTAACCTTTTCTTATTCCTCCGGAAAATTATCTTTATGTGGTGTACATATAAACGTAAAACTCTACGCCTTCGTGTTTAATACTGAATTGCGTATAATTAGGGACAAATAATCTGCCTCTCAAAATTCGGAAGTGTGATCAACGTTTTTGAACTTCAGAAGTGTTCAATGAATACGCATTTTTTGGATTTCAAAATTCACACGAACCTATAAAACCATTGTAAAGTCACGTGTGATGGATTAATTGGGAAAGATTAAAAAGACACGTGTAACTCATGGATTAATTGATTAACAATTTGAGAACGTATGGTAAAGAAAGGGAACTTACCATGTTGGAACACATAGTGAAAATACAGCAAAAGTGCATATTTGCGGAACAAGCGGACGGATTTAGGTTATGAAAATTGATGATTACGTGATATTTGATTCGGCATATTAGAAGCATAATGGAATTATGATAAATATCTACAATTTTGGAATTGGAATTGAAGGAATATTATGGGATATTGGTGATAAGGAAAATCCATTTATTTATGAGATTTGGATATGCTTCAGAAGCAGATAAGGAATATGAATATTATGGAGATAATTATGGAGCTATTCTAATCTGCATT
>JAULKM010000006.1:17237312-17264001 GCA_032355605.1 Rubia tinctorum | reverse complement strand
CCTATGTAAAAAAATTTTTTTGCCATTAATATTAAGTATATATATTTTTTATATTAGTGGTTACACCATTGAAAATTTTCTGGATCCGCCAGTGATCTTTACCTTATTAGAAGTTTGAAAACAGTGCATGTATCTTTGAAATGACCGTTTTAGTGTGTGTAATAGCTGGCCAAGTATGTTGGAGCATTGATATAAGGATAGGGTTTGTAAATATTAGTTTCCCTGCAGTACACAACTACTGGTTCTTCTACAGTTTTTTTGTTCTGTAAAATTGGGATAAACTGGCTATTTGTCTTCCTCCCATTGAAAAAATCGAATCCTTAGTAGGTGAAGGGTATGTGGCCCTGTTCCATTCCTGTTATCTGCCTAATCTGTTTAATTTTCCCTTGACTCATGTGTCTTCCATGGTAAAAGGAGCTTTTAGAAAAGTGTACGTTTGGTCCCATAGCATTCTGAAACCAATTTAGGAGTGAAAAGAGTAAGGTTTTTAATGAGTGGTTACATATGAAGTGAATTATTGTCATGAAAATTACGTGGATAATAGATTTGTCTCTAATTTGTGCATCGTCGTGTTGCAGGCTAAGCGAGAGAACAAGCAGGCGTGATTTCTCGTACTGGCACCTGGTCTTGTAAGGAGCTCTTTATATTAACTCTTTGATTATGATTCGGTTCTGTGATTATAACATAATTTCAATGTTTTGGAATCTGTAAGATCTCTGTGCTGTTAGATGCATTTTTGGTCGTCTTTCTCTTGTTCTGATAGCGCACTATATTTGCATTACTTTCTAACAGGCACTTTTTATTTTTGGAATTCTGCGTCCTCTTGAATTTTTAGAATTTTGTTTTATATTATGGATAGTAAAGGGACCCAGATATGCAGTAGGCTCTCTAAGTTTCGGTACCATTTGTATCTTGTTAGATAAATTAGCTTGCCTGAAGAAACGAATTTATGTTTCTAATCAATTCAAAGTACTAATTCTGTTAAAATTAACTTTTACATCCTGTTGATGCCTCTCAATATCATCAGTAGAAAAGGCATATGATCTATACATATGTATTTTTAGTTCAGGTATACTGTTCATTATTGCGCATGAGGTGCATTAGATATAGAGGCTCTAAAATTTACATGATCTGTGCAAAGATGTGCAATTTATAGTACTTTATTAGTCATTTGTGCTATTGTTTGATTTAGCATTTTACACCTACGTGGAATTTGTGCTCATTGTGAGAAATTGGTTGTTGGATCCATTAAGTTTTTATGGTATGACATGATATGAAGAGAAACATTGATTTCCAACTTGGCATTGACTTCTATAGCATTATAGAAATCAAATAACTGTACTGAATCTTAAATTTGAAAGTAAAATTGGATTTTGTCTTCTGTGATAATATATTAATTTGTGTCTGTTTGATAGTCTTCACATATAGTTTAATAATTATATTTTTATGAATATGTAGACGGATAAATCTTGGATTTTCCTACACGATTGAACCTCTGATGCTTTTAGTTGTGGTTTGGAAATTTTCTTGGTTTTTTCGTTCACAAATAGGCCACCCAGTTCAAAGATAAAACGCCCATGCACTAAATGTAGAAATTCAAGAACAAAGACTAGAGCTCAAGTATTTGAAGACGTTATCATTAATGGTTTTCTTCAAGGTTATACAAATTGGGTGTTTCAAGGTAAACAATCGCACAACATTCGACAACATTCGTTTGATGTATGTGAGGAAGTAAATGATAATGATGACATGGAAGGGTTGATTCTTCTTCACTCCAGTTTTAATGATAAGGATGCAAATATTCCTGGTGAAATGCATATTCCCGATAAGCACTTTGATAAAACACGGTGAATTTCTTTAGTATATTGAAGCATGCTGAGATTGAGTTATTTCCAGGGTGCAAGAGTTTTACCTTCTTGTCATTTATTGTGTGATGGTTGCATGTGAAGTCCCTATGTAAGTGGAGCAACAATTCCTTCACAATGTTGTTGGAATTTTTGAAGGAAGCATTTCAGCACATTGAGATGTTCCCAAACTCTTACACAGAAGCTTGGAAAATGATTAAGGACTTGGGACTTGATTATCAAAAGATAGATGTGTGTCCTAATGATTGCATTCTTTATTTGAAAGAGGCTGAGAAGGATGAAGAATGTAAAAATTGCAAGACTTAAAGGTATAAGATATTTGAAGATGAATATGGTGGTACATCTAAAAAAGAAGCAAAAATTCCTACAAAAGTTGTTCGCTATTTTCCATTGAAACCGAGGCTACAGAGCTTGTTTATGTCTTCGAAAATGGCTCCTTAGATGAGATAGCACGCAGAAGGACGTATTGATGATGGAAAACTTAGGCATCCAGCTGATTCTATAGTGTGGAAATCATTTGATGAAAAGTTTCCAGACTTTGAAGCTGATAGGCGTAATGTTAGACTTGGACTAGCTGCTGATGGATTTAACCATTTTAAATAAATGAGCATTGCTCATAGAACATGGGCAATTATTCTCATTCCCTATAATTTACCTGATGGAAGATGTATGAAACAAACATCAATTATTTTGTCCACCTTGATCGATGGTCCTCGAGGTCCAGGAAATGATATTGATATTGATATGTATGTATGTATGTATATATATATATATATATTTGTAACCCCTTATCGATGAACTTCAAGAATATGGGATCCACGGGTTCCTACCTATGATGTTGTAACTAAACGTATGTTTGATCTACATATTGCACTGCTCTAGACTATAAATGTTGTCAGGTTGGAGTACAAAGGGTGCATATATGTGCCCTTGTTGCAATAAAGATTGCAAGTCTCCTTGGCTAACTTTTTGGAGGAAGCATTGTTATATGTGGCATCATCGGTTTCTTCAAAATGAAAATTCAAGACCCGAAAGGATTTCAGGCTCAGAGATACTAGAGCAGTTGGATGGTATGGAGAACAAGTTCGGAAAGTATGTACCACCAAAAGTGGGAAGAAAAAGATAATAGAAGTGCACTAACAACACTCCTGATTCGTTGTTTAGATACAACCTGGACAAAGGTTAGTATTTTCTTCAAATCACCATATTGGAAAGAAAATATAGTTCCACATAATCTAGATATCATGCATACAGAGAAAAATGTCTTAGGAGAATATCTTGTTTACGCTGCTTGCTGTCGTTGGTAAAACATAACTATCAATCGAGACAGGACCTTTTAAGAGTTAGGCATTAGAAAGTCACTTCATCCTCGGGTGGATGGTGGTTCTCTTCCCCCCTCAGATATAACACTGAGTAGAGAGCAAATATTTTTTGAAGGTGTTAAAGAATGTAAAGGTTCCAGATGGCTACTCGTCAAACATATCGAAATGTATCAATTTGGAAGCTAGAAACATATTTGACCTTAAAATTCATGATTGCCACATTCTGATGCAACAACTACTACCAATTGCTTTAAGAAGGTCAGTTCCTAAACATATTTACAAAGCCATTATCGTCTTATGTGATATTTTCAGACAATTATATTCGATAGTCCACTCCGTAAGTGATTTTGAAGCTTTAGAAGACCGAGTTGCCGTAGTGCTTTGTCAAATGGAGAAAGTATTCCCCCCTTCATTTTTTATGTTATGGAGCATATAACCGTTCATCTTCCGGAAGAGACAAAATTGGTTGGACTTGTTCAATGTCGCTCAATGTATCCTATTCAAAGGTACTAAATTTTTTAAAATCATTTCTATTTTTATATGTTAAAAAATCTTATCTTAATTTCTCGATATAGGTATTTGTGCACAAAAGAGCTATGTGCATTCTCGAAGTCACCCAGAAGGATCCATAACTGAGGGGTAACTTGCTGAAGAATGAATGATTTTTTTGCTCAATGTACTTTAGTGATGTTGAGTCAGAATTGAATAGATTGAATAGAAACCATGAAGGTGATGAGAATTATCCTTCCCAAGAAGGTCATCCTCTTGGGTAAACGGAAACAAACATGCTGGACTATATTGAATGGATTCAAGCACATAGATATGTGTTTAATAATATGTCAATTATTGACAAGTTTAAAGCGTAAGTATAAATACTTAAACTATAATGAATGGATTCAAGCACATAGATATGTGTTTAATAATATGTCAATTGTTGACAAGTTTAAAGCGTAAGTATAAATACTTAAAATTCATCTAGTAAGTTTGATGTTTATATTTTATACTGATACATAAGTTGATAACATTACAGGAAACATTTGATGGAAATGAAGAGTACAAATCCCTGCTTGAAAAGTTATGAAAGACAAAAACTTCAGAGTGAAACATTTCACGAATATGTTTAGAAATCATGTAGGTTTTTTACATGAATTAATTATTATATTTTTTTCACTTATTACATTATGATATTTTTATTCAACTACTGTGTTGGTTAAATTTATTGGTCAGCCAAATTGTGAATGCAAGTAATGGTAATGTTATAGAAATAGATATACAAAACTTGGCCGCTGGACCAAGTAAATGGGTCTAACGTTACACATGATATGTTATAAATGACTTACGTTTTCATACTAATAAGCGACAAAATAGGTGGAAAAAATAGTTTCTCCAGTACCAAGGACAAGAATCTCATTTCCGGTAATGTATCATTTTATGGTGCCTTGCAAGATATAATAGATTTAAGATACACCAATGATTTGAAATTTATCTTGTTCGAATGTGACTAGGTTCACTACAATTTTTTTGAAGCGTGATGAGTTTAATTTCCCTCTACTGAACTTCAATCACTTCTTGTATCAAAATAATAGGAAAATTGACTAGCCTTTTATTCTAGCATCTCAAGCAAAACACGCTTGGTATATTCAAGATCCAACTGACCCTGATTGGTATGTAGCTTTGAGGATGACTCCTCGAGCTTTGTTCAATGTTGACCCAGAAGTTAATGAATTTGAGGACAATGATCCGGAGTTTTTCAGCTTGCAAGAAGAAGAAGAAGATGGTAATGAACAAGTTCATGTTGACATCAATGAGGACGCAGTTAAAAATTTAACTGGTACAAGTTCTGATGATTCAAGTTTTGAGGATAAAACAGATTACTTCAGTAGTGACAATTCTGATGGCTCGAATAATGATGACAATTTTTTTTATAATATTATCTTCATAAGTGAGAATGAAAGTGACTAAGGGACAGTAAGTTTTTATTTTCCATATTTATTGTAGTCTTTAAGATTAGTAGTTGATTCATAATTTATTTACCGTATATACTTCTAGGTACTTGTTTGATAACTATGCTTTTGGCACTAAGTGCTTGGTGTATGGTTTGATTGGCACTAAGCACTTTAAATTTTTGGATACTAGTTTTAATTCATATGCTTACATGGCAAAAGATGGAAAAGTGATAACAGTGTCAATGTCTTTGTCGGTTGTATATCGGCTTCAAAAATTGACCGGTCTTGTGATTATTGTTTAGACCGAGAAATTGAGCATTCATATTGGCTGCCTTAACATGCTTCTGAACCTGTTGTATGTTCAATGTGGGTATGTGTGCTATTGTTTCCTTGCCAAACTAGTTCTTGAGGTTTCAGATTTGTTTATGTTATGTGTAGGTACTTGTGTGCAGGCACACAATCATTGTATGTGATCACACTATTATAGAGTAGAATTATATTTTAGGTAGGTGTAGCTTATTTGAGGTATGTTTTTTAAAAATTATGGTTTGCCAATTGCTAAATTGAATGAATGGAGTTGGCATGGTAATGAGCACATATCAGTATTTCATTCATATATTCAGCATCTATTAGTTTTTAAGCAAGGTAGTTATGTTGTGTATGAAGTTTTTCCACTATTTAGTTTTGCACGTGAAGATCCGAGATGAAGCTGTTAAGGTGTTTTGGTATTTATGTAGGAAGAAGATTTCTGCCTTCGTCCCCAATTATGGTTGTTTGAATTACATTGAAGAAAATGACAAATTTCTGATTGCCGGATTTGGACGTAAGGGTTTTACCGTGGGAGATATTCCTGGGGTCAGATTCAAGGTGGTAAAGGTTTCCAATAGGGGTGACAAATGGTCGAATACGGGTCGGGTAATATGGGTAATAAATAAATATAGGTATGACCTATATCAACCCATTTTATAATGAGTTAAAAATGGGTCGGGATAAATAGGTTAGATTGAAACCTGCTCAACTCGCGGGTAAAATATTACTTAACTCGGGGGTCAAAAATGGGTAAACTCACGGGTTTCAACCCATACGGCTTCAAATATAAACCTATCTAGGTTGACATATAGATATGAGATTTTTCATGTTTTTAACATTTAAACCCATGTCGTGGTTTCCATTTCCCAACACCCCCCATCTATGAGTTCCTCATCCACGGTTACGGTGCTGATGGATTTCCTCGGCATTTCTGACACCACCGCTTCTGCCGGAAAAAATGGTGTACAGAGGGAGTCCAAATCATCCTCCATCGTGCTTGACCTCAACCAGAGTGATTCCAATCTTCTGGCCACCAATAAGCAGAGTAGCATCAACCTTGTTAAGATTCCCCCACTGCCAAAGAACGCATGACTCAGTGGCTGTGACGGAGGAGATGAACCAGGCCTCTCTCGTCTCAGATCTGTTTAGTTTCAGGTTAATTAAACTGATGAAACTAAACTGATTCCATCATTTGTGTCCATTATAATTTCAATGCTAATCATTTTAGTAAGACACGGATTAGTAACATAAGATTTACTGTTCCTTTTCATTTCGATTCAAATTTCACATATGTTCCTATGCTAGTCTTTTTTCTGCTCAACTCTATCAAAAACACAACTTTTTTCCCAGTAGTTATTTTGTATTTTCCAAAAACAATTCATGTTGGGTTGCTCTATTATGGGTTTGCGGAAGGTTAAAATGGGTAAAGGTTTATCCGCGAGTTTGACCATTTTATCGACCCACGGTCAACCCGTAAACCCAACTCATTCAACCCATATTTTTTAATTATCCAGTTAACCCGTTACCTATCTAACCGTTACCCATTTGACCCATACTCGTCCGAGTTTAAAATTAAACAACCATCTTAACCCGCGGGGTATGGGTCAATATTGCCACCAATAGTTTCCAATGTTTCTCTTCCGGATCTCTTTAAGAAGAAAAAGGAAAAGACTATATCCTAGATCTTTTATGGGAGAATTTTGTAATCCTTGAGACTTTCAAGTATTGAGCGTAGATGAAAAAATCATTGTGTTTGACTTATTCTTGTCTTGCTATTGGAATAGAATATATTTTGGCTGTTAATTACTCATTGCGGTGTTGCTTTTATTAAAAATAGGTTAATTAGTACAGAGGTAAATTAAATTGTAAAGAGTGCTTGATTTCATCCATATCTTTATGACTAAATATTCATCTGCATCGCCTCTTTATCATTATGGAGATCGTCTATTCTCTAGTTGTTCCAGACACACTTCTTAATTAGTGATATAGAGTAGTTTTGTTCAACTTTCACCAAGATCATATATACTCTTTAGTTCCATAAACACTTGAAACAATGAGCTTCGTTCTTACTCCTTTGTGTCTTTGTGCATGAGCATGGGTAATGTTGGTTGAATAAAAGATAGTAACAAGTGTGTTTTCTAGGTTTTGTGTTGTAATTAGTAGGTCATGTCCATATACTCACTTCGCACAAGATTTTAAAGCGTCATACATATTTTTTAGGATGTAGTGATGTGAAACGAGAGAGAAGAAATTCACTGCCTGAACAAAAAAAACAAGGAAGAAGATGAGGAAAGCACAACTTCCTTCTCAAGTCATTGATGTTTTTCTCCCAAAGTTTAATTCCTGCCATCTCGCGGGCTGGAGACACGCTGCTTTTAACAAAATAGGAAAATATTACAATTATGTCACATATTAGCAGTGAACTTTTGAATTGTTTCATTAAGAGATTTCATTAAAGTGTCGTAAATAGTTTTTCGTAATCTTGGAACATTATAGAAAGTGTCGTATGTGGGTCACAAAAGAGACAACACATACAAAAAATGCCACAATTATGCCACAACTTCCAAGAAAATTTTAGATTGTGTCATGTATTTGCGACACATTTGTAAAGTGTCGTTGTCATAATCTTGAGTCATTTTAGAAAGTGCCGTATACATGTCACCAAAAATACAACACATCAAAGAAATGATACAATTCTGCCATATATTAGCAACAAATTAAAAAATGTGTTATCTAATTAGGACATTTAGCAAAGTGTCGTAAATAAATTATTGTGATCTTGGGATATTTTAGAAAGTGGCCGCATGTATGTCATATAACATGCAACAAATAAAACAAATGATACAATGCTGCCATAAATTAGCAACAAATTCATAATTGTGTCGTCTAATTAGGACATTTTAGTAAAGTGTCGTAAACAAATTATCGTAATCTTGGGAAATTTCAGAACGTGCCACATGAATGTCACAAAACATACAACACATCAAAGAAATGATACAAGTGTGACGTATATTAACAAAAAATTCTTAATTATGTCGTCTAACTATGACATTTTGGTAAAGTGTCGTAAATAATATGTCGTAATATTGAGATACAAAATAATATGTCGTAATATTGAGATACAAAATAATATGTCGCATATGTGTCACAAGAAAGGTGACATAGCAATAAAATGACGTAAAAATGTCGCAAATGGATGACACATTTCCATAAGTGTTGTAAATATATGACTTTTAAACATTGGTCGCACGTATGTACGTCGTAAAAGGTCACCTTTCTTATAGTGTTGGCTCTTTTAAATTTAGGACGATGTACAATTCCGATAGAGGAACTTGTCCCGGTGTTCTTCAATTAAATCAAGACACGGTTCCAAGTTCGGAACTACAGTCAGGCATGTTCAACACTATGGAGCATTAAAGGAAAATTCAAAGAACAAATTTAATGAAAATTAGGGCACGAGTGCCCCGCATATTTCACCTCAAAAATTCAACCCAAACCCTTCCTCTCCATTGAAAACCCTCAAATCATCCACCCACCCCATCCTCAAATTCTAAACACATCAAACCCTAGGATATGAATGGAGTGCAAGAACATTTCCGAATAAGGTGGGAATACCGAGACAACAATTGATGAAGATAAGGATGGGGAGGGGTCGGACGTGGTTACAATTGCCAAGACGCATTGTAGACCTCTAGAAAGGAGAATAGCTAGGAAAGAATTCATATTTTTGGTTTTCAATAAAATGGGTCGTTGCTTTTCCGAAGAACATGACAAGTGGTCTAGTTGGGAAGGGAAGATCGGTAGGACAATGGTAGAAATCCGTTATGATAATTGGCATGAAGTGCCTAAACAATACAAGGAGACATTATGGTTGGAGTGCAAAGTAAAGATAGAACAAATATCCATTCGAGTATGGTATTCTTCGCTATCTTTCCAAATATATATGTTGACATACTTTTATGTTAGTAATTAATGAATCAATCATAATTTCATTCTATAATTTATTTATGTCACACTAGAGTCCCTTTGAAATCGACACCCCAGACATGGATGACTTGAAAAAGAGGGCCATGTATATGTTATCCAAAAGTTGGCGAGGACACAAGAACACTCTATCAAAGGGATTACATCTTCTCGGATAAAAAGGGTGATCGACTATAGCTAACTTAAAACCCCATTCAACCGGAGAGTTTGGAGATTCATAAGGCAAAAGTGTTAGAGAATTTAAAAAATGTAGGTTTCACACAATATGGTATGTGATTTTTTATGTAAAAACTAAATATTTAAGATGACTACGATATTATTCCATAGGGGACTAGGGATGAAAAATAATTTTTTTTTTCATATTTGAACATATCTCCGGATAGGAATAGCCACGGGGAGCATGCATTGGCCGTGTTAGAGTTGTCAAAGAACAATTTGAAAGAGATATTTTTCGGCCGTCGAGAAAGGAATGTCTGAAGAGAGGGCACGAACATCGGTTAAGCCAATTGATGTGGAAAGGATTGAGCCGTGTGATCTATTCCACAAGGTTCAATAAAACAAAGAAGGTTGGTATGTCAAAGATACGACAATACGACTCGCGAAGAAAATGTTAAGAATTTTATGACAACCTACATTATAGTTATGAGAGAGTATATGTTTTGCTGTTTATTTTCATTATCCATCTCAAATACATAGGTTCAATTAAAAAATATATAAAGTTGAAGGTCATTTCATACCATCGGTTAGGCATGACATATCGTGCAAGGAAACAGGTAAAACCGACCACCCCGGACGTGCATTCTTGACACAAAGAGAGGCTTTTTGGATTGTGCGTTCTTACATCGGAGTAAAGCCATCAAGAATCAACATCTTGAAAAATGAGGCCCTCGTTCGTGACAAGCGATTGGAGTAACAAGAAATTTTGATTAGAAAGTTAATCGAGCACAGGGGTCTTCCTATACACGAGAATCTTGAGGATCTAACTAGCGGTCGGGAGCCTCCTTCGAGATGGTCCCACCACTCTCCAATGGACATTGAAGTTAAAAATAACGGAGTACCAAAGCCAACAGTTTTTTACGAAACCCTAGATAAGGCCATCTTAGCCACTGACAAAATTGTTAGACCATCGTACGTCAAATGACTTTCATCTCTGGCACAATACTAAGTAGGAATTATATATAAATATATATTATGCATGGGAATCAATTGTGCAAGTTTTACATAGATGTGGGTGAAAAGGTTGTACCCTTCCCTGTGGCCAATGGTATTTTAAAGAATAAATGAAACATAATCACTCAAAAAAAAATTGGGGATTGCAAGGGTTTCTATGGTGAAACCCTTCGTCCACAATACGGCTTTGCCAGTTCCTGATGGGGAGTACAAGAATGTAGGACCCGCATAAGAAATATTCCTCCTTTGGCCCCGGCGTCTAGTTTACTTTTGATCCGGAGAGGGATGCCCCTTTGAAAGAAATACGGTGGACACCCATAAAAGAAATTTTGCAAGCACAAAAATTCACCAAAATATCAAACAAAATAGCACTAGTGAGATAGGGGGTACCGCCTTTTGTTCGCTTACCGTCCTACTGGATCTCGTCATATGAGCATAACTCAAAATACTGCTTTTCAGGGAATGAATGCGTATTTGGTAGGCGTCGAGATATCATCAGATTATGGAGTGGTTTTGAAGATTTTGTGGGTGTGACCAAGTCAACCAAACAATCATATCCCTATTTCTAATGTAAGTGTGACTATGGTTTCCGTATTAAATTTCATTATACGTCTAACATCATTCTCATTGATATCCTATTCATCATATTCAAAGGTAAAAGGTACTTGTACTACTTTGCTAATCAAACGGAGAAGAGATGGGCAGGCTATTTGTGTTGATGATTCAAGGAATTGGGTATTCGGACCAAGAGCAGATCGAATACATGCATAAAAGCATTGGCCGAAAGAATATAAAATTCTTCATTGCACCCTACATTGAGAGGTGATGTTTTTCTATTTGAATAATGTCAATTAAATTGTTTCTTTTTATTGATCACAAAATATTTTATTAGTAAAATTATTTTGATGTAAGGATCATTGGTCTTTGATATTGATTGTTCCAGACAAGAAATGTGTGTATTAGATGGATCCATTGCACTACCAACCTTCTCAAGAATTTGTAGATATTTTCAAGAGTGCGTTCGCTGAGCTTAATATTCAGAACAACTTACGCGTACTCCAAATCAAGGTTTGAATTTACTAATTATGAAAACCACGTATTTTTCTGACACTAATTATTGTTTAATAATTTACATTTAAATGACTTAGACAAGAAGCAATCAACAACATGGGAATGCGGGTACTACGTAATGTTATATGCAGCCGAGTGCGTTAAAGATGTTTTGTTGGATTACCTAGAAGTGGAAAAGGTAATTATTTATTTCATAAACATTTAAATTATACATATTTTAAATGTAAACTACTAGAATCCTACTAATGATTTCATATAATGTAATGTCCATAGATATTTCCAAACGAATCCAAGCCTTACTCACAAGAAGACATCAACACATCAAGATTTTTTTTGGCAAGACATCTAATAAATGTCTGATCCTCAAGTCTTGGAAAACCAAATGTGGTAGCATAACTTACATCTTAACATCGTGACATGTATTTTGCGGAATTAAAAATGTATGTTTCTGTTCTTATATATTGGTAGTTGCTTGATTAGTGTTACCTATGGATTTTTTGGGAACTAGCATCACGACGTTCATTGTTATGTAGGGTAATTTATTTATGCATTTTGAGCGGAATAGAATCTAGGAGAAATCTATTCCTATGTATAGATAAGTTCTAGTTTACTCGTATCTATACATTTTTGAAATATTGCCCGATTGTGTTTATATTAATGGAAATCGGAAGGTTGTGTTTTATGGCTATTGTATTCGGGATTATACACAAAAAGAAATTTTTACCATTCCTCACGATAATAAATCTGAATTTGGAAGTCGTTCCTCTGCACAGGTCACAAATTACCATAGACATGAAGGCATGTTCCTCAATCATAGAATGTTTCAAATTTGGAACGTAAATTACAAATCATCCACCAAATCGTCAAAAATTAATTTATCAAAAGATTCATGGGCCGATTCCGAAAAAATATTTATATGTCAAAATCCATTTCAGGTACCGGAACTGGTATTTTTTTCTGATGCCAGAACTGATAGAGATTCCAAGACGACTACCACCATAAATGAAGACATTCCACAACTTGATCAAACATTCAAGGGTTATGTTTGGGATCATGTAAGTGACATGGTTGGACCGATGCCAAGGTAAAACATGAAGGTTAGAGATGCGGAATTGAATGCTTTGATGGTTTAACTTCATGATAAAGAGTTCAATAATAAGTCGTCTAGGGCTTGGATTAATTATTCAAGCTTGTCAATTAACTGAAGACGTCGTGAAAAACACTATACTATTTTTTTGCTGGTTTTTTAAGAGGTAGTGTGATCTTTGTAAAATATTGTAAAATTATTTCATTTTTGTGTTGATTGGACTGATAGCTCGGTCATGTTTTCTTTGAAGAGCTTAATTTCGAAATACAGTCTGTTAGGGTTTAGAATTTTCAGTTTTATTTTGATTAGAGTCAGATTCGGTAAGATTAGATACGGAAATCTTCTTCAAGGTTACTTCTTGAAGAATTTCGACCAAATAACCATAGGTTACAATTTATTTTAGGTATTTTAGTTAGATATGGTTTTAGCTTCTTAAAGCTGTCGTAAGTCGATTCAGTTTCCAGTTGTGATTAGGGTGTATGGCCGAGATATACCTTATAAATAGGGGGCACTTGTACAACGAAATTTCACCTTTTATCAATCATATATTCAGAAATTTTGAGTTATAATCATTTCTTACGAGCGTCTTCACTGTTTCTTAATCTTGCGGGTTAATTAAGTATCAATAACCTTGTGAACTAATTCCGCGGGTTAGTTGGAGAGCAAGTCTAGATTGAGAGTACCCCGAGGGCTAGATTCTTAAATTTCATGTAGCACACTTGGTTGGACAAGATTCCTCGTGTTTTCAAGATCTCAAATTTTGCAAACTATAATCTTCTCAAGGAGATTCATATTAGTTGGTATCAGAGCAAAGCGAAAGATCCTTGTGTCCGAAAATCTTCAAGGGTTTTTGAGTTCTTTCTTATTTTTGTTTTTGAAATTTTCTTACTAGGAGGATTGAATCTAGAGTCGAAGGGTCCGAGAGTTAGAATACTTCGGTATTACTCTCCACCTTTACCTCCATCAATCATGTCAGGTGGACGTCGAAGGGTGTGAGTATTAATAAGTATTATCTGCCTTAACCTCCCTGGTCAATTTTGTAGTTTTTGGGTAGCTTATACAGTTTATGTGCTTGCTATATTTTTTGTCCACTCTTCCGAACAACTATTGCATGCTCATAGTCCTATTTGTTTTCTTTATCGTTCTTTGATTTCGTGATCTTGAATTATTCTTTGTTTCTTGATTACACCTTATACAAAAAAAGAGTTTCTTTTGTGTCTTTACAGATATAGTGTCATATTCTTGATCCTTACGATCTTGAATACCTCGAAGTTTATTTGAATTACGAGGAAGTTGTCGCAGATTTCTTATTCCAAGTTCTATATAGCTGATTTTGGGTTCCAAACTTTTTGGGAAAAAAACATTTAGCAGAATTTTTGGTTTTGAAATCGGGAAACGATGGTTTAAAATCTGAAATTTGGGGCTGTTTTGTAATTTTCAAAAGTGTGGGGCTGTTTTGCAATTTGAGTCCATCTCTTGAAAGACGGTATTTCCATAAGTCATGGAAAGCCCAAGGTTTAAAGTGTAAATTAGAAGAAATTAAGATAAAATTTTCTGGTTATATGAACCAGGTTATAAAATTTATAACTACTACACGTTACATAATAAAAGTTTAATATTGCAAAAAAGACTTTTTACCTTTTATTATTATAATTAAACTCCGTCTTTCCATAAGCTTATGGAAAGACCGTCTTTCTCAAGACTTTGCCTTGCAATTTTTTTAGAAAATTTGGAAATTGCACACGGTTGGAATTACTTGGGAAATAATAATCCGATTTTGAATGGTTTATTTTTAATAAGAGTAGAATTTATAGCTGAAAAGAAGAAGAAGAATGAAATCCGATTTGAAAAGGGAAAAGAAACAAAATCCTAATTGGAATCGGAAAAGGGAGTTTATGGGAGTTTGGTCATGGGAATTGTAGATGAAATTTTATCTTGGGCAGCAAATAAGTAAAAAAAAAAATATTTTTTAAGGAAGGATTAGTGTTGGGATAGTTAATCCAAATTGATTTTGGAAAAAAGTTTATTCAATTTTCGGAACTTATTTGCCTCCTATATAAAACATGCATTATTGTTTTGATCATAACTTTTTCATTACAGCTCTGATTCGTGCCATTCAAATTGCACTTTGTTCATTATTCTTTGTAAAATTTGTAATTTCAGATCATAGAGCCAAATTTTGAGTTTATATATTTATAAGCTTCGAAATAATATCTGCAATACTCTTCTCCTATATTGCTTTGAATTTGCGGTGAATTGATTGATTGCCCTCTCATTAGCCTTCACCTTGTGATTTGTGAGTTTTATACCCTTGGTGAGTGACCTTAATAAACAAAGGGAAGTGGGGACATTTTTATTACTGGCAGTTTATTTTTTTAGCAGCTTAGCAGAGATGGCGGATGATAATCCATTCGTCCCGCCTTTTGTTAGTGATCCCAACAGTGTGCCATTGAAAAACACATCCAATAGTAGATGTGGTGAGCAGACACAAGATGAGGCACCAGAAAGTTGGGAGCGACATCGTATCAAACCTAATGACACACGTTGATCTAGATCGCTTTGCTGTCACATTAGATGCACTAATGAGTGAGGTGCAGAGATTGGTGAGAATATTTGACAGCTTGACAGCACCTACACCACTATCCATGACCATGAGGGATGACCCTCATGATTTTTTTTTGCAAATTCCAATGTTATGCTTGTTTCGATGAAGGTTCCAATGAATTGGAAAGTCAATCACACCGAGGAACTTCAAGAAGGCATCACTATAATAGAAATCATGATTATGGAAGGAGGACAAGGGCCAATTAGAGTTCAGGTTCATGTTTAGATTCTGCTCAAGAAATCAAGGGATTGAAGTATGATATCACTCGATTCGATTGTCAACACAATCCGGTGAAGTATCTAGAATGGGAGCGACAGATTGAGAATCTGTTTGATCTCAACAACTATCGGGATAAAGAAAATTTTAAAGTGGCACAATATTCCTTCACACACTATGTGTCTGAATTGTGGAAAAATGTGAAAGTAAAGAGAACTTACTGGGAAGAAACCTTTCTCCACCTGGGAGAGATTGAAGATCGAGATTCGCCATTATCCTGTTTCGCTTACTTATCTAATGGAACAACATTCTTATCTGGCCAATATGAAGCAAGGAAATAGCACAATTGATGAATACTTAAAAGATCTCTTGTTGACCATGACAAGGGTCGGGATGAAAGAAGACCACGCATTTATAAAAAATATTATTCATTAAAGGGCCGAGCGAGAACCTTCAAATGCCAGTCAAGATTCAACATCACATATTCATAGTTGTTTTTTTATTAAATAACGGTTGGTTGAGAGTACTATGCAGCCAAAGAAGCAACAATTCGGTTTTCCTAGTCAAAGATTAGGGTTTTACTCTGGAAATCCTAGTTCAAACCGAGGTAGAGAGGCACCAATGGGAGGCAGAGGGTCGGTCCAGACCTACTCCAATCTAATTTACAATTCCAATGATAGAAGATCTGTGTCATAGACTTCAAACCAACAGTCTACATGAAATTCAGATAAGTCCACTGTCTCTTTATCAAATTCGGTTTCAGTTAACACTCCTACTTGTTTTCATTGCAAAGAAAGAGGACATGTTCATAGTAATTTTCCCCATGCTCAATTTTTTACAACCATTAAGGAAGAAGATGAATATGCTGATATGCCACCTCTCTATGAGAGTGGAGAAGAGTAGGTAGATGAGGAGATCATCATAAATGATCAAGGTGGACAAGGTCAGGAAACACAAGGTAATGTCCTAACATTGAGAGATTTGAACTCTCAAGTGGCCAAAGCTCAGGTACAAAGACTTAATATTTTTCATACTCGTTGCCTTGTGAAAGATAAGAACTGTTTACTGATTATAGATTGAGGATCTTGTGCTAATACTGTTTCCAATATTCTTGTTAAATCATTGTCATTCCTGTTACTACTCATCCACCACCTTATAAAATCATTTGGTTAAATGGTAATGGTGAGATTAAGGTCAGCAAACAATGCATGATTAACTTTAAAGGAGATTATTAGAACTACCTTTGGTCACGGAGGATCAAAGTCACTGCAAGAGAAGTCACTTACGGTCCATAAAAACCACCTTTAATCGATCGATCCTACACTAGTGTTTTAAACTAAAAAGCATACTTATAAATTTTCTGTGTAGGGATCATTGGAGATTAATTTTCATTGCTCTAGATGCTAAGAGTGTGTATTGGATGGATCCATTGCACTTTCAACCTTCACCAGCATTTGTAGATATTTTGGAGATTGCATTCAAGTAGCCTAATCGACAAAATGACATACACGTAGTCGAAAACAAGGTTTTAATTACTACAATCGTTACTCACTAAATGAATTCAATTTCATTCATACTAACTTATATGCAATCACATTAATTAGTATAAGAAACAAGTAAAACATGAGAGTGTGGGTACCACAATGTTATACATAGCTGAATGCATTAAATATGCCTGGTTAGATTACCTAGAGATTGATAAAGTAAGTATAAATTTCATCTTATTCAATTACATTTTTTAAATATTTTTTTACTAGGATAAACTACTAACCTACATGAAACTAATTTATTACATTGTAATGTCCACAGATTTTCCAAATGAATGCAAGACGTATTTATAGGATTTCATCAACATGGCAAGAAATTGTTTAGCAAGACTTCTAATAAATGTCAAATCCGCAACTCTTGGAAGAACAAACATGGTATTATGAAACATATCTCAAAACTAGTGGGACGTATTTTGTGGAATAGAATTTGAATAATTTATATTCCACTCTATATATTGTTGCTTGATTAGCATTGTCTACAGATCCTTTTCGAAACTATAATGTTTAGAAGTTGTAGTGTTTGTCTATAGATTAGCATTTGTAGTGTTAGAAGTTGCTAAAGTTTATATGTTATGTGCGGAACAGAATCAACGTGATTTTTATTCTTATGTATAGAAGATTGCTAATGTAGATATGTCTATACATTTATATAAACTCTACGAATGTATTAGTAATTTTTTGGAAACACCATCTCTCTGTTTTGCGGTTATTTTTGGCCAGGTTTATTATAGAAAATTACATATAACCACTACAGATGGATTGCCTTACGAGTTTGGAAATAAGTCCCATCCAAATCCTAAGGGCCGATTTAAATTTTCTGAACTCGGAACCAATAGAATCGGGTACATTTACGAACTCAAAAGTAAAAATTATACCACCCAATCAACAAACCAAGTTCATACCAAAATGGCACCCAATTCAGAAACTGGTAAGGATTTCGAGACAAAAATGGTAATATGAGCCGTGGGTTCAATCAAGTTCCGAGCTCGGAATTGTAATAGCTGATGCTAATTCCTAACTCGTAAAATCTAATAAATGAATAACAGATTATATACTAAAAAACAAGGTTTGACCAAATTTTAGACTCAATTTGGAAACTATTACATCGGCGCTGACATTACTTCAAGTACTAGACCATTATTTCTTCCAATATCATAAATGACATGCCGGGCCGATGAAAGCATAGAGGTTCCAAACTCAAAAGACATTTAAATGTGCTACCTCTGTCAGAAAGATGACAGAAAATAACTGCCTTCTATGGGTTCATTTCAAGGTGGTTCTCAGAACCACCTTTGATCAAGGAGGATCAAAGGCAAGTCCAAAGAAGGCAACTTGTTTGTGATTTCTATAGTTTGATAGAACTCCCTTTAATCGCCCTTTCCCACACTAGTGGGGAATGTTCCTAAATCTCTCATTCTTCTTTGGTAACTTCGGATCAAACTCCAGAGTTCTCCAATAATCAGAGGACTTTACATTGTTAAACCTAGAAGGCCAACTGTCTATCTTCCTCGGCCTAAGATTTCTAGTTCTAGATGATCTAGTATAAACACACATGCATTTTTTTTATCCACATGCATTATGCAGGGCACCTCTGTAAGCCTTGGGTTGAAGTCCCCCATATACTTAATGTCCCCAATAATTCCAACTAGAAGATGACTTATAAGGCCTTAAATTTACCACCTTATCATGCTTAAAATACCATTCTATACAATAATCAAGATATTTGAACAACTAGCCATTAAATATAAAAGACTAGTGTTTGAAAAAACCTAGTTGTTGGTAGTGGAGCATATTCCATCCATATTGAGGATACCACCTCTCTGCTCCGGGTTCCTGAATGTTATCACAGGGCTCCAACATTGAGCTCTCGGAAAGCTTGAATTCCTTGTAAGACTTTCCAAACAGCTTCTTGAAATCATTGCTCTTCTCCTTGTCGTATACAGGTTGTAGGTCTCAGTAAACTTGTTTTTGAGAGATTCCTTTAACTTTGATACTTATAAACCTTTTCAAAATCCTTGCAATAGAGTTATATCACAAAAAAATCTGAGCCAAAGATCCACCAAATTTCAAAGTGTGATACAATAGAGAGAGGTAGTTGTGGAAGTAAGGATGAGAAGGAATATGGAAATGTAAAAATTTGAAAATATTTACTTTCCTTTTCCTCTATAAGTGCACCCTTACATTTTCTCATTCCAATGTAATGATTACCTCTTTTCACCTTCTATCCGTCATATCACAATATGCCCATAAAGACTCCAACTTCCAATATGCACACTTCTTCAATATTTTTTGTTCGTTTTCTCCTTTTTCGATTTTTTTTGTATTTCTTCTAATATGTGTACATACAAGAATAAAATCACACGATGCTTGAGGGAAAAAATTCCTCAAATTCGAGACACACGTAAGTGTTTTATGAGGAGCTCAAAAGTTGCAGAGTCTAAATCCTTTGTAAATATATCAGCATATTGTTCCGATGTTGGAACATAAGCAACCACTACTTCCTTCTTTTCAATAATATCCCAAATAAAATGATGCCTTATATATCAATGAGCTCTGTTCGAGAATGTCGAACTGGATTTTTTGATATATCAATTACAGTTTTGCTGTCACATAATACTTTTAGAAGCCCTTCTTTACTTCCATAATCATTCAACATTCATTTCATCCACAATAACTGTGCACAAAAACTTCCAATAGCAAGATACTCAACTTCATCAGTTGATAAGGAGATCGAAATTTGTTTCTTAATATACCAAGAGACCAGATTTGTACCAATAAAAAAACATCCACTTATGGTTCTTTTATAATCATCTGCATTACCACCCCAATCAGAATCACTATGACCAACAGAAGAGAGTCTTGAGTTTTAGAATACCAGATACCATACTTAGAAGCCCCACTAACTCATTGAATTACCCTTTTGACTTCACCCTAGTGAAATTCCTTAAGACCAGCTTGAAATCTTGCACACCTCATACGCTAAATATATATATATATATATATATATATATATATCTAACCGAATTGCTGTGAGATACAGTAAACTCCCAATCATAATCATGTACAATGTATGATCAACTCCAACTCCTTTATCATTTTTCACCAATTTATTAGTAGCCCCCATTGGTGTTTGTATAACTTGAGAATCACACAGAATAAACTACTTTACCGAAATCAGGGCAAAATTAGTTTTATTTATAAGCATGCCACTCCTTTCTTGTTTCACTTGAATTCCTAAAAAAAAGGTGAGTTCTCCAACCATACTTATCTCAAATTTAGCCTGCATCAAATTTAAGAAATCATGTACCATAGATGATGAAGTAGAGCCAAATACAATATCATCAACATAAATATGAGCAATCCAAATATTTGATGATTTGTTAAAGACGAATAAGGTGTGATCCACTTTCCCTCGACGATTACGTTTATGAATAAGAAAGGTAATGATTCGCTCATATCACGTCTTTGGTGCTTGTTTTAGTCAAAACAAAGCTTATCTAGTCGATATACGTGATGTGGAAAGTGAGGTCCCTCAAATACTTTAGGTTATTCGACGTACACTTCTTCATTAACTATGCCATTTAGGAAAGCAATTTTGACATCCATCTGGTACAACGTAAATTCAAAGTGTAAGCAATAGCAAGTAAAATCCGAATAGATTATAACCTTGGAAACTAGTGCAAATGTCTCGTCAAAATAAACTCTTTCAACCCGAATGACCATTAGCATCGGTATTGTTCTTGAAGATCCATTTTATTCCAATAAAATTTACACCTTTAGGTTGAGGAGTGAGATACCATACATCATAGCATTCAAATTACCCAAGTTCTTCTTGCATTTCGGAGAGATTGTACGAGTTCTCTTGATACTGTGTTTAGGTTGCACCTGTGTTGTAATATATGATATTGCAGTGAGAGTGGATGTTCCAACATATTGGTCTTCATCAGGTTCAACAGACCTTTTTGAATGATCGGATGTTCCAACATGATCTTGCTTGTTAGTTCTGTGTTGGAACATAGTATGAATCTGGTTCATCTTCTTTTTCACCTAATACCTGCTTATCATTGGAATCATCTATGATGACATTAATATTCTTGAGTATTTGTACGAATATTTTTCCCTCTATAAGCTCATTTGTTCATAGAATATCAAAGAAAAATTCCAACATCATTGAGGCTGTCAAACTTTGCTAGTTCCTCTCTATCTCTTAGACTATAACACTTGCTCCAAAAAAACATGATAATATGAGACATTTGGCTTTCCTTTATTTTGGATTTCGTATCACGTCTTGCTTGTGAATGGACGAAGGTACACTTGGTTTATAGTATAGCAAGTTGTATTGATGGTGTCTGCCCAGTAATTCTTATGATTTCCTTTCTATGCAAGCATGACTCGAGTCATTTGCTGTGGAGTCCTCTTCTTTCTTTCCACAATGTCATTCTGTTGAGGAGTGATTGGTGAGACAATTCGTGCTAAATGCCAAGTTCATCACAGAAATTACTAATGGGAGTTCTCGAATTTCCTACCATGATAACTATGAATTTTAATAATTTTCCACCCAGAATTCCTTTCTCCATTTTGAATTTGATAAACAAACAGTGTCAGATTTTTCTTTAAGAAACACCAACCAAGTGTATCTTGAAAATTTGTCAACACACACAAAGGTATACTTCTTGCCATTTACACTAAGTGTATTTACTGGACCCATCAAATCCATGTGTATTAATTCAAGTGATCTTGAGATGGTGATAGACTGAGCTGATTAGTGAGGTGATCCAATTTGTTTACCTTGTTGACAAGGTCCACATACATTTTCCTTTTAGACAGTCGGTGTAGGTATATCTCGTATTGCCTTTAGGTTGGTAATTTTCACAAGGGTTTTGTAGTTGATATGACCAATCTTCCTATGTTGCGTAGTTCTTTTATCTTGTTTTAAACTTACACATTTAACTTCCTGTTCCAGCAAGTAACAGTTATCTGAAGATCGAATCCCAGAGAGTACTTTATCTTCACCATGTTTCACTATGCATTTGTCTTTATGAAACTCTACAGTCATATTGTCATCACACAACTGAGTGATACTCAATAGATTTGCCTTCAAATCTTCTACAAGAAGAACACTTGTAAAGATAGGGAATCCTTTTATCTGAAATTCACCCTTTCTAACTATTAGACTATTATTTCCATCACAAAATTAAAAAAATCCACCATCGCATGGTTTGATTTTGTCAGATACTATTGAGTTCTTGTTATGTGTCGTGAAAACCCACTATCAAAGTACCACGAGTCTCTTGAGTGTGCAATAAGATAAGTATGAGCAACAAGGCAAGTATTTGTGTGTTTCAGAATCCATATCTTTCTGACCATCTTTAATCATCTGATATCATCTATCTTGGAACATGCAGATAGTTGTCGTTCATTCATGATGTCTATGAGTAGTTTAACATAGTGATCTTCTGTATGTCCGTGATAGGTGCAGTAGCTGCAAATAAGGGGTTTTCGTTGCTGCATTTTGATCAATTTTCTCTTCATTTCATGAACCTCTACCTTGAAGTCTACAATGTCGATAGATGGTTTTTCATATGCTATACCTTGTCGATCTACAAAGTTCTGACCTATAGTGAGTATATAATCTAACTTGGCCTTTCCAGTGTCCAACTTGTTAAATGTTGCATTAGCCAGTTTAGGTATATTCGTTGTTGAGCTCAGTTTCAGTTTCAACTGCTCAATCTCTCTATTGATTTCTACAACTAGAAACAACAACTCATTCTCCTTATCAGCAAGTTGATTTTTCTCTATTTTCAGAACTTTATTTGAGTCAACAACTTTCAACCACATCTCATACATTTTTTCATATGTGGTGTATATATCTTCATCACTCGCATCCTAACCTTTATCATCACTAGAGGAGTTGTCAGGACCTGGCTTTTCTATGTTGGAATATATTGTCTTGTCTGTCTGTGTTATGTTGGAACCCGTAACGTCTGTTTCTCATACATCATGTAGTTTTTCTCCAAATACTACATTATTGCTACTAAATTCCTCTTCATGTTTCTCTCTTTTTCATCTTCACTCCATGAGGTTACATATGACTTCCCTTGCTTCTTTCGAGTATTAGCATGTTCAGCTTGGATGTGTCCATATCCCTCACATTCTCTGCATTGAATTCTTCTTGCTTGCTTTGTTTCACCACTTTGATTTCTTAAGAACTGCCGATTAGGCTATTCCATTCGAGTTCTATGATTATTACCAAGGTCTTGATCTTGAGGTGTATTACCGCTGAATCTTTATTGATATTTTTTATTCACCATTTTCTTCAGCATTTCTTAAGAAATTCTTTGTGATAAATGCAAGTTCTTCAATACCATCATCACTATCAACTTCATAAGTGATCCTTGGCGACGAAATCTTGAAAGCCAACTCCTTTTGCATTTGCATCGTAGGATGTTCCAACGTCATATCATAGGTTTGCAATAGTCCCATTAGTTTGTCTAGAGTTATGGTAGCCACATCTCTTGCCTTTTCTATTGCAGCAACTTTTATAGCAATTTTTTAAGGAAGTGATCTCAAAGTCTTTTTCACCAGTGTGAACTCCTTGTAGATTTTACAAGTTGATGCAACATACTGGTGATATCTCTCAGTTTCCCATTAAACACAACAATATTATTATCCTCCTCCATCTCTAACTCTTCAAACTTTGTGGCCAATATTTATTGTTTAGATTCACGTACTTGACTTATTCCTTCATGCACGGTCTGTAAAATAGTCCATATTTTCTTTGCCTGATGACATGTAGAGATGAGTTTGAACGGATTTTCATCCACTACATTGAAGATAGCATTTAATGCTTTAGAGCTAGCCATTGAAGCCTTCAATTAATCAAGAGACCATGATGCCTTAGGTTTAAGCTTTGTTTTCTTTCAACTAGATTTTCCTTCTTTTAAGCTAGATTCTTCTTCTTTTGAACTGGATTCTTCTTCCACAATGCTTTCAGTTGGTGGATTCCATTTTGTTTTTGACACAGTACCAAGCCTATTCATCCAGTGAATTTATGAAAACTCTAATTCATGCCTTTCAGTAGTTGTCCTTTGTTCCTTCTAGCAGTGGAGCCCGAGAAACAAACGCTCATTCTTTGGTCTCTATTGGTAAAACCGAATCACACTAGTTCCTTGACACAACCATGGTAAGAATAGGTGACTTAGATGTGATACCAACTGAAATTTGGTAATTTGGTTTCACCTAATTAATTCAGTACTTACTAATGTGAAAAACAAAACTTATCTAACCAAGTATTCAATAAAGTAAATCATAAAGAAACATGAATTAGTTACATAGTTCGGTGAAATTCACCTACATCTGCAGGGCCTGGCCCAGTTCAGAATAAATCCACTAATCAGAAAGATACAGTACAAAGTACAACATTCAATTATATTTATCTTGTCTAATTACAACGTGTGGATTTTGGAAGCACCCTTTGCTATAAATCCGCTTTGATCAGAATCCTGCCGACCTCAAACTCGTTAACACTGGATCTCCTCCTCCCGAGTAATTAAAGTATACAATTTTGAACTTGATCAATAGGTTATGATGATGTTGGAACACAGACAAAAGTTCTTGAGCACTTCTCGGAATATATAAAAATATGAATACAGATTTTCTTCTATTAAAAGTGAAAGTAACTTAGTCGAATTGTCTTCAATTTAGAACATTCACACACGCCATGTTCTGTGCGAGAATAATTCCTTACATCTCAAATTCTGATTACAATAAAATTCCTTGGAGATAGGAATTATCAAATCCAATCCCTTAAAGAAAGGAATTAAAATATATTCCATCCAATCAAACCAATCCTTTGTGAAAAGTATATTATCATATAAATTCCAATTTCCATAAATTCAATCGCATAAATATAGGAATTGATATATTCTTCAATCTCATACTTGGAAAAAATATTTCATTTACGGATTTCTTCAACATCTTCCTATTATAGCACATATCTCCTTGTTCGATGTTTCTACACAAACTATTCCATATTTGCATAATTTTCACAAATCACCAATTGACTAAATATGGACTTTACACTAGTTGAAAACCTTTGATTAAAGACATTAATCGAAGGCGTTTCTTGAGAAACCACCTTTAATGAAGACCCGAGGGAGGTTCCAAATTCAGAAATCCCCCCCAAGCTACCCCAAAAAAAGTAAAGGAGATTTTATATTGATTAAAGACGGATGTTGAAGAACCGCCTTTAATGGACATCAATTAAAGGCGGTTCTATTGAAAAACCGGCTTTAATAAAGTATCTTTGTTCCCAAGTATATATAGCAGCTACATTTTCCTTCTCCCATTAGTTTATTTTGATAAAACTAAGTACTAAAGGTCGTCGTTCATTCTTTCCTTCCCCCCTTACTTGTTTTAACTCCAGATCCCAATTTCCCCAATTTTTCTCTCCTTCTCTCCTTCTCACCCCGTATTCACAGTTTTTTTGGACCTCGGAAATTCATAACCGATTTCAGACCCCAATAGAAGGAGGTTTTCATACCGCTTTTGATTGAATTGATCTAAGTCAGGACTAAAGAAGGCATTAAAAAGTTTCTTCTCTAGTCTGATATAACCGCCTTTAATCAAGACTTCTACACTAGTATTACAATGCCAATTTAATTATTTGTTAAAGTGCTTTCTCCAGTTCGATATAACCGCCTTTCAAGGCTTCTCCCACTAGTGTTACAATGTCAATTTATGTGTTGGATGTAATGTTGGTGTGTCTATGCATACGTGTTCCTTTAGAATGTGTGAAAGGAAAGAGAAAAAAAATCAAAGTTACATCCCAAACAAAATGGAGAACCGTACAATTAAAGTGGTCATCAAATCTCACACTCTTGTATATAAACAAACTGTTTAAAGATGGGAAGGTTTTACAGTGCTCTGCATCTTTCTGCCTTTCCTCCCAAAACATTCCTTGATGAGTCTGTCTTCCTCTTTATGCCCTTCACATAAGGAATGTGGAGGAAGCAGCTCAGGCAATCGAATCCACCATTGTTCCCTAGAGAGGATTGAAGTGGTTGTGTTGGTAATCATCCGATAAAAATGCCTAACCAAAACTTCTTGTCAAATCCTCCAACATTTAGCCTGGAGGACATCATTGCTTATAGGCATGGTCAGACTTAGATATGTTTCCTGATCAATACCCACGTATCAGGGACGGACATCAATCCCTTAATCAAGAAACTTCCTATGTTCATCATGCAACTCATTATCGTCACATCTGTTACCCGAATCCTTCTCCTCCTCGCCCGACCTCTTCACCAACCTCGTTTTGCTGCTGAGTATTTGGTGAGTTGTTGGTATGCCTTGAATACGTATTAGCCTCTTTGACAGGTCGGCACAGGGGGTCTCGCTTGTATCAGAGCTTCTGGTATTAGAGGATCTGCTTAGATCCGCGGTGGGTCTATCAGATTTTGGGTTTATCAGATCGGGATGGTCGAATCTAGGGTGGTCGGATCTCAGATCTGATCGAGGAGAAAGATGGCAGCGCTGAACGTGAAGGTAGACAAGTTTACTGGGAGG
>JAULKM010000006.1:17213977-17230656 GCA_032355605.1 Rubia tinctorum | reverse complement strand
GAAAGATGTTCTGGTGTATCCTTACAGAAAAGTGGAAGTCCACGAATGGCTTGCACACGAACCTGCAAATTATAATCACTAATCAACAGGACAGGACTTAAAAACTAGGATAAATCAGGTCCAAGAGGGGTAAATTTGACATGAGCACGTGAAAGATTCTTATACGCAGATAGGCCCTGGATTCATATAAGGAGGCTTAGGCAGTACTTCTAGAGAAATGTCAAGATGCAACCATGCTCAGAGTTGGAATACGATAACAAAAGATTAGAAGTTCATGTATTAAACAACAAAGAAAAACTAAAGACACCAGATAGCTCCTAAGACTCTAGTCGATACTGGTAAATTTTGAAATGACTGATATGCCCTGAAATATTCAATATAAAGTTGAGCCTTGCTCAAACAATGTATGATACTAATAGGATAAATTATGTTGTTATGTACATAGAAAATGAGGCCAAAAATTATACAAGTCAGGAAAGGTTCTCATGGCAGGGTCTTTTACAATCTTCTTGTGATTGAAACAATAAAACAAAAGGCTAGCAGTAGTCAGGTGACTTCTTGGTGCAATCCTCTTACAGAACTCCCCTTCAGTCTTAACATAGTACTGCAATCATGAAATAACTACATATGTAATCAATAGATCAAAAAAGGATAATTCAATCATTAGGATAATGGACCCTTGGCCTACAAAGGATTTTACAGTCAATTATTCATTTTTCAGGCGTAGAACTAGAATCGTCGCATACTATGTCTTGTTCCTCCTATCTCTATGTTACCCGAGCATTTCACAAGGCACTATTACTGGTCCACTACTTCCTGCTAGCTCCAACTAAGATATAATAACCTGGTCTGTAAACAATCAGAGCACAGGATACTTTCTTCAAGGTTGATAACAAAAATTGCATTAGGTGCAAGATATCTCCCCAGTATTTTCATTAAGAGAACACAGACAAATACAAGAAAAGGATATTGTACACCTCCCATGAGTAGGTCATTTCAGAAAATTTCTAGGCCCTTAATGTGATAGCAAAATCAAGTAAATGTGGTACAAAGCTGCATTTGATATCAAAGTTGCTCCATGGAAAATGTTACAATCAGGTCTCCTTCGTTTTTGTAGCAATATCCATTGTAAATTTCCATGATGCATTGCAAACATTTTTCACTCCACTGAGAATACTTCATCCAATCTTCACACCATATATATTCAACATGAAAGATGAAAAACCTCTCTTCCAAAAGATTTAATAGGGTGAGGTTAGTGGCATGCCAAACATCTTTGGGTGCCTAGTTAATATGGCGAAATACTTCCAAACATGCTACAGAATGCCATGTACACCAATGCTGCTAACCAGGAACTATACTGAAACAAACAATCAGAACTGTAAATTTCTCCCTAAATAGTATGATATCTGCTTGTATTCACCAAACTCCTCAAGGCGTAGGCTTCAAACTGCTAGATGAAAGAAAGGTTGTTTATCTAGACCACAGCCCTCCTTCACAAAGCAACATATGTAAAACTGCCCTACTCCAGCAGGCTAACACCTCATTATAATGAATGCACTTTAAGAAGTGAATTACAAATTGCCAGCAAGGCAGAGAGTAGTAGATCTCGTCACTTTTAAACGCCACGTCAAAATCTCAAGAGAAACTCTTCCCCATGCTATATGCGCAAATACGCATGTGCTCATCAACCCACAAGGCGGTCAATATACCATTTCCTCACTAGTCAACCAAGGAACAAACTAACAAAATTACTTTGAGACTGAGAACCATTTCATGCAGAAAAAAGACCATTTGAGTCATCTTCAAAGGAGTTCATTTACAACGTCACAGATTTCTTATACAAATATATCTGCACTGTAACAGATTAGCAGCGTATCGAATCTGTTTTTCTACTATCGAAGTTCCATTCAAGTTGACGCGTCATACAAGAGCGAAAGAAACCTCAGCCTAAAGTTCGGAACTAGTAGAACCTCTACCAATTCAATTTCAAAATTCCGCCCAAATATAGCCCACATAAATCATACTACCAATGGAGAAGCTTCAGTCCAGATCCGAGAACTACAAATTACTACACCAATAACAAACAAGCAGCAGACAGATTGTACAGATCTTCCTACAGTCTTCGTGATCCCCTTATAACAATATATAATTTTTCTGACATTAGGGAGACTCTCGGATCACATGCCCCTTTTATAGCAGTTGCCTCAACAAACGGAAACCAGTGCTCAACTGTATAGCTCATAATCGATAAGATCAATTCGACATGAAAACATTGTCTTGCAATGCGTCCAAGTTACATTACTCAAATTCAACCTAAAATGTTGCTAAATTCACCGGAGAAGGAAGAGATCAAAATGCTCACCCCAAGTTCGTCAGCTTCACACAAATCTAGATGTGCATCGACCGCTTTAACAGAAAGTCCCTGGAAAAACTTGAAAAACCGCGGAATGAGCTGAGCAGCTAATTGCATAGACTTGATGTTGTTACTCTGCGCAGCCTTTATTATATTCTCGTAATCATCCGCATGCTGTACATCAAAATCAACAAACAATCCTAATTCAATCGCGCAACTACTAGATGCAGATTTAAGAATTGCTTAAAACTACAAAAATAGAAGAAAAAACCCTAGGAGTCTGTAAGGAGCGGAAAGTCACAAACCTGAGCCTTATTTTTGGCTTCGTTGAGACGCTCTCCATACTCGTAGAGTTTCTCTATGTCGTCGGAAGTCATTGCGACTTTTTGCTCGTCGGAATTAAGGTTGGACATTCAGTGTATACGTTGCCGCCGGAAAGTTCACTGTGTGAGTGTCTGAAAGGGATGGTGAGGCGAATGGGGTTTAGGGAGGGGATTAGATTATGCTGTTCTCTACGGGAAGATTGGGGAAGGTAACGCAGTTCGTTAAATGTAGACTGCCGGCGATTTCAGTTTTGCTTTGTTGACTCAATATCTCTACTTCTCTATCTTTGCTACCCTCCATTGATAAATGGCATATTACTTCTTTGAGTAAAATGCTTACGTGACCCCAATTTTTTGGAAAGTGCAAATGTAACCCTCATTTTTTTCAAAAGTTCTAATACATTCATGGCTAATTTTCAAAAGTGCAGATATACCATGGCCGGCCAAAATATGTAAACTTATACTCGAGTACCCCATTTTTTCATCCTATTTTTTTGGGTACAACTGTCGTTGCAATGACTTTGGGTACAACCGCACTTTCAAAAAAACTCGAGATTATATTTGCACATAACAAAGAACTGGGGGTTATATAAGCACTTCATTCTACTTCTTTTGTTTTTTTACCGTTTTCAATTATATTGGCAATATCCTACTGTGATAATTCCACATTAAAAAAAGTAATATTTTAAAAATAGATGTTATTAACGATATCATGATATTTTTATTGTAAATATATTAATTTATATTTAATTTCAAAGTTTATCAAGTTTGATTTGAAAAAAAAATAAACATATCAAAATTCATGGGACGAACGGAGTACTGTTGAAACATGTGCAGACACCAATTAATGTTTATGTGAGTATCAATGTAACCTTAAATTTTGCAAAAGTGTTCCTATAACACTTGAATAACTCAATTGCTATCATTTTTAGCCGGTACTTACTTGAAAATTTTCTGTAAATAGTTAATGTAAATGACCTAAATATCATTGGTAGTTTGGCTGACTTTGTTTAGAAGAAAAATAAGACATTTACGTTTTCTGGTTGACTTTGTATAGAAGAAAATTAAGACCTTTATTTTTCAAATGTGCCTATATAGCTAACATATAAAATTTTGAAAGTGTTAATATAATGTTTAGCCGGTGTAGAAGTATATAACTTAACTCTTACCGTTTTTCAGCAAAAAAAATCAAATGAGTTAAATGGTCTTGCTTGTTTGTTAGGCAATCTTAACTCATTGATTTCAGCCACCACCAACATTGCCACAAAATCGCACTGTCCTTCTCCACCCAGCAATATGATCTAACTCTGCATCACCTTTCGCTCCTTGTGGTATCACTATCACCATTAATTTAAACACTGCCACGCCCATTGATTTTATCCACCATCATCATTGTCACAACACCGGTTTCTATGTCTAAACATTCTCTGCTACCATGCTTCCTGACACCCCCACCCTCCTAACCGGTATCATTCCTCTCTCTCTCTCTTCCACCTTTGATCCCATTAAATGACCCCCAACAAACATCGGGGGAACATAATCGCAAATCACCGCTAGGTATTTTTGTTTTCTTTGTCTTCCCTTTATCCAACCAGCTCCACCCCAAATCACCATTATTTAGGATTTGTACCCATTGATTTCAGCCTCAACCATTGTTGTAGAGACGATTCTTGGTTGTTTTTCATGTCGCAAAAGGAATCAAGAAATCATTTGGTCTGGAACGCCCTACCGGCCGAAAAGTAAGGTCAAATTCGCCATCGATTGCTTTGACTTTGAAGGTAATTATGCCATATAGCTTATTTAGAGACAGCAGATACACTGAAACGACAACATTGAATCTTTGAAGGAAGATGGTGTGGATGACGGAGATTTTGTTGATTTAAGTTAAAGTGATTCTTCATGTTCTACCGGTGAAGATTGGATCTCCTCCTCGTTTGCTTCACGTAATTTATGTATCATGCCTTGTTGAGCTATATCTCTTTAAATACAACCTCTTTAAATACCGACACCACAACCAATTTGCAACCACTACCATTGCCATCACTGCCCATCTACACCATTGTATTCCAAAAACACACCCTCGTCCACCACTATAACCTAAAAACACAAGCCCAACGATATCACTAACATCACAATCTCACCACCAATGCATTCACACCACCTAGCGTAACCCACCCCATATCACTACCTTTTCAAAACATAATCATAAGCCTATCTCAACCATTTCATCGACACCAACTGCGCCTACCAACGCCCCCCAAATTCAACACCACCTTTGTAGTGTCTCATCCCACCATCATCACAATCAATTTCAACGTTAGCACACTCATTGATTTCAGTTATCACCCTCTTTTCCATATAACCGTGATACCCACTTCCACCACCCAATTCAGTAGCACTTATTTTGCCTCTCTTCGTACTACTGTCACTATTAATTCAACATTGTCACGCCCATAGATTTCATCCACCACTATCGCTTCCACAACACAGATCCCTATCCCTAAGCCTCCCCTACCACCACACATCCTCCCTTTCTGCGCCTCACTGCCACTGTCCCTCGTACTGGTCCCCTTTCTCTCTCCCCACCACCCTTGATCCTCTTCTCTCTATGTTCCCACCGATGATTTCAAGCGTCCCCCCTACAAACACCACAGATACAAAATTGCATACCACCACCCAGAGTCTTCATTTTCTTCATTTTTTCTTGCTAATTTTTATAATGTGCCGACAATAGTAGAATTACTCGTCGGTCAAAAGCTATGGAGGAATATATGGGGTTGATGGAATAAAAATATATGCAAGGTTTTGGTATAAGTGTGAGGATATTTTGGTCATTTCATTAACTTTCAACCTTGCTCGGCATTGACTGCAACTACAGGGGATATTTTTCATTTAAATTTTCACGCCTAAATTTTTATCAACTAGATATTATTATCTTTCACATCATATACATGCGGAGCGACATTGTTTACTACTTACTATTAGATGGGTTGCCAAGACAAAGTCGACCATTGCCACAAGATTGCTTATGGAGAAGAAGAAACAAAGTAATATGTAGAGTATGGACCTAGCCATAGAAGGAACAACTAAGAGATCCAGGTGTGGGCCACCTTTTGAGTTGAATATGAAATGATTAGTCATCAAAGTGCAGGAAAAATAGGAGGATCTTACAAACACACGAGGGGAAGTAATTGAGTTGGCAATGCAGGAATTCATTCCAAATACTGGGGAGATGGGGGGGGGAATAAAGATTTGCTGAGAAACAGAGTTGGGCATACTGATTTAAACATAAAACAAAAGCCATTAAAATATATCAGGAGTCAGGAGTGGAGCAAGGATAAGTTGCGGTCATCTTGGCACACACGCATATGAAGAAATTGTCTCCATAGTTATGCAACAAAACAACTCATCTGATGAAGGTACTTTAACGGGTGGTTCAGAACAACCACCAAGAGGTATATGAATCTACTCAGCTGAAACTGCAGAGTACGGTCTCATCCCCTTACATTAGATGTTCTCAAGAGCTTCTTAGTATTTTCTTTCTTATTTCTTATGGAAACCAAGTGCGTCTATAGGAATATTAGCGCTTGGTAGTAGATTCAGTTGGCTCAAGTGGTGGGCTCCATGTAGCCTGGACACATGAGACACACCTAGTGGTGGTACAAGGTAGCCAAAATTTCTTGTTGTAAAACTACCTCAGTTACGGGGGAGGAATAGATGCTTTTTATGTTGTTTGGATACTCTGTTAAGAAATATAGAAAGCAAGTATAGGATACCTAAACACACACCCTGTCATATATCACGGGACTTGTGTTATAGTGGGTGACTTCGGCCGAGTTACTGGAAATGAGGACAAAAGAGAAGGGCATCTTGTGACATCACAAGAAATGAAAATCAAGGGGACATGCTCTAAATGTGCAACTTCTTGGAGCTCGACAACAATGATCACTGGTTCACATGGTTGAATGGGAGAAAAGGAAACCAGTCTATCTTGGAAAGGCTGGATTGGAGCTTTTTGAAAATAAGGCATGGTTTGATATGTATCATTTTCAAAAAACACACAATCATGAGGTTAAAATCATGACCCACTAACCCTATAAACTCACCACTGAAAGAAGAGAGCCAAATGAAAGAGGAAGACACAGTTTGAGGCCTACTGGCTTAGGCGATAAAAGGCAAAAATCATTGTAAACATGATGTGGCTAAATAAAGAAGAATATCTAGCAAAGTAATCCTAAATACCACACCATCAACATAAAAAAATGTCACTAGTGGACCTCAAATTGAATCAGACAGTGCAAATGCTGAGCAATTGGAGTTGGGAGAACTTTGTAAGTCTCAAAAATTGATCTACAAGAAATAAAAAAGAAATGACTCGACTTCAAGAACAAGGCAAGGCGGGAATATACAAAAAAATATCATGTGAGCTAGATAATTTCTTAACCATGCAGAATGATTTCTGGAAGCAGAAAGCAAGAATGAACTGGTTTAAGAATGGGAACAAGAACACTATATTCTATCACAACTGGGTGAAGAAGTGTAGAGGAAGGAAAAATATTATGCAACTGAATGATGGCAGTGGTTCATGGGTTGTGGGTCATGGAATCCAAGGCCTCACAACAGCTATTGGTAGACCATGTCAGCTCAGCTTTTGTGGAGGAAACTATTATGCGGCCAAATGCTTTTGGCCAAACAACTATAAGCAACATTCTCAATCTCATTCAACTAGGGGTCACATCAACATAGCAAACTATTCTAATGGGTCCCCTCATAGGAAAATAAGTGAAAGGAGCAGTATTTTAGATGGAGAAGTGGAAAGCACCAGGGTCTAACATAATCCCAATCGGATTTTACCAACACTACATGGATGAAGTAGGGGAGGAAATACTAGCGCCATACAGGAAATATTTCACACTGGAACAATACTCAATTAATGGGAAAATACAACCCTAAACCTAATCCAAAAGGTGAAGGTACCAAAAAAAATTGCTTATTTACGCCCAATTAGCGTACATAATGTCAAGTATAAAATCATAGCAAATATATTGGCAAGTTGATTAAAAAAAGGTATTGGGATACCTTATTTCCAGGAATCAAGCCGGCTTCATGTAAGGAATATCCACAGTAGAAAACTCGCTCAATGCCCATAAGATAATAGAGTGTGCCAAGAAGAAATGGAAAGGAAGTTAAACCATAGTTGCGCTGAAAATAAATATGGGTCAGGCTTACGACATAATGTCGTAGATCTTCTTGGAAGATGTTATGAAATGGATGGGATTTCCAACACAATGGATTAAATGTATAATGAAGTTTGTAACCACAGTAGCATACTACATTAAGTTTGGCAAGATAAGATGCCCACTTTCACCAGACCTATTTATCTGTGGAAGGAAGTATTTTCATCTATGTTGACATCAACGCCTTTCTAATAGGTTTATGTCGGCATACAAATATGATGATCGATCCCACAAGTTTCTCACCCCATGTTTTGTAGACGCCTGTACCCTATTTTTTAGGCCTCAAAAGAATGCATTTGAAAGCTAGCATCAACCATAAACCTATTTTTGTCCTACTTAGGGAAACATATAAACTTTCAAAAGTCTGTTGTACCCGTGAGTCCGATTATTGACGCACGAAAGAATGACCTAATTGGGTTAATTTTCAGCATCACAATGTATCTTCTCCAAGAAAGTACCTTTGGCGCAACATGGTTTTTGCCGGATCTAAGGTGTGTTTGTTTAGCTATATGCAACGAAAGATCATAGATAAGATGATCGCTTGGAGGAAGATCATAGCTAGGGCGATCGCCTGGAGGAAGAGCGACACATCAGTCGTGGGGAAGATAACCATTTGCAAGTAGATCCTAACTTTCTTAGCCCAGTACACCATAGGGATATTTTGAATCCTTTATACGATGACGAAGGCGGTGGACAAATATATGGATATAATCATATGGCCCCGAGATCCAGAATGGAGAAGTGTAAACTGAAAATCACTGTAAAGATTTGACAATCAAAGTGAAGGGGTGGGCTAGGTATAAGATCAACTATGGAGATGAACCAAGCCATGCTGAGAAACAGACATGGACGATAATGCTGAATAAGCAATATTTCTTTGCGAAATTCTTTCTAAGTAAGTACTACCAGCGCTTAGACTTCATAAACACTAAGGCTTAAAGGGGCGACTCCTAGGGGTGGATGAGTCTACATACTTGAAACTGGTCAAAATGCATCTCAAGTGGAAGATATTAACGAGAAACAACGCCGAAATTCAGGCAAACTGGGTCCAAAACCAACTCAATCCCATCTGTTTCGAAACAAGGATTCTACGATGGTTGGGATTCTAAGTTAGTGATTTGATCGGCGGTAGCTGTACATGGAGGATGGCCTTACTGTAAATATTTTTTTACTAGGAAAACATTAAACAAATCACAAGAATCCAAATCCATAGCACAACTTCAGTGCGACAGACCACCAAACTTGGGAGAAGGAAAACCTAGGCGTTTATACGGTCAAATCAGGCTACCACATAGCTTGGGATAACATGATGAGGAAGAGCCCATCGTGAAAAATCAAATAGGATGGAGGGAAGAGACACACTCTATTGTGGAAGAAAATGTGCCATAACAACATTCCTGAGAAGCTAAAGTTACTCTTCATGAGACTAATCCAAGGAGCATGCCCCACCACCCCCCTCCCCGAATCTACGGAAAAATACATGGACAAATCTATCAAATATGAATTGTGCTACGTAGAGGAGGAGACAATTGAACAAATGATTTTTAAATGTGACTTTGCAAAGAGAGTCTGGAGAGCCTACCGACTAGAGTTGGATTTTAATAGGGGAGTCCAAAAACATTAGGGGTCTAGCTGGAGGATTGGTTGTTATGACACCGGAGAAGGAGGACCTATAATTAGTATGTTTTGTCATATGGCACATTAATACGCTCGGAATAAAGTGGTGATAGACCACACACCGCCATCGTTGGAAAGGTCAAAGGATACCATTGCAACGCTCACTATAGAGAATCACATGCTTTAAGAAGAACAAATAGTGTGCACAACCCCGGATACCACAATCAACTAACTCCAACAGCAAACAACTCAACATGATAACCCATTCAGGCAAAGTGAGAAGGTAGAAATATTCAACTCTACTGATTACTGAAAGGAAAGCAGAACGTTTACCTATACCAAGGCTGGACACAGATAAAGACAAATGTAGCTTTCTGTCAGGATACAAAAGGTGTTATGATTGCGTGGTGCTTAAACATAGAGAGTACAAATGAAGCGTGGCAGGGCCACCAAGAACTACAAGTACTATTAGTAACCAACGTGGAACTCGCATCAATTTTCAATTTAATGAAACATGCATCAGGAAGATCACGCTCTTGGTAGTCAAAATGGACCGTGACAATACTTTTCACTACATAATGAAGTTTCCTAATATTCCATCAGATGTTAAATGTTTTGTTAGAAAAACACAAATTTTAACTATTGTATTTACAAGGTTTATCATCATTAGTAAAGTTAAAAAACTCCTTGCAATAGAGACACACTCGTTAGCATGTTTGCACTTTATTCGTAACCCACCAATTCCGGCCAATGATAATTTAGTATCACTTTTTACCAAAATGAGATTGTATCTTGTTAGGCAATCAAAACTTTAGGCGGAGATATTTATACAATTCTAACTCTATTTTAGTTTCAGCGACCTATATCTAATAATTATCTAATTTGGACCTATGTCCAATATTTTTCAGGGACCAATCTCTAATATTTTCGGAGACTTTTCTCTAATTTTCCAATCATTTTCCCTCCATCTTGCAATCTGAAAAAATAAAAAAATTAAATTTTAAAAAATTTGAAAATTGTAAAAAATCAATATGATTATCGAAATGAAAATCATAAACATAATCTACAACTAGCAAAATATCAACTGAAAATATAAATCATCGATTAAAATTTGCAGCAAAAACTGTATAAAAAATCAAATAAAAAAATATCGATTATAACTAACAAAACATCAACTAAAAATTATAAACATTATAAAGTGAAAAACATAAGAACATCAACAAATTTTAAATAATCATTTAAAAAAAACTACAAACATCAATCTATATCACCCCAAAGCTACAAACATAAACTCCCGTCACCTAAACGTCACCCGAAAAATGAAAAACATCAACATGAGGAAAAAACACTACAAATACCAACATATATCACCAAAAAAGCTCAAACATCAACTCATATCACCTAAATCTCACCTAGAAAATGAAAAATATTAAAATGAAAGGGGAAAAAAGCTAAAAATATCAACCCATATCACCTAAAAAACTACAAAACATCAACTCATGTCAACTAAAACTCACCCGAAAAATGAAAACTATCAACATGAGAAAAAAACTACAAACATCAACTATATCACCAAAAAGCTCAACCCTAAACTTTTATCACCTAATACTCACTAAAAAAATGAAAACATCAAAATGAGAGGGAAAAAAACTATAAAATCAACCAGTATCACCTAAAAGAAACTACAAAATGTTAAATCATATCAACTAAAATTTACCCAAAAAATGATAAATATCAACATGAGAGGAAAAAAAACTACAAACATCAACTAAAAAGATATAGTATCTCAAGTGTATAAATTTTTCACTCTGAAAATCATAAATTTTTTACAAACCTTGAATTATCATTTTTTTTAAAAACTACAAACATCAACCTATATCACCCAAAAGCTACAAACATCAACTCCCATTACCTAAACCTCACCCTGAAAATGAAAAGTATCAACATGAGAAAAAGACACTTCAAACATCAACCTATATAACAAAAAAAGGTACAAACATCAACTCCTATCACCAAAACCTCAACCGAAAAATGAAAAATATCAATATGAAAAAATAAAAACTATAAAAATCAATTCATATCACCCAATAAAACTACAAAACATAAACCCATATCAACTAAACCTCACCTGAATAATGAAAAACACCAACATGAGAGGGGGAAAAAACTACAAACATCAACCAAAAAGTTACAGTACCTCAAGAATATAAAATTTTCAAATAAAAAAAGGGCTGGTGGGATTTGAACCTAGGCCTACCTCAAATTTCAAAGTTCTAACCACCACACAGTCTACACCAGAGAACCATTGCTGAATATACTCTCAGTGAAATAATGTTAAATCTGAGTACACGTCTTTGAAAAAACAAAACACATAATTAAACTTCACCTCTCACTCGCGGAAGCTGAGCCGCAGCCGTCGTCCGCCGTCCCGCAGCCTCCGTCCGCAGTCTCCTTTCGCAGCCACCATCTGCCGTCCGCAGCGCCGTCCGCCGTCCGCCGTCCGTCATCGAAGTCGTCGCCGTAGCAAATGAACATGCATCTCACATAGCAAAAGTGCGTGAATTTCATGGTGGCGCAACCATCGGAGGAGCGTCACTTGAGCAACGTTGCCGGAGACAGAACTTGAATCGGAGCGACAGAGTTCATTGGCACCTCCGTGTTGTAAATCCGCCACCTTCGGCCGTAAATCCGTCTCGAATCGGATTCTACACCACCTATATGTTGTAAATTTGACTCCGCAAACTCCGATAATTTGAGTTTTGAAAAAGCCTCGGCGATGAACCGCAACGTCCGCTCTGAGAAAAAAGCCTTGTCGAGGATTTGCAACCTCGGAGAAGGCAACTTTGCTCTTTGCAATGTCCAACGAGAAACCACCGACGGAGGCACGAGTTTCCGGCCAGATTGGCCACTGGAGATCGAATTTTCGGCCAGAGAACTAGCAGAGATAGAGGCTGACGGAAAACAGAGAAGATCGGTGGAGGTTATGGAAATATGGAGGAAATCCGATAGAATTCAGGTGGAATGCCCGTGGTTACCATTGGCCAGTGGCGTGTTTCCGACGGAGGATTTTGGAAAAAATAAAAAGTAAAAATGAAATAAATACTCCCTTCAATTTTTTTTAATATTGGCTCATTTTTCTTTTTGAGATGGTTTTTTAAATATTGGCTCATTTCCCTTTTTGGCAAATTCTAAGTTGTTTTCATCCACTCAATTTGTTTTTTACTCTTTTAATGCATTCTCAACCACTAATTATACCTTCCTAAATTCAAGTGCCAAAAGTAAGTGAGTCAATGTTAGTGAACCGGAAGGAGTACATGAAATTGTACTCCCTCTATTTTTCTATGTTTGACACACTTACCATTTTAGTATGTTTTTCTAAGATTGTCACATTTCCTTTTATGGCAAAAAGTACATCATTTTCAACCACTCATTAAACGTTTTACTCTCCTCATTCAATTTCATCCACACATTTCAACTTGCAAAAATAACAACACATAAACTTATGGTGTCAAACATAGAAAAACGGAGGGAGTATATGATTTAATTGTTAGTCAGTATAACTGAAAACCAAATCTTTACTGTTTAGTCAGCAATTTACCCTTTAATCTGTCGGCCCGTCGCTAGCCTATATTGATACGTCAACGCAAAGAATGCGAAAAGTTGGCCACGCGCCTCCTTGAGAACTAAGGTCACCACCTCAACCAACCCAAACGACAAAAAATGGATTTGGTGAGGCGGTGAACGCACGCAATGAAATTTTATTATATCCTTAAAATACGGAATGCGCCCTAGACCAAGAGTTAAAGTAGCCAATTGAAGTGATCAGGTAATTTCAAATCCTCCCACTAAAAACGAAGATGACGTGATTGTCTTTTTTATTTATTTAATCGGCTCCTGCGACATGTTTTATACTGAGAGAATGATGATTTTTTTTATAGAGTCGTGATTATAAGTAATGCTAACTTATTTTATAAGTAAAATAAATTTATTTTAAAAGTAGAATAAATATATTTTTACTTTTTTAATAAAATTGATTTTTTCTATTAAAATTATTTTTTTGCAGTTTATCAAAAACTAAAAGTTACTTAATTTATTGGCAAAGCAAATTATAAGTCATGTCAACACACTCTAAATTTTATAGTACTCCCTTCGTTCCAGGAGAATCTGAACACGTTCTTTTTTTGGGTGTTTCGATCAAATATGCACACTTTCTCTTTTAAAAATATTTTTACATATGATAAGACAAAATACCCTTAATAATCATTCTCCCATATCTCGATCCTCACATCTTCCCGACCTTTCTTTTTTCGAAACCTGCAACTCATCCCATATTATTCTCTCTCCTCACATTTCATTTTTTTTAAAAAATCTACAACTCTCTTGTCATATTTCTGCCTTCATCATCTTCCCACATATCTTCCTCACATTTTTCCTCCTATCTTCCACTCCGCCTCCACCTTCTTCACATATTCCCTCTCATCTTCCTCTCTCTGCACGTCATCAGCGCGACGTCGATTTGGATTTTTAACGCTGCTCGAATCCGCCAGCCCCGATTGACTCCGATCGGAGCTCCAACGTGAACGCAAATAAAGAAGATAGAAGGAGGGATTTTAGGGTCTTCATCATCTCGGTTTAGCCGATTTGGAGTGTTCATCATCTGTGTTTAATTGGGCAACTGGGTTTAGTTAATTTAGAATTTCTGGGGTTTTGTTGAGAAAGGTGAGGTGAAGTTGCAACTGGGTTTTGTTGTCCCATTGAATTTTATTTGAATGAACTGTGATGTTTGTCGGTAGTTATTGGTGGTGGTGGTTGTTGCTGGTAGTTGTGTGGTGGTGGTGAAAGGGTAAAAAGACATTTTAATTGGTAGAAAGTTTTTGCTTCTCTCTCTCCATCTGCAAGTTCCCCGGGACAGATGGGGTACCATATTTTAAAAAGACAGTTTTTAATATGTGTTTATCAAAATGATGTCTCTTATTAGACCAACTAATAGTTATATCATTTATATTTAAAAAATATCATTTTTATAATTTTTAAGGTTCAGTTATAATTATGCATATGTTGAAATTCATTTTAAAAGGTTTTCACGATTATAGGTATCTCAATACAATAAATAAAATTAAATAGCAAACCACCTTTTTAGTCATACTAATTATAAAATGAATTCGTTTAATCAATTTTAAAAAATCTCAAAAAATAGTTATCTAAATAGTCCTAAAAATATATTTTTTAAATAGAGTGTACGTGTAACACCCATTGTGAGGGTTGTGCAGTGACCGACACTCATGTGTGATGTCGTGTGACAAACCCCTACGACTGCTAGTGTATAGTAAGGCTGTTAAAAATGATTTTTGTGGACAATAGAAACCAAAAAAATTGAAGTCGTCTATAGTCGAGTCAATTATCATTCGGTGGTGGACGGCAGTTTCAAAATCGTCATTGAAGCAATTTTGATATTGGAACCTTTTTCTGGAAGGACTAAATAAAATCGTACCACCCTCAAAGAGCCAGACTGTTTGTCGCACCTCCAATCCCCATCCTTTGGCCTCTGCTTCCTTTCTCACCTGCTTATCCCTCCGCAACTTATTGCACCCCTTCATGATCTCCACGGTGAACTGTGCTCTCTTCACGGACCCATGGCCCTCACCCTCCATGATTTCTGCCTTTTCTTCTTCACAGATGTTGAATGGATCTGTGAACTTCAACTCAATGATATTGGTCGTCTTTTTATCTCCACGAATATTGATCGTCAAAGTTTAGGGGTGGAAGTTTGCCAACGAGTGAGGGATGGAGATCAAAATCAACGCACGATTCTTGCCGGATTTGCGAAGATAATGATGGAAAGAAATTAGGGGAATAATGATGGAGAGGATGGGAATCTATACGGGTGGTGGAGATGAAAATGGAGGAGATATTTTAGAAATGTAAAAAGACTAGTGGAGATAAGGATCATTGATTTATTGACGAATGAAAATAAACAAGAATACGACGATTCCACTACTGCTCTATCTTAGATTGGAATTTGACGACTGTTCCGAGAACATAAGTGTTCAAAAATGGTGGTTCAAGAATTTATTTTATTGCGACTGAATTAAAAATATCGCTGATTGATATATGACAATCATTTTGGTGTCAGAACCTTTCAGAACGATGTTTCCGAGCTTAGCGTTGTATAACATTAGTCGCGCATGTCTTGCTCTGTGCTAGTGCCTATGCTTTTTTGGAAGCTTTACATTTTTTTAAAAACAGAAAAGAAAATCATTTTCTCACTAAGATCACCGATAAACATAATCATATACTGTGTCCGATTGGGTCGATTTGGGTTCTATCTTAATTTTCCCCCATTTTCACGTTTTTCCCATTTTACAACTTCTGTACCAATTCAGTCCTTGTGTCCGCTTGAGTCATGACTTGCATGCCCACCTACTGCAGTATTTTAACCATATATTCTCGGACCGAATTGATTATTGAGGCGAGGTTGGGAAAGGACTTTCGTGGTTCATGACATACTCGTGGACGTGACAAAATTAGCTTGGAATTGGTTGGTCTTCAGTATAGTTCATTTAAGCCCGCGGAATGTGGATGGAGATGGGGCCTGGATGCCATGAAACTTAAAGAACTAGGGATCGCATGATGACGCAATTATTTGTGTCCAAATGCAGCTTGATATTTAAAAAATTGACGGTGGAATTCACAGAACGCGATAGCTTGTGTAGCATCTTTTAAAGGTGTTGAGACCAGTGGCAGACCTAGGAATTTATATACGGGGTGCACCAATTATATATATAATATGAATAAAATATATAAAACTCAAAAAACTCAAAATCACTTGATCAAAGTATCTTACAATCAAAATCATACATAACTTCAAAACATTTCTAAAATAATATACTAAAACCCCACTCGTCGAGGTGACATCTTTTGAAATTGAGTTACAATATCATCAAGACTAACGTCTAAAGCTAAATATTTTTCTAAATAAGTAACCAAATTATCATTCAACAATTGTTCTCCCATACTATTCCGCAATTTACTTTTGATGTGAGTCATTCCGGAAAATACCCGTTCAACACTTGCTGTTGCCACCGGAAGAAGCAAGACTAATTTTAAAAGCAAATAGACTCTGGAGTGAGTTTCATGCTTTCTTGT
>JAULKM010000006.1:17172719-17191818 GCA_032355605.1 Rubia tinctorum | reverse complement strand
GTTAATTTCAACCTACAGTTAGGGTAAGTTTAGCTATTAACTTATATATATATATATATATATATATATATATATATATTTTGTCTAGTCTTATCTTATCATTACATTGGTCGTGTTCATGATGAATACTTTTTTTTTTACAAAAGTTGAGTATCCTTCCATTGCCATCATTGATGCTTCTACTACTGAAAATTATATACCATTCTACTGATGCCACATTGTCCTTCCTGTAGCCTCCGCCTCTCTTAGTTGTCATCATCGTCGTCGCAAGGATTTTTTCCACTCACTATTGTTACTCACCGATAGATCATGTTCCTTCTACAAATACTGCTCTTACTAAAGTTGAATACTGCTCTTATGTTTCTACTACCGCAAATAAAGTTGATTACTGCTCTATTGCTAATTCTGTTACTGTTGTTGCTGCTACTTCTACTGCTACTGAAGTTGAATCTAGTTCTTAGGATATTTTTTTTCAAAAATTATAAAAATTTGCAATTTCATAATCTTCTTCACAAGTTGGGCATTTTTTATCATCATGCTCTAACTTGAGGAGGGTAATAAGGAAATATAAATCTTCCTCTTATGATAAAGGTTACAGGTGTAGTTTACTTAAAGAGCTAGATATCCTTATAGGTTAGATTATAGATGCTAATTCCTTATAGACTTTAGAATCATATTCTTGTTAGACTTTAGTTTGAAGCCTTATATTGTAATCCTTATCATCGATGTGATTAGTCATTGATGAGATATCAATGCATCATTGATCAAGATGTGCTAGGGATGTGTCATTGATTATGATGTGTCATTCATATTTTATCCACCCTCATAATCATAATATTTTTTGAAACTAAACACTCATAGAATTGTTGGGAAAAATGCTCGACTAGATTACAATAAGTAGATCGGCATAGGCATTTTGAGCGTGGATCAATGGTGGTATGTCGAGAGTCGATCTTCAATGGCACGTCAAGATTCGATCTTCGGTGGCACTTCGAGGTTTTTGTTCGCCAGAACCAAAACAGAGACCGAAGATTTGTCAGAATCCTGAACTAGAAACGACTGTTGTTCTCAAGTGATTGCCATTCCCTTAGCTTGCCGGAATCCCAAATTGATGCAATCAACAAATAGGTTTTAGTGGCCAAATATTATTCCCCATTAGCTCCGGTCACCGTTGAGCAGCTGAGGTGAGGCACACAAACGGAAGCCGGAAGGGAATTCCCAAATCTTCTTTTCAATTTTTTTATTTTTAATCCAGGGGAAAAATGATCATTTCTTTATATTGACCAAAATTTTCATTGATAATAGAAGTCAATAGCATCCAAGGTTAAATTGGCACACACATGAAAAAATTGGTGTTATTTTCACACTTTCTCGTTTTACAGAGTCAGATTGGCACTTACGGCCTAAAATTAGGTAAGGGTCAAAGTTTACAAAATTTGAATTAAAAAATAATTGTGCCCTTTTTAAATACCATTGTGTCATTTATTATGGGACGGAGGAAGTACAATGTATGATATTAGATTCCACACTTATTTGATAACATAAATATACAAAATATTTGGCTACTCCCTCCGTCCCAGTTCAATTTGCACAGTTTCCTTTTTGGCTTGTCCCAGTTAAATTTGCACACTTCCTATTTTAGGAAAAAATCAGCTATGCAAAAGACCTCAATAGCCTTAAAGTTCCTAACATTTACCCTCAAAATAAAACCCTCCTTCCTCATCAACCCAACCGCGTCTTATCTCCTTTCCTCAATTTCTCTAGATCCCCTGCAACTCTCCATTTCTCTCAGCTCCATTTCTCCATTTTTCTGCAACTCTCCAGATCCCCTCCATTTCTATAATTCTCCAGCAACTCTCCAATCCCCCCCCCCTCCCCCCCAACCCCTTTCTTTCTTCCTACCAAACTTTATGCCTTTGTATCTTCTCAGCCCAACTCTTTTTTTTGTCTCAGTCCTCCCGCCGCGTCTCATCTTCCATCTGCCCCCTCCCGCTTCTTCTTCTCCGATTTTTTATTTGATATTGAAGGTTTCAATTTTGGTGGATTTCGATTTGATATTGAGGTTTTATTTTGGAATCGATTTAGAGTTCGATATTGGGTTCGATTGAGGGTTTCAATTTCGGTGGGTGTAGGTGAAGGTTGTGTGGTGGGTAAGGTGATGGCAGCATAAGCGGAACTGGGGGAAGCGAGGAGGTGTGCCCCCTTCCCCTAAGTTCCACCGAACAAGTAATTTAGTGGTACGTAGGTATAGATGGAGAGTAAAAATGACCTGCTCTGCCCCACCCCGCCCTTAAAATGTCTGCTCCACCCTCCTTAAGTAGATAAAAATTTGAGATTTTGAAATTGAAAATCTCTGGTTTCAAAGAGTTGAAGGTTCGCCGGAGAAGACGAGTTATCGTCGGAGAAGATGAATGAGAAATGCAGTTTATGTTTAATTTTTGTTTTTTTCTAAAAATCCTTTGTTAAAACGATGCTGTTATCATCAATGTCAAAGAAAGAAACGAAAGCTACAGAGGCCTTCTGTTAGTAAAGGAGGCATAAACATGAGCCACATGACCGATATAAAGTTGAGCCGATAAATAAGTTTTGGGCATCTGATTGTCTTATTTTCTTTGTTTCCTGGCTTCTTGGCTACTTTGTTAATTTAAATTTTTTATTTCCTTTTTTAATGAGTTCGTCTCTTGAAAGACGGTCTTTCATAAGCTATGGAAAGACCAAGATTTAAAGTACAAATTAGAAGAAATGAAGATAAAGTTTTCGGGTTGCATAAATTGGGTTATAAAGTTTATAACTACTATACGTTGCATAATAAATTTTTAATATTGCAATTAAGACTTTTTACCTTTTATTATTCTATCCCGTCTTTCCATAAGTCTATGGAAAAATAATTTTTCTCAAGACTTTGCCTTTTTAATATTGTATCACGAATTTTTTTACTTAGTACTTTTATATATCTTTCCAAATGTGTATTATTTTATATTCAATTTTTAATTTTAGTAATTATATTTTGATGTAAGAATTTAAATTTTTAAAAACTTTTCCTCTTAAATATGGTAAAATTTGAAAAAATTATTAAGATATATTGTATTAAATAGTGAAATTCTAATATTTAAACGATATCATTTAAAATTAGCAGAGGTTGTTTAAGTATTATTCAATAATTAGTGAAATTGCCGTTTAGTAAAAAATGACAATTACCTTAAGCCCCTCCTTACATTTTAGTCTGATTCCGCCACTGGGTGGGGGTGGCGATGCTGGTGTGGTGAAGGTTGTGGTGGTGTGGATAACTTGGCGATGGTGGTGTGGTGAAGGGTGTGGTGGTGGTGGTGTGGTGAAGGTGGTGACGGTGGTGGTGGTGGTGGTGTGGTGAAGTTGGAGACTGTGGTGGTGTGGTGTGGTGAAGTTCGTGGTGGTGGTGGTGGGGTGGTGTATGTGGTGGAGGGCAGATAAGGTGGGAGAAAGATGAAGGGTAAAATTGTCATTTTAAGTAGTTAAAATTTTGACCTGCAATTTCTTTCTCTGCAAAATCAATTGGGACAGAGGAAGTAAAATAAATAATTCCATCATGGAGAAATAGGAGGATTGAGTTCATAGTCAATGTTTTGAGTATATATTGCCATAGAATTAGAATCGTAAACAGAAAGTAAATGGAAATTCAACGTCTTCAATTAATTGTAGGTCCAAATCCTCTGTTTGGAGGATATAAGTCGGCAGTTTCTATACTTGGAAAGTCAAGTCACACGTGGATAGAAGGAGAAGGAATGCTTCATGCTTTGCACTTTAAAAAAGATACGGACAGTGGAAAATGGACCCTCAAATACAGAAACAAATATGTGCAGCCAGAAACTTTCAAGCATGAGGTTGAAAGAGCTAAGCCAGCTTTCCTCCCAGCCATTGAAGGAGATCCTCTTGCTGTCTTTTCTGCTCAATTGCTCAATTTGGTAAGAGATTATCACTTTGACGGTGTACATGTTTATAAGTTATTTTGGAATTCAAGTACAAATTTGGCTTGGATGATGAAATATTACCGCAAAAATAAACACGATTATACAAATTATTAGATTAATGGGATACTATATAAAACCAACTGGTTCTACGTAATGGTTACCTATAATCATACTCCCTCCGTCTCTGCGTAAGATTCCTACTTTCCATATTTGTTTGTTTCAACCAAGGGTTCCTATTTCCTTGTTTGAGCTGAAATTTATGGCTGAAATTTAACCAACTCATCTCAATCTCATGCTTCTCATGCCAAATCAGCATGCATAAATGTCCATACATAAAACGAAATATGACTCTTACGCTGGGGACGGAAGAGTGTATGTGACTTTCTGGAGGAATGGATGCGGTGTAGCAAACCTTGTGCTTTAAAGTCAGTTTACCTACGTTCTTCTTAATCTTCAGTTTAGATTCGGTACAGTAGACAAACACGTCAGCAATACCAATGTCTTTGAGCATTCCGGGAGGTATTTTGCGACAGCAGAAAATCACGAACCTCAAGAAATTGATTTATCAACTCTGGAAACATATGGGAAATGGGATGTTGATGGAAAGTGGAATCGACCCTTTACTAGCCATCCCAAGGTATGTACATGCATGATTAAATTTTCCCTTCGTCATAAATCACAATCTCGGCCCTTGAATGATCCAACCATATTAGAAATATGAAGGCCTTGTTTCCATAGCTTATATGGACTTCACTTCACTTCAAAAAAAAAATTGCTTTGGCTCCATTTAGGTTGCTTTAGTTATGTTATCACTATTTTCAATACATTTATTTTAAATTCAGTTCAAATCGATTCAACTCAAGTTCGAATAAGCTCTATAGAACGGGACCTTAATTTTGAGAACTAAAACCAAAAGGCAGATTTAGTGCATGAACAGATTCATATGATGTTGGGATGTTGTACAGAAAGTTCCATCCACTGGAGAGTTGGTTGTGTTTGGGATCTCAGCAGTCAGACCTTATTACAAACTCGGAGTCATTTCAGGTGATCATTGTTTTCAAATATTAGAAATTTTGAACAATTATAAATGAGTAATTGGCATCAGTAATTCTTCAATAGGAGGGTAAATTCTACATTAGATACAATTAACTGATGCCCAATTTTATTTCATATTCTCAGCTGATGGGAAGGAAATGATTCACAGTGTGGATATAAAGCTAAACAGATGCACGCTATGCCATGACATAGGGATTACAGAGAGGTAGCAATAGCAAATGACACTGATCTTGTTCAGATTTTTCAGTTTTTATTTAGGCTAAATGATTTATCATGATGATATATCAATATTTTAGGTACAATGTAATCTTGGACTTTCCTCTGACAATAGATGTAAATCGACTCATGAATGGCGGCGCGTAAGCACTCTACTTGTAGTTTCTTTCTATGAGATGTGCATTTGTTTGTGGAAGTGCTGTGTAAATTACGAATTAAACTGTCAGGAAAATATGACATGATAGCAGACATTGATCTAACTTTGTAGACTGATAAGATACGAAGAGCAAAGTCATGCAGGGATCGGAGTTATGCCACGTTATGGTGATGCAGACTCCGTTAAATGGTTCGAGGTGGAACCATGCCTTGCATTTCATTTGATCAACTGTTTTGAAGATGGTGAGGAGGTAATTAATTTGACATTATGCGTCAATATTTTCCTACTTAATTTTCCGTCATTGGTTAACCATTTGATCCCCAAATTGGGATGAGCATGGATCATTGGGATGAGCATGGATCACATGGCTTAGGTTAGTGGGTTGGGTATAAGTCCAAAAAATTTAGATTCTTCAAGTACGGGTCTGGATTTGGATCTAAATTTTAAATAAGAGGTCTGAATTCAGGTCCAGAATATTAAGATCCAGACCTGACCCAAACCCAGACTTTTAGATCTATATAACCTTATAATTTTATCCTAATTCCTACACACTTTCTTATTCTTTCTGTATTTTTGAAAATTTTAATCCAGTATATATTGTGGATTGCATTTTTTTCTTGAATAATTAACTCAGGTGCATATTGAATCTGAATTATTTGTGTTTATAGTACTCCTTCCATCCCAGTCGAATCAACACACTTTTTGGTCAACTTTCTCTGGTCATGTTAGACCACCGATATTTTAGTTACGTATACTAACGATGAACTAAAATTTGATATTTACAAAATACATGATGGGAGGAATAAAACCATATCTCACATAATGATATTGTTGTCTATATACTAATTGGAATTTATTGTCAAGCATGTCTTGATAAAGTTGACAAAAAATGTGCAGATTCGTTTGGGACGGAGGGAGTAATATATATTTTTTATTCAGTGATTTTTTTTTTAAAAAAAAAGTTAGACCAATTTAGAACTCATTTTGAACTGAAGACCCATTAGACCCATCGAATTTGGGTATACACCCTGCAGGTCCGGGTCGGGTCCGGATCTAACTATATTTTTGTAGGGACCCAACCCAGACCCGACCAATGATCATCCCTGTATTCATCCTGTTGATTTTGAATTAATCCTTAAATTAACTAGGTGGAATTATTTGAATCAACAGGTTGTCGTGATGGCATGCAGAGCTCGTGGATCCATGATTCCCGGACCTGAATTTGGATCTGATAAACTTGACTGGTTTTCTAGAGGGTTTAAGCATATTAGTTCTGTGGATACATCAGGCCAAGACTCACAGGAGGGAGCCTTTTTCTCTCGTGTATACGAGTGGAGATTGAACACTCAATCTGGAGAAGTGAAAGGAAGATATCTCACCGGAACTGAGTTATCTATGGACTTCCCAATCATAAATGACAGACTTAATGGTGAACAAAATAAATACGGATACACACAAATTGTAGATTCAGAAGCAAGCTCAAGATCAGGTAGTAATCTCTATCAATCTATTAGAAAAGTGCAACAGAAAATCTCATATAAGAATTGAACCTTGCCAATACTTCTCTCATTACTTGCACTCTATCAATTTTAAGGAATGGCAAAATATGGTGGAATTGCAAAACTTCATTTTGAGAAGAGCAAATCACAACGGCTACACTCGGTATGGTGCCTCCCTCTAGACTTTGTTCCAATCTGCATATCAAAACATGATATCCCATAGGTCACGAATTACGTTCTTTTCGGCCCCTGAAAAAGCTATTATTTTGAAATAGATGGATGATGAAACTCGAGAGTTCGTAAAGGTAGAATGCCACAAGCTTCCAAAGGATACATATTGTACAGGAGCTTCATTTGTTCGAAAACCAGGAGGAGTTGAAGAAGATGATGGTTGGCTTATCGCATTCACACACAATGAAAGGACTAACTTATCTCAGGTAATTAAGGAGCATTTACAGGCTAGAAATTTAAACATAATCTCAAATTTGGTTTTTTGATTGGAACCTTAAACATTCTGTTTCAGCATCACAGGAACTTTTTGAAATTCTACATCTATTTTTACTCTGCCTCCTGAATATGCATGTGATGTTGCGAGAAGTGAGTAATGTGGCATATACTTTCTTCCTTTCTTACAGGTCTTTATTGTTGATGCCAAGAAGGTTTCGAGCGAGCCTGTCATAAAAATCACTCTTCCAACTAGAGTGCCTTATGGTTTTCATGGCGCCTTTTTGTTTGCGAGCAGTAATTCACTAGCATCTGGCAACTGAAATGAATTTACATTATTTATGTGGTTTTGTTCTTCAATTTTATTTTATATTGGGTAAAAGAAGTAGCTGTTTTGGTCCTAGCATTTCAGTTGTCACACAACGTGTAGTAGTTAAACTCCCAGCAGTGCAAATGGATTCATGCATATGAAAAGGGGATAATGGATTAAAGAGCGGTAAATCTCTAATCTGAATCTCTTACTCGATCCGAACCGATTCGACCAAACTCAATCCGAACCTAATCATAACACGTAAAATATTGATCCGAATCCAAACCCGATCCGATTGAACTAAATCCGAACCTAATTTTTGACATGAAAATCTAGGCCCAAACCCAACACAACCCGAACTCAACCCGAAACCGGATTCTGACTTGATAATCTGGACCTGAACCCAACACGACCAAATCGCCACAAAATCTTATTCCAACCCAAACATGATTCAATCATAATACGTTTCAACATGAACACGATTCAATCTGACTCATAATCAACTTGTAAACGAATCAACCAGATAAATAACATACATAACTCGATCAATAATCAACTAGAAAAATAATCGACATAATCAATCTAATTTTGCATAAGTATCCATTTAGTTCAAAATAATTGATATCACTCGGTAAAAATATTAGGGTCAAATGTTTTTCTAACTCTACCTTTAGGCTGAAAGCGTCAATATAACTCTGCCAAACCAGAAAGTGCCAAACTAACCCTTATTTTATGATGAATTGTGCTGACCTAACCTTTCAGCCACATTCCGACATTGACGAAAATTTTCGACAGTTAACCATGCGTAAAAAAGACAAATTTGACCTCGCCCATTTCAGTTAAAGGTTTTTTCCAATTTTACACCTCCCTATTCACTACAAGAAAAAATATCTTTCGAGAAAGACTGATTCTGGTCACTAAATATCATAAATTTGTCACTAATGACTATTGGTGACCAAAATATGTTAGTCGCCAATTGATCACATTATCTCCATCACAAAAAATGATTCTTAATATGGTCATGATGAATTTTTTTTAGTTGCTCACAACGACTAGTTTAATGACCAAGTATTTTTGGTCATTAATTAGTAGTGATGAAATGTATTCGTCAAAAAAATAGTCACCAATAAACCTGAAACGGTCACTAATTTGTTACTTTAATGACCAAAACAAATTCGTCAAAAGAAGCTTGAGTGACAAAAATGATTCAGTCACTAAAATATTTAATGACGACTAACTTTTAGTCACTAAAAACTTATGAACAAAAATTTGTAATCGCTACAAAAATAATGGCCAAAAACTTCTAGTCACTAAAGAATTGATGACGAATAATGTTTTGTCCCTAAAATTCAATGACAGATAGTATTAGTCATTGAATAAGTCACTGAAATTAATTTTCATCCAATCCCTTTAAAGCAATTAGTGACAAAAAAATTGTCGGAATTTGTTTTAAAAATGATCACCGACTGTGACAACCACAACCAGTGACCAAATTTTAAGTCTGAAATTTGGTTGACCATATTAAGAATCATTTTTATTTAATAATAATTATTAAATAAAATATAAATAATAAAAACATAATAAAGAAAATTACTCTCAAATGACACACCAAGACATTTAGTTAAAATCACAATGTTTGATTACTTTTAATGCTGAAACTACACCCATTAATCATTAACTAAAAATCTAGTGCTAGTCTTCAACATGCACTACCACATAAACTGTAAACATCATTCAAGCCGGAGGCAGGGAGCTCAAGTCTGGCTTTAAATATTTTTTCAGATGTAGCTTCATATCCTTTCATATTTTCAAGGGCCATGCTTCTCTGTCAAAAAAAACAATAACCAGAATCGTGAGGATCCCATTTGTAATGATTCAAAGTATTTTGCAAACTGAACAATATAAAAAATTAACCCGGCAGAGACCTTAGAAGCCCAGCAGCTTGGTCACTTTGACAACATCAGCAGCTGCAGTATCATTTGCTGCCTCACTAGTGGCGTTCGTTACCGGCGACAACTCTCGTTGTATTATTATTAGACATAATGCCCAAATCCATCTTTCCTTGTGAATAAAACACACATGGTAAATAAAAAACACAACAATCAGGTCAAAAGTTATCACATAAAATAGGTTAATTGAGACATACGCCCGGTCGAATGCAAGGGTTAGGCGGCGCGTCTGACAAGTAGGGTAGCGTGTAGCATCGCGGTGGCGCGTGCACATCACGCCCCTCTAAGGAATCCCATCTTTCTGCGGCGCCACTAGCATTTTGTACCCGGTAACCCAGATCTGAAAATACCGACTCTGGCTGAGTCACTATGAAGGTTGAGGCACCTTCAAAACTAGGAAAAGACTTTAACATGTTGGTGTTTTAAGAAACACAAGTTATTTAAGTATGATTGGATTCGAGTATTTGTGAGCTCTGGATGTTAAAACAAGTTTGGTGGTGCGGAGTGCACACTTGTATATACTTTCTACGAGGTTACTGTTTTAGGATAAGTATTAACTTATGTTGGTCGGAATTTTGATGACTAGCATGTATTATTCTAGTGTTGAAAGATGCGTTGTTTCAGAATTCATTTCTAGTAACTATGGTACATTGGATGTGAAAAATGTAATTATTTATGTAGAGAGATGCGTTGTTTCAGAATACATTTCTTATAACCAAAGTACATTGGATGTGGAAAATGTAATCATTCATGTAGAAAGATGTGTTGTATTAGAATTATATCAGAATGGTGCATCGTAAGCGTGGTGGTCTATAACCCATAAATTCCATGAAGGGTAGCATCTTCTCGGGATATCTCATATATAAACATGTGTATGCATGCACAGAAGTATAAGTAAAAAATTTATAATTTTCGTAGATTTACTCAGCAACCAAAAACACAGTTACTCAAAAGTATACGGAGGGATTCTCAATTGTTTTATCCTAAAAGGAAATTCGTGTAACTCAAGGTTGTAATATGGTCAACTTATTCTTTAAGGAAAGCGTACGTAACGCGACTCACATCGATATCTATTTTTTCACCACAATCATCCAAGTGTGATTATAGCGTTCCTTTGGAATGAGTATTACAACATTTACTCCAAAAATCTTAAAGAGTAATTTCGAACGTATTGGATGGTGAGTTTGATGGTTCATATGGCACATGCATGAATTGGATATTGGACGATGCAGCGGGATACTGGACGATGCAGTGTGTGGTCATTCAAAGGATGTGTATGTATGGATGCTTGCTCATTTTGAGCAGTTTAATTTTCACGCAAGGTTAGAATGTCAATACAATTTACATATATATAGATATAAATTGATAACTAATGATACGTATGTATATATTGTTAGAATAATATTCATTGATATGCACGTGAATAATTTTATGAATTGCTTCCATGAAAGAAAAACTACGATGACAATAAAACTATAGATTTGATTTCAAATATGGATGGGAAATTATGTTGTGCTTTTGTTTTTTATTTCCTGATTAATTAATGCCATGTAAAAATGCAAAACATGTACAACTTTTGTTATGTTTGACCAATGCGTACTGGAAAAGAATTGTGATTATGAGAAAATTATGAAACTTTGTAATATGCTGGTATGGCTAGTAAAGAAGCGGAATGATTACATAATTTGGTATATGAAATTCTATTATAGCCAACAAAGCTGGTAGGAGGCTAAGGCTTATAGTGAAGTGTACAATGTAAATATAGACACTTGGCAGTTATGCATAGCTTGAATCATGAGTTAATAACTCATAGTGTGATTTCAGTTGATTTTGTAAGATATCAACGCAATCTAGCGAAACACTTGACGAAGTGACTAGTTAGAGACTTGATAAACAAGTCGGTGATCGGGATGAGTTCAAAGCCTATTCAAATCTTGGATAATGGGATAATTTTGTTCTGATACGACGTTAGAGTAAAATTCAATATTGAAGGCCTATTGTTTGAGATTGAAACATATGATTTCATATCCCGAAGGTAATATGTTTGTACCTACATGGAAGGTAGGTTGAAGTTTTAACTTCTTAATGGATCATTTGACAAAGTACAGTTGCAGGTGTACGATTAAAGAGATTCACGTATATGAAATGTGAAGTGTAGCCGCTTCAATTAGCCAGGCTTGACTTTGTATACACTCATGAATGGATAGGGACACGTGGCTTATATAGTATCAGGTTTAAATTTTTGAGTTGCATTTGAACTTGTGTGTGGATTATCTACAAGTGTTCAAATGGGTTGAAGGGTTGAATCTTTAGAGACACCCCAATTCTCGAATATTTGGAATGTTTATTTCACTAAGGTGAAAATTCAATCTTCAAGATATTTTCATTTATGTACTTGTTTGGTTTGGTTGTTGGATTTTTCGAATCAAGGATAATACTTAAATGGGGAGGATTGTTGGTGTTTTAAGAAACACAAGCTATTTAAGTATGATTGGATTCGAGTATTTGTGAGCCCGGTATTTTAAAACAAGTTCGGTGGTTCTGAGTGCACACTTGTATAAACTTTCTACGAGCTTACTGTTTTAGGATAAGTATTAACTTATGTTGGTCAGACGTTTGATGACTAACATGTATTATTCTGGTGTAGAAAGATGCATTGTTTAAGAATTCATTTCTAGTAACTACAGTACATTGAATGTGAATAAAGTAATTATTTATGTGGAGAGATGCGTTGTTTTAGAATTCATTTCTGATAACTACGGTATATTGGATGTGGAAAATATAATCATGCATGTAGAAAGATGCGTTGTATTAGAATTGTATCAAAATGGTGCATCGTAAGCGTAGTGGCCTATAATCCACAAATTCCACGAAGGGTAGTATCTTCTCAGAATATCTCCTACAAAAACATGAGTATGCATGAACAAAAGTACAAGTGAAAATTTTATAATTTTCTTAGATTTACTCAGCAACCAAAAACACAATTACTCAAAAGTATTCTCCTGATTCAAGCCTAAAATATGAGGGATTCTCGATTATTTTATCCTTGAATGGAATTCGCGTAACCCAATGTTGTAATATGGTTGAATTACTTTTTAAGAAAAGTGTACGTAACTCACATCGATATCCAAGATTTTTTTTACCACAATCATCCAAGTGTGATTATAGCGTTCCATTGGAATGAATATTACAGCATTTACTCCAACATAACACCGCCAGGAGAGTTGAGGGATATCTTCTTCATCCTCAGAATCCAGCAAACACTAGCAGAAATCATCATTCGTCGGGCCGTGCGAAGTGAATTGCGGCCGAGGACAGCTTGGATTTGGGGGGGTCGGTTTTCCATTAGGTGTTCTAGTTTGAGAGGATGTTTGAGAGAAATGAAAAGTCTGATATGGAATGGGGGATTTAATGTGATGGATTGAAGACAAAAACTGAAGTAAATTTAAACAAAGAGGAGTAAACTAGATAGGTGAAATTTGAAGGTGGATGGGTGGTGGCAATAAGGAGGAGTAAATGGAATGATTATGGAAACTATTCTAAATGGCCTTGGGTTTTTTCGAATTAATTATTACAGAGATAATGAATGTGGTTAAACAAATCAGGGGAGTCTTTGATTTGTTATTTTAGCTTTAGGGCCAAAATAAAATGAGGGAACTAACATATTTAGTGAATAGGTTGAGCGATAAAATGGTGAATGTATAAGTTCAGTTTTTACCATTTTGGGTAAGAATGAGGACAAATTTTGATAATTTCCTGCAATTCCGGCCAAACCTGCCTTTGACGAAAAGGTCAGATGGGTCCCGGGTTAATTTTTGCACTTGTAAAAAATTGGAAGATGTTTCGGCACTTTCGTTAAAAATTAGGGACATTTTTCAAAAATTTAATATCTAAATTTAATCAAAGTAATGAAAATTTACAATGTTAGTGAAGGTTGACCGTTAACTATGTAAAATCAACCTAGTCATTAGTTTTTATGGAAACTTAAGTAGGGTTGATGTTTGATTATGTAAAATCAACCTAAATATTAGTGTTTTTAGAAAGTTGAGGGTTGACCGTTGATAATATAAACTACCATTTATTAGTGTTTATTAATGGAAAGTCAACTAAACGTTCATTGTTGATGTGTTAAAAACTCAAACCCTTGTATTAGCCTTTATATACGAAAAGTCAAGTAAAGTTGATTATTTAAAGTCAAATTAGTTATTAGTATAGAAAGTCAAATAAAGGTTGGTCGTTGACTAGTTAAAGTCAAACAATTTTTTTGTTTTTATGTATGGAAAGTCAAGTGATGATTGACCGTTGATTAGTTAGAATCAATTTAGTTATTTGTGTTTGTATAGAGAAAGTTGCATAAGCGTTGACTGTTGATTAGTTAAATGAAAACTTTTTTCTATTAATGTTTATTTATATAAACTCAAGTAAGAGTTGACTATTGATTAGTTCAAAATCAAATATTTTTATTTGTATTTATATATACTAAGTCAATTAGAGGGTTCAACGTGGATTAGTTAAATCAAACCTTTTTATTCGTATTTATATTTACTAAGTCAAGCAAAAGTTTACCGTTAATTAGTTCAAATCAAACCTTTCATTAGTGTTTGTATATAGAAAGTCAAGCAAGGGATTACTGTATATTATTTATTTTCGATTTAGTTATTAGTGTTTATATATAGGAAGTAAAGTAAGGATTGATGGTTGATTAGTTAAAATCAACTTAGTGTCTTAGTCTTTAACGTGTAGCTAATATTGTTTTTATATATAAAGTAAAGCAACCAGTTAAAGTCAAACCTTTTTATTATTTCTTATATATAGAAAGTCAAGTAATGTTGATTGTTCATTTTATTATTGCTTATATATAGAAAGTCAAGTAATGCTGATCATTCACTCACCAAAAGTTTGGTGAGTGACCGTAAGTTTAGTCACTAAATACTAATTTGGTAACCATTTTATATTTGGTCATCTCCATTGGTCGCCAATGACAGGCGATTACTTAACTCTTATGCCCAACACATTTTTGTGATCAATTTTGTGACCATGATTTTCACTTGGTCACTAAAAGTTTATTGGTGACCAAAACACAGTGACAAAAATATGTAGGTCACTAATACGATCATTAGTGATCAAATAATTTGTAGTCACCGAAATTCGGTCACGAAATCCCTTTTTTCTTGTAGTAATTATACTATATATTTTACTTAAATATCAATTTTTAAACAAATATAAAAATCCAAAGCAACCTCCCCCCTATCCCGCCGTTAGCCGTGAGCGGAGATACCTTTTTTTCTCCTATTGCAGAGATGCTGAAGCATCGTCGCCCGATAGTGGTGACTACGATAGAGATGCAGAAACTCATTTGCCCCCGGTAGCGACACCGCTGCAGAAGCACCGTCATCAGAAGATAATGGTGAAGCCCCGCCCAATCCTAACCGAGCTGACTCAACTTCTTTGAGTCAGACCTGAGCTGACCCGACCTGCACTGAGCCAGACCTGAGCCTGATCAACCTACACAAGGTTGGCATTGAGTTAACGTGATCTAAAGAATCGTACCACCACTGCTTAGTGCGAATCTTGAACGTCGGTGTGATCTGGAACGCCGAGCGGGTAAACAATGGTGGAACAGCACTCAACCAATGCTTGGATTAGATCTGGAGCGCCACCGCTCAAAGCTAATCAGGACCAATGCACCGTCGCTTGGATTCGCCACACACCGAAGCTTGGATATGCACCAACGCACAACTATTCAAACGTCGGTCAAGAGAAAACGGACGATGAAGCTCATCGGTGAAAATAACAATGGATTTGAAACTCGTGCAAGTCTGTAGACCTGTAGATCTCTAGAGAAATTATAGGTACAGGGGTAGGAGTGTTGGGAGAGTGGGTTTGGGATTGGGATCGGGGTGACACCGGAGGTGGAGTATTCGAACAAGCTGAGGGAAGAAAAAGAGGGGGAAACGTGGGGGAATATTATGAATGGGGTAATTACGTCTTTTCATTTTTTTAGCAGGCATAAAATTGTAAATTCCTTAAAATCTGATCAATTCTGGCGTTGACAATCAGAGTCAATGGATCCCAAGGTTTTTTTGTCACTTCCTTCATAAAGTTAAGGTTATTTTGGCACTTTTTGATTTTACATGGTTATATTGGCACTTTTGGTCTAAAGTTAGGGTTATTTTGGCACTTTACTCAAAATATTATTATTCTATTTATGATTTTTGTTATTCTTTCTGAAATATCAAAATATTAAATAAATGAGTCTTTTGGTGAAATGTTGGAAAGTGTTGGTACATGTTCATATGTAATTTAGAGTGTATTATTTAAAAGAAAGGGAAATCAGATTAAGAATATGTTCTTGTACCCAATTATTGATAAATATTCCGTTCCGGACCTGGAAAATACAATGGGGGTGTATAAGGTAGCAATACGTTCGAGCATATTTTAATAGTAGAGTTACGAGTGAAAATTTTACTTTTTTCAGTTATGCCCCTACAAAAAAATTTGAGCTGTCCAATAACGAAATTGACGACACCAAAATGCAAGTCAATAATATACTATTGGAATTTTGCGGTTTGGACAAATTTGAGTTAACGGAAGGGCCTCGAAAGTGAACATTGATTACTTCTACACAATCTTGAAAAATTACACTGTGGCCCAAAATTGGGTCACCCCATTATCCATTGCTCCAAAATACATGAATTTTGTTATTCTTGCCTAAATATAGAAATATTAATTAATTTTTTTTGGTGAAATGTTATAAAGCGCTAGTACATGTTCTAGATATATCAAACCATAAACCCAATTTTTAAAACCTTTTTTCTTTTTAATTCTAACTTGTTAATGTTGTAAACTTTTCTCTGTATGAAGCATCAGTAGCCATTCTAAAAGGTTATTAAGAAATTTTGTATCACCATCACTCTAAAAGGTTTTAATAGTTGCTGAAAACTAATTTGACAAAAGCCTCAAACCTAAAAATAGGCGTCAACAAACTTTGATTTTTTACGAAGAGGGTATAGCCAAACGAATCTGGAGTAGTCATCAACAAATAATGCATAAAAAGAAAAATCATTGCCAGATAAAATCAAGGAAAAATCTCATAAATCACAATGAATCAATTTCGAAACAGAGAAAGTCTGTTTAGGATTTTCAGCGAGATATATACCAATATAACCCTATCTACTTGACTAAATACCGATATAACACTCAGATAATTTTTAGTGCAAAAATAACCCTGACTAGTTAATGTAAGTATCAATATAACCCTCAAACTTCATTTCCGGCATCGACTTCCATTTTTCGGCATTGACTGTAAATAAATGTCCAAAATACCCTTAGTGTTAAAATCTGAATTTGAGTTAATAAATTTATCCTTTTAGTTCGCCGGACCACCGTCGAACCCCAGTTGCACCGCCGCCGTAACAGGTTGGGTTATATTAGCACATTATGAAAACTGATAGGGTTATATTAGAACATTCCTAAAACTTATAGGGTTATATTAGCACATTCGTAAATAGTGTAAGGTTATATTAGTACATATTATAAAAGTTAAGTGTGTGGTATTCGGGTGGCCTTAACGGACAACCACATCATCATATACACCATTATCACATTATAACAACATCTTATGCACCATAAAATTTGACATCATAACACCATATTAAACACCATTATTACATATTGTAGCTTCATTTCAAATTTATCGACATTAAACACCCTATGTCGAAGAACACAACAAAATAACAACCATACACAACGCCAAATTTGGTCGTCCAACCATCAATGCAAACTAAACATAACAAAATAAACAAAATATCATCAAAACCCATATATTCTATAGTATTTGCTGATATAACCTTACACTTTTTACGAATGTGCTGATATAACCCTGTCATTTTTCATAATGTGCTAATATAACCCTACATGTTATGGCGGCGTTGCAGCGGTAGTCTAGCGGTGGTCTGATAGTGGTCCGACGGCGGTCCGACGACAATATTTGGGGTATTAATGACTCTAAGTGATGGAGATGCCAAGATGACTACCACCATAAATGAAGACATTCAATGACTTGATCAAACATTTGAAGGTTATGTTCAGAATCCTCTAAGTGACATGGTTGGACCAATGACAAGGTAAAAAACAAAGCTTAGCGACGCGGCATTGAATGCTTTGATAGATCAACTTCATGATGAAGAATTCAAGAATAAGTCAGGTAGGGCTTGGATTAATTATTCAAGCATGTTGATTAATTGAAGACGTCGTGAAGAACACTATACTCTTTTTTTCCATTGAGTTTTTAATGAGGTAGTGTCATCTTTGTAAAATGTAAAATTATTTCATTTTGGATCTATTGGACTGATAAGCTCTGCCATGTGGGCTTTGAAGAGCTGAATTTTGAATTACAGTGCATTATAGTTTAAAATATTTAGTTCTATTCTTATTAGAATTAGATTTGGTAAGATTAGATAAGGTAATATTCTTCAAGACTATTTCTTGAAGAATCTCGGCCAGATTACCATAGTTATCATTTATTTTAGGTATTTTAGTTAAACATGGTTTTATCTTCTTGAACCCGTCATAAGTCGATTCAGTTTCCATGTGAGATTAGGGTTTATGGCCGAGACTCCCACTATAAATAGAGGGGCTTGTCCAACGAAATTTTCATCTTTTTATCAATCAAATATTCAGAACTTTCGAGTTATACTCATTGCTTGCGAGTGTCTTCATTGTTGCTTAATTATACGGGTTAATTAAATATCAATAACCATGTGAACTAATTCTGCGGTCTAGTTAGTGAGCAAGTCGAAATTAAGAATACCCTAAGGGCTAGATTCTTGAATTTCATGCGGCCACATTAGGGTTTGCAAGATCCCTATTGTTGTCAAAGATCTAAAATTCCGCAATTCAGAATTTTCGTAAGGAGATTCATATCACTTAGGGTAATAAAGTTATTTCTGATTATTTTAGCATTTTATTTTTTTTCAGATGGGCAAGAATATATTTTTACAAAACTTCTGCTAAAAGTTTCCGGAGAAGGTTATATTGACACTTACACTGATTATCTAGGGTTGTATTAACACTTTCAAATACTTGAAAGTTATATTGACACTTATATCAAATAAGTAGTATTATAAAATCACTTTTCTCGATTTTCAGTAAACAACTGCCTTTGACATTTTTCCATAATATAAGGGGCACAAAGGCTGGATTTAGATAATAAAGAAGAAATTGGCACATCTCCAATTTTTACCAAAACAACATAATTGGCCACATGGCCGATAGTGCCACAACTTTTTCAGAGATAAGGATTTAAAGATTATAAAATCTGCTCAGATCCCTTACCCAAACAAGTGCTGTAAGCAGCGATGTTTAAAAGATAAACAAAAACACGGGGATGATAAAAAAGTAGAAAATGAGCCAAGTGGATGAGAAAGTAGAAATTGTACTGTTGATATATATATATATATATATATATATATATATATATATATATATATAAAAAAAATAAAACGAGAAAGAGTCGCAAA
>JAULKM010000006.1:17144751-17167983 GCA_032355605.1 Rubia tinctorum | reverse complement strand
TCTTGCGTGATTTATTTATTTTACGTACTTGGTTAGGAATACGTTGGAACATAGGTTTTGCTAGTTAACGCCTAAAATGGTAAAACCAGTTTTTCAACAACAGCAAGCAATAAACTTGAAATCATTTTATACAAGTTGCAAGTTTGCTCAAAAGATACACCAGCCGCACAAACTGTGATTAGTTAATTTGTGTGTACAAAAATCTCTAACTAGTAGCAGGTTGGACAACCGAAATAAATCAAAGATAACTTGATAGTAAATAATTGATTAAGGTAGTCAAAGCCATCCAAACCAGACGGAATCTACAAGTCTAATATACTTCGTAGAAAATCGTCAAAAGTAAGTATTAAAATGACTTTTGACTCGGATTTCTTCTAAACCAACTTGGAGAGTAGATAAGAAGCCAACCCAACTTTACCGCATAAAAGATCGTCTGAAAAATCAAACTTGGCAGTGATTCTTGGATCTAAAGCTCATAACAAAAACAAAATCTATTTTCTAAAACCACCTTTTCATTGCAATTTAGTCTGAAACACCTAATTAACCAACTGAAATATTTTTAAAAAACTAGAAAATAAGCAAAAAGGAAAAAAAATCTCAACAAGACCCGATAATTTACCCCGACCCTGCAAATCAAGATTTGACTCGATGAAGACCCAGCCTTTGTCGGCATTGACCATTCATGCACTGACCCCGTTCAACACCAAGTCCACCAACTGTGAGCGAATTCTCGAGCAAACCCGAGTCCACATTTAATGACCCAAGCAAAATCGAGTGACCTCATTGTCTCTGGCATCCATCTTTAGTGAGTAGGCCCAAGCGACCCGAATGAAACCTGAGTGAACCTGAGAATAAATCGAGAATAAACCGAGCAACCTCATCATCTTCAGCATCTATATTCGGTGAGCAGATCCGACGTCTTCCTCCGGTGAACATATCCAGATTCTTTTTTTGAGTTACCCGGCGTTTACCCAACACTTAGTTTGGTTGTCTGTTCTTAGAGATCTCTACTGAGGCTACCACGTGGCTACAGTGGCTGTCGTGGCTGCAGCCGACCCCAAAGGTCAAAGGTCTAAAAGAATGGAGGCCGAATTTTGAAGATTGGGCTGAGATTTTTAACGCCAGGATCGAGTGATTAAAAAATAGATAACTATGTTAGGCTAGGGGGATATCTGGGTGATGATGGGTATAAGTTAGGCTGGGGTGTGTGTGTTGAGGGGTGGTGGGGGAGACCACTAGAGATGGTGGCGGCGGCCTCCCCTAACGACGGGGAGAGTTAGGGTTTTCATTTTGTTGAGAGCGTTTGTAGGGGGAGAGAGAAGAAGACCATGAAAATGTTCATTGTTAATGTTATATATGTAGAAGCCAAGAAGGAAAAACTATTAAACAGGTGAATTTATTTTATTTTCATTTAAATTAGATTAGATGAAAAGAACATGATTTAATTTAGTTTTCATTCTTTCTTTGTTAATTTAACATGAAACGTTTCAGAAAAATGTAGCAATACATGATAGAAATCTTTAATAAGTTTCACGTAATTTGTCTCCAACTTAGTGATCTTACCAACTTTTCTCTCTTCATCTTATGAGTCAAACTTACTCTATCAATCCATTTTTCCCAACAATCACTAGTCATTATCATTTCTTTATATTAGAAAAAAAAAACAAGATACTACACTCAAGAAGCGCAAGGGGTCTATCATGGCTAAAAAATAGAGTATGATTCATATCTCACTATAACCTAACTACACTATTATAAACGGGACATTTTATTTTGGTTCTAAGATACTTTTCACTTTGATTTTTAAACCAAATAAAAAGAGGGGTAGTTCAATCAAACCAAATCAATAGAGGGGTAGCTAAAAGTATCTTCATTTTTTTGGGTTTAAAATTTAAACCAAAAATAATAAATTCTAGTACCGACGCCGATGCTATTTCTTATGTCACTCTTAAGTGACTTTTGGTTTCAATTTTGAAAGACAAAAGAGTTAAAAGTCCGTTAATCTTTGTTAAACCCATAAAATTTGATTCTTCTAGCAGCAATTCTTTGACAACCCACTATTATATCTTTCATGGTCAAACTCATCACAGTCCAAAAAAAAATTCAACAATCCTTTATCATCTCTTTCATAGTCAAACCCCATTGAACTCATCGTCTTTAAATCTCCGCCGGCCATTAAAAATCTCTCTCTAGCTATCGCGACCATTAACCGCTTGATGCCTTAAGCGCCATTATAGATCTGGCTCTAATGTTCGTGTCCTCGAATCACGGTATCCACCATAAATCTGGCTCATTGATGCCTCCAATGTGGAGGGAGGAGGAGACGTCAATATTGACTTTTTGATCGCTATCAATTGTTCCGCATAGCAGATCGAAGTCGAAGGCACTTTTAACTGTGATTTTCCATACTTTTGGTTTCAGTTTTAAGAAATGACTTTTGACTTTAATTTTCTGAAACCGAAGTTAAAGTGATTTTTAACTTCTTCTTTTTCATAATCGAAGTAAAATAATATTTTAGGTTCAATAATTCATAAAATAAAAAATAACATAAAATTGATAGTTAAAAGTCATTACCATACAAGGGTTAGTTGTAATTGTCAACATCTTATCCATAAAGATATTAGAGTAGGTGATTGCCAACGTACTCAACAAGATTGACAATATATAGTTAAAGGATTTAAAAGATCCTTTTCATGTCAAAATTAGCATCCAAAATACTTTAAAAGGTGTATAACAGTAGTGCATGAATAGTCATTAATGGGATCATTGTATGACAATTATGGATTTTTCTTTGGAACCACCGTCTATCCCATGTCCCATGGGAGAATGCGTGTGGTGGCTATAGTGGATAGGGGGGGTCGGCCGGCGAAGAGGAGAAGGAAAGATGGAAGGAGCGGAGAGGAAAGAGGGGCTCTGCGTATGTAGAGAGGAAAGAGACGACCTAATTGTGAAAAAAAACTAAGGAAAGAATGATAATAGTGAAACCCTTATCTATAAATAGTTGAGCCAAATAATCCATTAAAGTCAGCCCATTAAAGGCGGCCGTACAATAGAACTGCCTAGGTGGTTCCTTACGAAATTCCTTTAATTGATGATTGAACCACTTTCAGAATAAAGGGGGACAGAAATAGACGAGTTTCGAACTCGGAATCTGATTTAAAGGCGGTTCTTAAAAAAATATTACAAAATCATCTTCTATTACCACCTTTAATAGAGCGTTCCCCCCTGGTGGCACTTCCGATTTTGAACATATGTTTGGAGTGCACTAAAATAGGAAATGCCGGCTAAACCTGTGTCTTAGAAACCCTACAAATATATGCACTAAAAGCTAATATTTTAAGGCACTTCTGTTGCATTTCTAAATGAGGGATATATTTTTGAAGTGCATTTCCCACGACATTTCCGAAGTCATAGCTGGTATTTGAAGTGCACTAAAGTAGAAAAACCTATAATAATAACCCACCATGTCTCTCCTTCCCAGGAAAAACTGTTTTTCTTTTCCTCCATTTGGTTCCTTCCATCTTTCCCTTCTTTCTTCCTTCATTCTTCTCCCCCTCTTTCCACAAATCTAACACTTTCTCTTTTTCCTTTTAAATTCGACTCCGCGACGGTGAATTCAAATTTAAATAATGCGTGGTGACAAAATTCATATTTTCATGGTATGCTTTCTTTCCGTTTTGAATTTGTTATCGGTAAACCCACCAATAAATTTTGATATATATTATTGTACAAGGTGGATTGATGATTGTTGTTTGAATTTTTATTGTTATTGTTATGAGTTTGATGTGAGTGTAAGAGATGATGATGGTGGTGGTTATATTGTGTTGAAGATGAATGTCGATATGTGTTCATATGAAGAATGAGATGATATGATCGATCTGGCTTTTCTGGTTTCGATAGAACTAGAAAGTTCAACTTTTTTTAGAACTTCTGAGACAAGTTCCGATATTGAAAGTGGCCTAAAAAGTATTAAATCAACGTTGGAACGGCCGTCTAATTGCACGATGGTGCCAAAGATAGCGGTTTCAAACCGCCATTTATTCCTATTTCATCACCATTAATGATCCTATCCTGCACTAGTGTAAAGATCCCGCGTACGAAGCTGAAGGAAAGGGGCAACGAAACTCTAACGTCAAATAAAGTACTTCCCCTGTCCTATTTCAAGTTGCAAACTTTGACTTTCAACAGATGACTTGAAAAATATTTGATCCATAATATCTTCACTAAGGATAATTAAAACTTGTAAGGAGTTGAAACTATAAGAAATATATGTTATAACGAATCTAACAATGTATAACACAATAGTATTTATACTTATATACCAATTCAATTTTAGAGTCAAAGTTAGGGAGTTTTGACTAAATAAATTGTTAAATAGCAACTTGAGATGAGACAGAGGGAGTACCTTGGATTCAAAAGCTCCAAATTCATTTTCTTTGCATAACGAAAGATGAAAATTCTCAATTATTTTGTTTTATTTAGAGACAATGTACAACTTTCCACTGGAAACGTAAAGTTAATATCGATTTACCAATATGATATTATCCGTTTTGAGTCCACATCTCACAATTTTATCTCTAAGCTCCCATAAAAAGATTTTATGTTAATATGGTGGAACCATCATATATATTTATGACAATACTTATTATCTTATGATGGAGACTTGAGTTTTATACATCCAATAATTCTTCCAATCCAAAAAAGAATCACAAGATTTGTAACCTTTGTTTTCAGACTGTCTTGCACCGCAAGTCTAACAACTCAAAATTCAGAAATACTTTTGTTACAATTGCAAGGACTACATCACCAAGGGCTTAGAGGACCTCCCACATCGGGCATGCAGAGACACAATATATTCTCAATAAACTCAAACCATCTTTCTGATACCACACTGATAGTCAATATTAATATTGGGCCTGAATGCCATTACTCCACGAGTAATGAGCTGGTTCAATAAGTATTACCTCTTGGGTAATGACTGTTGGGCCAGCCCATCAAGATGATAAACCCTAATACTTGCTTCACAAGTAAAAAAAAACACTAGCCCTATCTAATTCTAGCAAGAAAGTAGGCCTTCATATATAAGGCTGCAGGTAACACTATTCATCCAATTCTAATTCACTATTCACTACTCCTAAGAGAGAGAGACTGACTTTATCATCAGTGATTATACCCCCCTGACACCTCTGGGGGCTCTTTCTTGTAGATTCCAGTCAGTGGACTCATGACGTATCCTAGGCGGTTCCAAGATATATCAATTGGCACGCCCAGTGGGACCGTTAAGTCAGATCGTGAGTTTCTTTAAATCTCTTTAGATTTGGTATGGACGGAGAGTAACTCACTCAAAATAGCTATAGGAATTGATCGGGACCTTCGATCGGGGAATAACACACCTTATTCTAAATGTTGCTATAAGTCGAGGGGACCCCTTACTTTTGTAACCAATCTACTTAAGCATCTTTCTCTAAGTTATTCCTAATACCTTTCGTCTAACCGAGTTGCGAAAACATTAGCATCGAGTGAAAATGCCAGAGAGCAGTAAGGTAACACCAAAAAAGATAACTGGAGAAAATGCTAAAGGAACATGAGATCAAACAAACCCATCATTTACATTGAAGAGGCTGATGCCTTCTATTCATTCAAAAAAAGGGAATACCAAAATGGCTTACAAGTAAAGGAGGTCAATTCCCCTCTTGTCTATTAACAACTACCAAAATAGTGTACAAGTTAAAAACACAGCTTTATTTTATTTATCTAAAAAGTGCCTACATGGCTTATGAACTAAGAAGGTGGAGGCCTTTCGTGTTGTAAGGGTTCTACGCCCTCGGAAGTCCCCGGCTTAATAGGCTTAACGAGGAAACTTATAGCCTTTAAGAAGTCCTCATCCAGGTCAATGTACTCCTCGTCGGGGTCTACAACCCCCAATCCTTGAGTCGCGATGGAGGAGCCTTCCTCATCTGTCGCTCTTCAAGGCCTTCGACGTAGAGGAGTCAGAGGAAGTTCTCCTTACTCGTCAGCTTCGTCGTCGAGACCGATATTCTCTAGGCTACAGACTGAACAAGAAAGACTCCCTCGATCAGTGTGGAAGGTGTTTACCTGACTTCCACCAGAGAAGATCCCTCGACCAGCATTAGGGATACTGCCTCAGCCAACGCAGGAGCATCACCTCGGCTCGAGGAAGAAACACCCCAACCTGAGAAACTGCATCGATTACTATTTCGGGTGCTCCTTCTACTTCTATGAGGAGTGCTCCCTTGGTTATTACCCGAACCACCCCTTCGTCTAGGGGATCGACACTTGAAGGAACCGACCTGATGACAACTCTTTGATTAGGGTTCCTCAGTCGAACCAAGACGGGAATGAAAACTTGCTTTTCCTTTCTAGGCCAACGGGGAGAAGTTTGACAAACCATAGGGTTATTCCTAGATGACGGGGGTCCACTCGGATCATTTCTTTGGGAACTTGAAGCCTCAACGTTGATGAAGAGTCATTGGCCTCCAGCGGCCTGCTGACCATCTTAACCCCCCCAAGGCCATGTTATATGCTAGAGAATATTTGGAAGTTTTGTGAATCCCACACTCCTACAAAATATCCATAGTCTCATGGGGATACTCCTCGAAGTTCACGATCAGATCTGGCTAGACCATCCCAAGCAGAAGACCGTAAGCCCGAAGGTTATCCTCATAAGCCTTGAGTGTGCTATCCCATCCTTCCAGTCACTTTGAAGTCTATCCTTCTCTTTATAAGCACTCAAGAAGAGTTTCTTGTTATCTTTGAGGGTCCGTTATAGGGTAGTTACTTGGAATTGTAGCTCCCAAACCTGACGCTTAGACTCGTTATGTTAGACCCAGGCTCAACGGATTAGGTCACACATCAGATTATAGTTATCCAAATGATTCTGAGCCTCCCGACAATAATGTTCAACGTCCCCTTGGGAATGAGAGCTGGACGCACCCCTGGAAGCCCATAAAACCTTATCTGTAGACAAGTACTCATGTATGGAGTCAAACCCCAAACCGATGGTGATCCCCTCTAGAAGCTCGTTGTGTCTATCAAAGAGGAGGCTATAATCATCATCTAGGCCATCCCAAGCGTCCAGGACATCCCATTCCTCCCTTACTTTGCTAATATCTTTGATAAGTTATTGTAGACTATCATGGCGACCACTTCGCCACAAATTGAGTTCCTCTCTTGCAAAATTTTGCTCGCCTTTGAGGCGATTGGCTATATACCAATGTTGCCTGACAGCCAAGTAATGGGCCCAAGCCCATTGCTTAATCTCAAAATACCACTTCTTTATAACTTGGAAGAAGAAGTCGAAGATCGTTCCCCTTGATGTTTGAAGAGGACGATATGGGACCAGGGCTAAGATCTACAAGGCAAAATGAAAAATGCATAGGTATTGAAAGAAAAAAAAATTCTCATTGATTTAAAAGAGGGATTACATCAAAGAAGTCTTGAGCAGATGCTCAAAGAAAAGAAAAATGCTCTTACATGAGAATCCACACTAGCATTGGCCTCAACGGGGGTCGAAGCGACATGCTTATTAGTAGCTGCTTATTCACGATTAGCGGGGGGGGGGACCTGAGGGTCATCCATCTTCTTCTTCTACTCGTCATTCTCATCCACTTCGAGGGCACGGAACTCATTGGCAGTAAAATGCTTGGAAGAAGCTTTGATATTCTCAAGAAGGTGGAACCCAACGCTCCCGTCCTGGATGGACTCCCACCATATTTAGTACAAGTGAGCCCTACGGTTATTGTTCTTATGGACATTGACCATCGAGGAGTACTCGTTCAGAAGTTCCTTAGAAAGTCTGGACGCCAAAGTGTTTCGATTAACGAAAATCCTTGTACCAAGGAGTGTCTGGAAGAACTTCCTAAATCCCCGTGTCTTCACCAATGTATTGTTATAGGCCTCGAGCATTAAAGCTTGGTACTCAGCTGAACAAAGGCCCTTGGGGTTTGTATTCTCCTTGAGTAGGGCCTGATTTCTCTCCTCAGCCTAGGACAGTTTCTCATGAAGGTCGAACACCTCCGCATAGTAATCAGTGCCAGCCTTCTACGGGGCATTCTTGAGGATCCCTACTTGGGACTCGAGCTACTTGACACAGCCAGCCGTAGCCTTGAGCGCCCAAACCTGGCGGGTTTTAGCCAAAAACCCTTGAAGGACAGAATCCATGGCCACTATTATCGAGGCTGATATCGGGTCCTTGACCAGATCGGAATCAAAATGGCCCAAGCTTATGAGGGACTATGAAGTAGCCCCAGACTTAGCACTCGAAAAATCTTCTACCTCAAAAGTGAGGGGTCTTGCCCAGCAAAGTTCCTTATCTTGGGGAAAGGAACCAGAGACAGAGACCCCTCATGACCCCACTTTGATGAGAGGTCCTCGACTGTGACCTCAGAAGGGTTCGAGAAGGTCGAGGCTGGTTGATAAGGGGAAGGGGGAACCCCGACCAAATCCTCCTGGGGAAAATAACTACCTCCTCGTCATCGCCAAAAAAAATCGTTGCCCAGACTCACTGCAAGATGAAATGACAAGGGTAAAAAAAAGGAGATGAATTCACATATAGAAGGAAAAAAACTCAATTTCAAAAAAGAAAACATGGGAACGTGCACACCGACAAGCACCTTCGTTGGGCGCGAGCTGCCTTCCTGAACCTCGAGGGCATGGCCCTCAGTGATATCCCTTTGAAGGGACCTGATGATAGAGGTCCCATCGGCAAAAGGCCCTTCTTTTGGGTTTTCAAAACGATCTTCGAAGGGTCCCCGACCAAACTCTTCTTTGTCTTCGGCTTCTTAGGAGCTGGCCTTACAACATTTATTGCAGGCTTCCTCTTTTCCTTCTTTAATTTACTCTTTGTTACCTTATTCCCTCGGTTCTCGAGGAAAGCGTCTGAGAACACTGTAGGGAGGGAGAAGGATTTATCAAGATCGGAGGTTGGCTGTATACCCACCGATCATAAACCTCTGATGGCTAGGTGTAGCTACTTGTATACACACCGAAAGCCAAGGGATCCAGAATGGGGCACCCATGAGCTTGTCTTTATCTCCAACCAAAACATTACAGACCCGGTACTCAACAAACTTTTCAAGGTCCGAGATAAAATTCCACGAAGGGACCCAATAGCAGTCCAGTTCACATTCGAATGTGTAAACATGGGTCGAATTCCACCCTCGACACTTTGTAGAAATCTCGATGGGATGCTACAAAATCCTATTGCTGATGGTGTAAATGTCCTCGGACCCCCCTCTTATTAACAACTACCTTGATTTGATACATGTAGTAAACATATCGCAATAACTCAAACGAGGGAGCGATCTCTAGTTTCTGGCATTGGGTCTTGAAAGCCAAAAAGTAGGTGACTACGTTGGGGTAGAGCTGGGCAGGACTAACCTTGTGCTCCTCAACAAGCCGAGAGAACAGAGGAGGGAAGGGAAAGCATAAACCAAACCTCATATGACTCTTGTAGATAGCACACCTTCCTGATCGAGGGCTACTGGGAGTCTTATTGTCTCTAAAGGGTTCTAATATGAGGTTCGAGGGGATCTGGACATGAGCCGGAATAGTGGTGAGAAACTTGGTGATCTCCTCAGGGACTAGTTAGAGACTCTCAATTATCAGCTCGAGGGTTTCCCAGTAGAAGAGTATCCCTTTGTCATCCTTCTCAACAACGCACCCTTCGGGAATTGCTCCCATGACAAAACCCATTTTTGATGAACGCTCGGTCAAGTGGGGTGCCAACGGGTGGAAAGTTCTTTGACGGCCTCCCCCCTCGGACTGTTGGCCGGATTTGGGGAATCCAACCCAGCGGTAGAGGTTGAAACTTCGCCAAACCCAGAGATCGATGATTTTGAAAATCGGTAACCCCAACATCACCTTCGCCTATCCTATAACTACGGCCTGAAACAGCCGAAAAATATGCCGGAATCCTCCCTTGGCCCTCGGAAGGTGTTTGTGACATTTAAGGTGTTTGTGACAATGAAAAATGAAGAGAAAGAGAAAGAGCTCTGAAAATACTTTGATTATGAGAAGAGGAAAAGATATAAATGAGCCCAAGAGGCGGCTTACATAGAAGAAAAAGAGGGAAATGTAATGACTACCTAAGGCAGCCAAAAAAGAGGATAATGAGGAACGTGCAGATGAGGGATAATGCGCCCACGTGAGAGAATCATGTCCCTCATTTAACGCGAATAGATGCATGCGTGATATCCTTCCTTTAACGTAGCTCATCGCGTGGGCATGAGCGGAACACGTGCCCAACGTCTTTCTCCCTCTCAGGGTTGAAGCTCGAAGGCTTTGGGGCGATTGATAGTCGATGCCCACTACATTCGATAGAAGAAAGCCAAAGGTCGCCGCTTACAGCAAACCCTGGGCCAAAATTCAAAGGCTCATAAGAATAACTAAGAGATTGAAGCTCGAAGGCTTTGGTGGAAGTTTCAAGAAGCTTTGTTGGAATCTTTGAATGAACGACCGGAGTTCGAGGGCTCTGGACATATCTTTGACTTTCTGGGGGGCTTATTGATAGTACGATATTTAATAATGGGCCTGAATGCCATTACCCCACGAGTAATGAGCTGGCCTAATAAGCCTTACTTCCTGGGTAATGACTGTTGGGTCAGTCTATCAAGATGGTAAACCCTAGTACTTGCTCCACAAGTAAACAAAACACTAGCCCTACCTAGCCCTACCTAATTCTACCAACAAAATAGGTCGTCATATATAAGGCTGCAGGTAACACTATTCACCTAATTCAGATTCACTATTCACTAACCCTAAAAGGGGGGGGGGGGGCTGACTTTATCATCGGAGATTCTACAGTGGATCACGTCGTATTCTAGGCGGTTCCAAGACGCATCACACACCGCTTGTGGAACTGAAAAATCTACTTCAACCCACCTTAATATAATATCATCCGCTTTGGATTTAGTCTTCACAGTGTTATCTTTAAATTCATTTATCATTTTAATGTGGTGAAAGTATCACTATTCAAGATAATTACTCTTCTATCTTACTACTCCCTCTATCCCAACTAAAATGACAAAATTTCTATTTAGACCCGTCCTAGCCAAATTGACACAATTTGAAACTTACTTAGAATGACAAAAAATACTAGCAAAGAAATCCTTTCATATGAAGAAACCATATTAGATAGGGCCCTTTTTAAACTCATGGGCATGACGAAAATACCCATATTTTTCAATCAATGTACTGACACATTAACCCACCTAAATTACCGAACCAAAAATAATTAATCGTGCAAATTTCGTTGGGACGGGAGATTATAGAAGACTTGGGATTGACTCATGCAACACCTTTTATGTCTTATTCTCCTTTTATAATTAGAGAAGAAGAGGAGTTTCAACAGAAAAATAATGTTCAAATTGTACCAGCCAATACATGTGAGTTCCACATCAAACTCCACTCCCCAAGTCTGTACAAGTATTTATAGCTTCTGTTCTTCACGGGTTTTGATTCTCTCTTCTCGAACATGGTCATTTAATGCAGAATGCATAAATGCACTTGACTTGATCAGTGTATCGCCTTGCCCTCTTGCTACCATGTTTTTCTCTTTTTGCTCATTTTTCCTACTATGTTTCTGTCCAACGTTGTCATCCTCAACATCCCCGCCCAACAACGCCACTCGCGGCGGCAGCGGCAAGGCAGCACCACGGCAGCTTTCCGTCGACTTCTACGCAAAATCCTGCCCTCAGGTCGATCAGCTGGTGGCCTCCGTCACTGCCCAGCAATTCAAAGAATCCCCTGTGACAGCTCCGGCCACCATCCGCCTCTTCTTCCACGACTGTTTCGTTGATGTACGTAAGAAAGATAATCCCAGAATCTTAAGTAGTGCATTTGTCTCGTTGATTAATTGAACTAAGATAAGACAACACTCCTTTCATTTTAACTGGGGCACATTTTAAATATGACAAGAATTGCAAAATTCACAATTCAATCCCTTCAATTAAATTCTCCATATTGTTCCAAAACGAGTACGACATTGTTCGAGAAATAGAGGAAATTAAGGTTCTAACTAGTGTTGTATGCATTAATAACCTGAGTTTATATATTTTTGGGTACCGGTTTTATGAGCTTGAACTTTGTTTTCTTGGAAATGATCAAATGATGATGAAGGGGTGTGATGGATCCGTTTTGATATCGGGTAGACCCGGAAGCAACGAATTGGGTGAAAGGGAGGCGGAGGATAACGAAGACTTGGCAAAGGAGGCATTTGAAAGCATAAACAAAGCTAAGACACTAGTGGAGGGGAAATGCCCTGGGATTGTTTCATGTGCTGACATTTTAGCTATTTCAGCCAGAGATTTTGTCCACCTGGTATGTTTTATAATCTCAAATTACTAACAAATGTTTTATACGTTATTGTCAAGTTGTAGACTTTGATTTTTAATAGTTAATTTTAAAAAGAAAAATGTGCATTTATACCCCTCGGTTCCTTATTTTGTGTACATATATCCTCTATTTTTTTGAAAGTGCATTTGTAACCTTGGTGACATCTGAAAAAATTGGTCAATTTTGGTCATTATCAAACTCAAAGGAAATGATTGTTTTACCCCTAAAGAAAAAATAAATAAAAAAATTAGAAACCAATATCAGATTTTGTCCCACATTTTGAATTCCATCGAGTAATCCGACATCGAAAAGGGAAATTCACTTGATTTAGGGTTGGAAACATGAATGGAATCTCGCCCGACCAAGTTGCGGACGAAGAGTTTCGAATCCTAGTCCAGATCGTACTGTTTTTGGACTCAAAATTTTGACATAGCATTTTTATATTGATGTTGATGAAGGGTGAGCTCCACTTCAGGGGAGGGTAAAATGGTCCTTAACTTTTCAAAAATGAGTGAAGTTAATTTTTGTAATTTCAATACTGGCTAACGTCGAAAAACAATAGGTCAACGTTGGATTCAGGCAGGTGGGGCATGAGTTTTTAAGTCAAACCTAATTTAGGGGTACATGTGCACTTTTGAAAAACTGGAGGTATATGTGCATTAACCAAGAACTTGGGGGCATAATACTTTTTAAAATTTTGGTAACACTTTTCAATGTTTGTGTAACACTTTTAAGAGTTTAAGTAACACTTTATAAGCTATTGTAACATTTTAAATAAGTGTTGCAAGGAAAGTGTTACGATAATTCTAACATTTTAAAGTGCATTTATGCCCATGAATTCTTTGTTTAGTGCACATATACCCCCTTTTTTTTTAAAGTGCACATGTACCCTTCCCAGTTTTTTGAAAGTGCACATATACCCCCTTCCAGTTTTTTGAAAGTGCACATATACCCCTAAAGTGGGAGATCGGCGCTTGAAAAACTGAGGGGTATATGTGCACAAATAAGGAACTGGGGTATTAGTGCACTTTCAAAAAACTTAGGGGTGGTTTTCACCAAAAAAATAATTGGAGGACATAGATGCACATGATTCTTTATTTTATTTTTATTTAAAAATAAAAATTGGCTTCTTTTATTTAAAATGTAGACATTGAAAACAAAATTTCGAGCACCAACATATTTCTCATTGTGTTAGTACTCTTTGGCATCATGGAATGTAATTATATCTCTCCCTTCACCAAATATTTAACTAATTTCAAAATTGAATCTTTGTTCTTCACAGACAGGAGGCCCCTACTACCAAGTGAAGAAAGGAAGATGGGATGGAAAACTGTCAATGGCTTCAAGGGTACATCCCAACATCCCCCACCCCAACTCAACTCTAGATGAACTAACAAAGATCTTCAAATCAAAAGGGTTAACATTAGAAGATCTGGTTGTCCTCTCAGGGGCACATACAATTGGTTTCACACATTGCAAGCACCTGGTGGACAGACTCTATGACTACAAGGGCACAAAACAACCTGACCCTTCAATGGACCCAAGGCTCCTCAAAGCCCTAAGGATGTCATGCCCTAAATTTGGAGGGAACACTGATGTTGTGGCCGCTTTTGATGTCACCACCCCATTCTCCTTTGACAATGCTTATTTTGGGAACATTGAGTCCAATCTAGGGTTGTTGTCATCTGATCAGACTCTGGCTTTGGACCCAAGAACCAAGCCTTTGGTGCAAGCTTTGGCAAAAGATAAGCAAAAATTCTTCCAAGAATTTGTGCTGGCTATGGATAAAATGGGTTCCATTGGGGTCAAGAGGGGAAGGAAACATGGGGAGATAAGAAGAGATTGTAGTTTGCATGTGTGATTATTGTATAGTTCTTTTTAATTCAATTTGAGTATGTAAGTGTGTGTCTTTCTTTTTTAGTTCATCATACATTCTTTCAATCTTTGTAGAATAATATACTACTTGTTTTGGATGTCATCAACTAGGCAGATCATTAAGTTACCTATTATTCCCCTCCTTGCATATGGTGGACTCTTGTATCAATTTATTTTTCTTTTGAATAAAGACTTCAGTTTCAAAAGTAGATGCAATTCAAAATTTGATCATATTTTTGTGAATTCATATTTAATGTCATTAAATTAAACACTAATTATTAAATGAAAAATAAATATTTATACTTACTAAATACTTAAACAAAGTGCGAAAATTAGGGAGATGTGACATTGTTTACAATAAATGAAATTTACATCTAATTCAACATGTCTATTGCAATGATGGCTAGTAATATATTTACATCTAATTCAGATATTTCTCGGGTACTAGTAATATATTTGATGAAAAACATAATGCATACTAAGAGGAGAGTAGGCTTGTTGTTAATTGAGGAGTTTCATCCCGTTAAATTCCCGATTTCCTTTCCAGATGGCTTGGTGTTTGACATTCCGAGTGTTATCTCCAGATTAGGTGTAACTATATCTGGTTTCTTGCCCTTTATTTTTTCACCTTTTTTTTGCTACTGACTTTTTCTTGGTCTTTTTTCTTGTTAGTGTTGAGTTTGACCAGTCAGAACACGAAATATGGGGATGAAGCCTTTCGACCTCTCACGATACTGGTTTGCCAATTGCAACAATTAGGGGAAGCGGGCTAGTCTTCTCCCACCAGCTTTTTCTCTCCGGTATCCTTGGATTGCCCATGGTTTCACTTTCGGTCATAACAGGAAGGAATGGAGTGTCCAAAGATTTTTCCTGCGCGTTGTTGATGTTGCAGAAGATATTATTCAGCTCTACTGAGGTGGTGCAGTTGAAGGTCCGACTATATTTCATTTTGCCCTCCATGTCCATTAAGTTTTCCATCACTCAACTTCCTTAAATGAAGAGTTTGGATGCCGAGGATGTTTCTCCTTTGGTGGGATCACACTGGACTCGTCAGTATAAAAGAGCCATCCAAGATATCTAATCTTTTTTCTTCTCTCGAAGTTGCTCTTTAGGTAGCTAGTCAATAATTTATAATATAATAACTACAATTGTAATGCTTAGTTTTTGCAAGCTTGAGAATTCTTCATGAATGAATCCCCTTTTCTTAAACCTTTTCTGCTGTTTATTTCTTTTCTTCTATTAGTGTTTAAACTTTAGGATTGTTTAGGTGTAAATTCCTTTCTATAGGATTGTGGAAGCAGTACCCAACATTTTAGATTCAAGATTTATGAGATTCGATCCTCAATGCATTGTCTTTAGGAGGTTTGAGAGAGCTGATCCTCAATAGTTTGGCTTCGATATTTGTGAGAGTCGTTGCTCTATATTTTTGCCTTGAGAGCTATGCCAGCCAGTCCTCAGCACATTGTTAAGAGTTGTTACAGTCGATCCTCAAGTTTGGCCTTGCCGGGGAGGATACTCGTAAAGTCCTTTATCCAAGGAGAATATCTTTAGATGAGATATCTCATTGATCGTGGATGTGAATGTTTTTTTTTAAATCTGATCATAATTTTACTAAAAAAATATGTAACGCCAATTTTCCTCTTGGGATGAACGACTCCCAGGACATTAGATTACAAAAAATAAAAGTATTTCCATCATACAGCCTTTTATTTGTGTGAAGCTACACCTTAGGTGGAATATGGGGACACCTTCAATAGAGGGCCCACTACACCATTGCTTAGTGGTAGTATTTTTGGAGGTTGGAAACATTCTATCTGGGGACTTGGTTTTTCGTCACGTCCTTAAGCACGTAGCTTCTTTTGGCGTGTGGTTTGGCAACTCTATAGGGACCTTCCTAGTTGGGTGCCAACTTTACTTCTTTCTCCTGCCGGCTCTTTTCGTTTCTTCTCATTACGAATTCTCCAGGACCGAATTGGAATTTTTTGTACCCTTCGAATGTGGTACTTGTTCATGTTTTCCATTACCTTTTCATCTCTAAGGTCGTGCGAATTTCCACAGCCAGTTTGTGGTCACGAATTCTTCCTTCATGCTCCACAGTTTAGCCTCTGATCTTTATCTTTGATTCTTCCATCTTCTATATATCCTCATAATTCTACACTTCTTTGTCTCATCTTCGAATTACAAAATTGCATATAAAATATATCTAAAACAATATTTAAACTATGCTAATAATTACTAGTTATGCTATACAGAATACAACATATCACTATTAAACCTTTTCATACACAAGAAATAAGTAAATGTTTTGAGGAAATGAAATCCTGGAAAGTTCATGGCCAGTGGGATCCAAAAAAGATTTTGGCAGAAGGTAGGTGTTCATATTACAAAAGAAATCCCGGTTACTAGTAATGGAAGAAATAATTACCAATAGATTGGAATCAACCCTTTCTCATATTCATTCCAAAAAGTGCAAATGACTTGGTGACACTTTAACTATCATGATCGTCCCCCTTTGGCCCTCCATTTTTTCCCAACACTATTGGCCTCTTAAGTTGCAGAATTGTTCTGCCATTGCCATTTTTGAACACTTTTGGACCCTTAACTATCTAAAAAACTAGTTCATTCACTCATCGAGAGGCCAAAAGTGTTTTTAAAAAAATAGAGGGCCAAATGTGGACAATGGTGATAGTTGACGAGCCATTGAAGTCATTTGATCTTCCAAAAAAGAATACAACAAGGACAACAGAAGATTATAGTGAGAAAGTGAATTTCCCGATAATTTATTTCATAGGATAAAATGGAAATATATAGAGTACAATGTACCAAAAGATTGAGTTATTCTAAAACTCAAACCCCTGGAATATCTACTAGAATCACCTAAGAATCGGCTAGAATATTTTTCAAATCTTCTATCCTAACACCCCCCCCCTCAAGCTAAGCGTCAGATGTTCCAAGACGTAAAGCTTGGACCTGAAGAACTCAAAAAGGGGATGAGGAAGCCCTTTGGTGAAGATATCATCCAACTGGAGAGAAATAGAGACATGACGAATACGAAGCTTTCTAGAAGCCACTAACTCACGAACAAAGTGATAGTCGACGTCAATGTGCTTAGCCCGCTTGTGAGCAACAGGGTTTTGAGCCAGAAATATGGCACTATTATTATCACAAAGCAGAAAAGGAGCTCTAGAATGCGGCAAACGAAGATCATGAAGAAGATGTGATATCCAAACAACCTCCGCCGTAGTGTTAGCCAATGCTCGATACTTAGATTCCAAAGTGGAGCGGGAGATAGTAGGTTACTTGTTGACATTCCAGGAAACAAAATGAGATTGCCACCAAGAAACACAGCGTAGCCATATGTTGAGCACCGAGTCTCAAGACAACGTGCCCAATCAGTGTCAGAGTAACCCAAGACCTTAGAGGATCTAGCTGAACTAAAAGATAGACCATCCATAATGGATGGTACCACAAACATAACAAAGGATACATGTGAACTCCGCAAAATTATCATCACGAGGGTCCTGAAGGTATTGGTTGATGGAGTTAATTGCAAAAGCAAGATCTGGGCGAGTAATGGTAAGATACTGAAGAGCACCAACCAAGGATCGATAAAGTGTGGGATAGGAAAACGTCCCTCTAGTAGCACTGTGAAGCTGAGACTGTAGGAGGAATGTCGTGGACACAGGGGCAACATTAGTTATCCCAACACGAATCAGAATATCCCGAGCATACTTTGCCTGGCCCAAGAACAAGCAAGAGGAAGTCAACTCAACCTCTAAGCCCAGAAAATAATGCAAAGGACCCAAATTCTTAATAGAGAACTCAACATTGGTGTGAGCAATGAACTGACGTATAGCAGAAGGGTCACTTCCAGTGAAAATAATATCGTCGACATAGACCAGAATATACAACAAAGTATCATGAGAAGAAACAAACAAGGATGGATCAGCAGAACTGCAGAGAAAACCCAGCTGACGCAGATAAGAACTAAATCACTGAAACCAAGCACGGGGATCTTTCTTGAGCCTATAGATAGATTTTTGTAGGCAGCAAACATGATCTGGGCGAGCATAGTCTTTGTAACCGACTGGTTTAGCCATATAAACTGAAGCATTAAGACCACCATTCATAAAACCATTCTTAACATCCAATTGATAAAGAGACCATCGACGCATGGTAGAAATGGCAAGAACCGTGTGAACCGTGGATGCTTTGACTACCGAACTAAAAGTGTGGTCAAAGTCGAACCCTCGAATCTGAGAGAAACCCTGGGCGACAAGATGAGCCTTGTAGCGTTCAATGCTTCCATCAAGATGATACTTGAAACGAAAAACCCATTTAGAACCCACAACATTCACATCTGGAGGACGGGGTACCAAGTCCCAAGTATGCTGATGACGACGAGCAGCCATTTCATCATCCTTGGTAGCAACCCAGCGAGGATCCCGAAGAGCTACACGGTAATCCCAAGGTTCAGTGTGAGCGACAAGGGTAGCTAGAAAGCCAGTGACTTCATAGTCAAAAAATAATAATGAGCACGTCGTGATCCATCCATCGTTCTAGTGGTCATGTGGTGAGTACGAGGTGGAGTAGGCACAAGTGAATCAACTGAACTCGGTGAACTGGGAATCAGGGTGAGATCCAAAGCTAGAGATATTGAGGTCGGTAACTGTGGATCAATGGCCAAAGTCGGGGACGGAGGTGCCGAAGACTGAGAAACCAGTGGTAGTTCAGAGATATCAGAGTCGGGACAAACATAACACGGTTTCTGTATGGAGGACAAATATGATGACCCTGGCGGTGCACAAGCAGAAAATTTTGGGTCCAAAAATGTGGAAACATCTAGAGAACTAAATGATGCGCCTGAGGATCCTGGTGAGGAAAATGGATAGCAAAGCTCATAAAATTGAGCATTGGGAGTGACATAAACTTGAGAAATGGAAGGATTAAGGTAACAAAATCCTTTGTACTGGGAGTTGTAGCCAATGAAAACACATGGAATGCTGTGTGGTGCTAACTTGGGAGTAGCATAAGGACAAACATAAGGGTAAACTCTACAACCGAATGGATGGAAGTTAGAGTAAATCGGGGACCGGTGAAAAAGAACACTGTAAGGAGTCTCGCCTCGGAGAACTGGCATGGGAAACCGATTTATAGTGTGAACAACAGTAGCAAAAGCACCATCCCAGTAAGACATCGTCAAGCGGGACCAAAAAAGCATAGTCAAACCCATTTCCGCAATGTGGCGATGCTTGCGCTCTGCCCGACCATTTTGTTCTGGGGTGTATGGACAAGACACTTGATGATGAATGCCTTTGGAGGAAAAGTGAGATCGAGGCGAGTATTAAGGAACTCTGTGCCACCATCACTCTGAAAAACCTTAATACGAAAAGAGAATTGGTTCTCGACTAGGGCCTCAAATTGCAAATAAACATCAACAAAGTCGGACTTGCGGCGAAGAGGATACAACCAAGAAAACCACGAAAACTCAAGAGATAACCCATGATCTTATATATTGAGTTATATGACTGTCAACCACCAATGTGAGACTCTAACTCTAACACGCCCCATCACATGCAACGACATAAATCATCTCACAAACGTTGACAGAAAGGGGCAACAGACCAACCTTGAGCTCTGATACCATGAGAAAGTGAATTTTTCGATAATTTATTTCATAGGATAAAATGAAAATATATAGAGTACAATGTACTAAGAGATTGAGTTATTCTAAAACTCTAACCCCTGAAATATCTACTAGAATCACCTAAGAATCGGGTAGAATATTTTTCAAATCTTCTATCCTAACATATAGGCCCATTGCGTTATGTAATGTCAAATACAAACCGCTAGCCAAAGTTATGGCTAACAGATTATCAAAGATCATGAATCCAATCATAGACAAGGCACAATCAAATTTTTAAAGAATATATATATATATATATATATATATATATATATATATATTGGGAAAAGTTTATCATTGCTCACGAAATGCTAAAGTTTTTTAGGAAGAAGAAATATGAGAAAACATAGTTGGCAGCAGTGAAAGTGCGTATGAGTAAACATTATGATCGGGCATCATGGTCCTTTCTGGTTAGTTTACTACAACATATAAGGGTACCCGACAACTAGATAAACATAATAAGACATTGTGTAACAACAACCCACATGGCAGTAAAGATAAATGCGTGACAATCAGAAATCTTTCGATTAGGTAGAGTGATACGAATTAAGGTTTCCTACTTTATTTTTGAGATTAGAGTTTTAGGAGAATATCACTATACTTTTTTTCACTGAATTTTTTAGCGACACACATTTAACTTTAGAAAGTTGAAATGAAAAGGTTAAAAAGGGACAACAGGAGTATAAATTATATTGATGCAGTGACCTTAGAACAAAGTCAAGTTTTTGAATATCAACAAAACAATACCGCTTCACTCTCTCTACAGACCTCTGCCTTCTCTCTTCCCCCCCCAAAAAAACCTAGTTGTTTTATGGGGGCCGCCGCCACACCACCTTTCTTCGGCGGCCCCCACCACAATCCCACCCTTCCCAACCCCATTACACCCATACCATTCTTTCCCCCCGGAGATCTAGACTACTGACAAAAATAGCTAAGTCCACCGGCGTACCATAGCGGGGTACGCCCGCAAGGCCTGTTCTTCAGATGGCCGTGGCTTCCGAGATGGCCATGGCTTCCGACAAGCGATGACGTTCCAGGTGGCCATGGTGATGACGCTCCACGTGACCATGGCGAGGTCGGGGCTCCAGGTGAACGATGACGTTCCCACCAGATTGGCTTCAGACGCCAATTCTGTGAGACAGGTGTGTCTCAGCGCAAATCGGTGCAACTCGGATCGAGTCGGCGCAACTCGGATCGAGTCGGCGCAACTCGGATCGAGTCGGCGCAACTCGGATCGAGTCGGCGCAACCCGAACCGAGTCGGCGCAACTCGAACCGACTATACGTTGAGTTAGCATCAGGTGGGCAGGCTAGACTCGTTTTGACTCAATACTCGGCTAGAGTTTGGGAATTATTGGTGGGCCAGAATTTCAGAGGACTCTTTTTTGGGATGCAACATCATTGTGACGATGATAGGTATACTCGATTGTTTAATGATGCGAAGGTGTCATTTTCATTGTTATACATTGGATGGCGGCGACAAATATAGAGTGTGAAAATTCTCTTTACAATCTGGAGATCAATTTTTTTTTCTGCAGTATTAAATTCTGGTAGTTTCTCTAGTGGAGGACATGGGCATGAGGGTTCTGCTTCATTTTGTTTTATTATTTGACTTTTCAATTTTCTACTACTTTTCGGGGTGTGAGGCACTTAATTATGCACTTGTTTTATTTCTTCATATATTTCCTCCATTTTTTGCTTTCCTTTTTCTTTTCATTTTATTTTAAAAATGGCTTTGAACTAAAATGGTTTTTTGATTTAAGTATTGGATAGAAATTATCTCTGTCAAGGCTTATTTTTCTGACAGGCAGAGTCCGATAAAATTTGATTGACTTCAAATTTGATCCAAAGTGATGGTTAGGAGAAATTCAAGTCAAAGTTGTTAAATCAACGGATTTTTGGTGATACTGTTCTTTCTAAGGATTTAAATCAGATTTGTTGACTTTGGTCCATTAGATGTTTAGGCCAATTTTATTGTTCATTCAATTTAATTGATCATTTTAAGCTTTTGGGGGCGAGTTAGAGATAATTCTACGCATTCTATGTGGTTTCTATACATGGACGAAAAATATTTTTTGGCAATTAAAATGACTGGTTTTAGTCTCCTAGTTTAAGGGGAAATTGTCTTAACGGGTTAAATGGAGACGAACCGAACCTTTAGTTGGGGAGCTTCATTGATTTTGTTTTCATTGCCTTAAATGTTCGATCAGAGGTGTGGATGGAACATTTTGTGTGCGTCTATTTGATACTTCATTATATATGCTCCTGATGGTAGTCTCGGGTCGTACTAATGTGACTACACTAAAGCTTCGTAATGATAACCACTTATCCTTGATTTGCCTTTCTTCGTTGCCACATTGGCCTTTGCATAGTATTGTATTATTCATTAGTGCCTTTGTGTATCTCTGTTTTAGCCATTTGAGACCTTAGATTAGAATTGTACTATCTACTTAGCGCCACAAATGTAAGCCTTCGAGCACGAATTGATGTAAGCATTCATGCATCGCTTGATGTAAGACATTTTTGGCAACAACTGATCTTTAATAAGAAAAGGTCGGGAACTTTATAAACCCGATTAATTATTATAAAAAATGTAGTGAGCTTAGAATTTATGAGTTTCATTACATTTAAATTATTGCATTACGTTGACTATCTCTTATAGTAAGAAAAAAATCATGCTAATATCGGCAAAAAATTAAATTTTACATCAACATATATTATTTATATTTTACAGCGATAAAATAATTTTCAATAAAGGGGCCCAAATTACGTTGACTCAAAATACTTTGGACCAACACTGTTAACAATATCCTCTTACAGAAGAAGTCTCACTACAATTGACAAGGATCTAACCTAGACACTCAGGATAGAGAATCAATTTTAATAAATTTTCTATGTAAGTTAGTCCTAACAGTCGGAGACACTCATTTCTTAGATATAATCTAAGCATGCATCACTCGTGGATTGGATCGAAGTACTTAGGCATGGACATGTACCTTACTCACTGTAAATGAAAATTATATAGATCTCTACTATGCAAAAGACAAGCCAAGTATGGTATCTGACAAAACAAATATCCAATTCTAGCAGGTAGAATCACCTTACCTAAGCATGTCTTGTCATTTATGCCCTTGTATCTTAGAGCATGTATAATGGATTCAGAGGGGCTTCAATTAAAAATTAGGATAGAAATGTTGGAAGAATAGTTGATTTTCATCAACTTTTGGGCTCAATTTTGAAAAGCACCCGAAATGAATTGGGTCCAGTGGATGACATTTTTGGATTCTACGCAGCGAGTACTATAAAATCGGTTACTCG
>JAULKM010000006.1:17133699-17144651 GCA_032355605.1 Rubia tinctorum | reverse complement strand
CAAATCTGTGGTAAATTGTGAAAATAGGTGAGGATGAAATTGTCATTTTTGAAGCAGGCCCTTTCCAGTTCTGGCATCCTGCAGGTGTGCCAGGGAAAAAAAACACCCACTTTTAGTAAGTGTGCCAATCTTTAAAAAACGGAGGGAGTACCACATATGTCATATATCTAGTGTTATATTAGTAGCACTTTTCTCTAAAATCAATACAACGTGTTTAAATAATGTAAGAAAATAAAAATGATCACGACGATTAAAACAAGGAACTGCTCAAAATCATCACCAACATTGTTGCAACCTCTCAACTATAACAGCTCCAAAACATTACTGTACAGACTACAGAGATCTGTGATCATTATATCATCCCCGTATTCTATTTCTATATGCTATATGACCTCTTCGTAACACATCTTGCAAATATGAAAGAGAATATCAATTGCCACAACTATAGTACACTGGTTGAATGAAATGATAACTTTCAGAGACCACATCTGCTCCAGAAACTAGGCCTCATCTCTTGAAACGCAGGAGGTCGTTGATACACGATGGATGCGGTTCTGATCAAAATCCCAGCAGTCAAAGCCCATATCACAAATTTGCCACCCTCCACTTCATGATCAAAGAACTGGAGTGCATACTGTTCTCCCATCCATTCGCGTTCTACCTGTCGTCGGTTTTCATCCTGAAACAAACATCTCACTTCCTCAACTAAAATACAAACAAAAGAAGAAGAAATCGAGTTCAACGTAAAACAAGAAAGAGAGCACAGAAACAAGAGGAAATTGACCTTCAGAAACATTTCCAGAGGAGTGTCGAAAATTGTTTCCACTTCTGCAGTATTTGCAGTTGGTATGAATGCAGTTTTATCCTGCAAAATGCCTACAACGGGAACAACTGATACTCCTTTCTGCAGAAGAACGAAAATAGAAAAATTATCCATTGTGGGGGAGAGGCTAGAGTTTGAGAACCAAGTAATTTACCAATCTCCAAAAAGGCCTTGAGAGTCTCAAAGCAGTATACTTGTGTTAGTATTAGATTTTGGCCTAGAATTCTTACTGGAAAATTGATTGGTTTGGCCCCCTTCGGTTTGGGGCTTCATCTCAGTGATCTCCTATGGTTTAAGATAGGCCATTTAGTCTTTCATGTTTAATTTTGGTCCTTTTGACGAGCTAGTAGCTATATGCAGTCTAAAGGTCCTTCTGACCCAATATAAACTGTTGCTAGTCCGCCGACTACATGATCAACTACACAAAACCGTTTATAACTAGCCAAACAATCAAAACCACCAAAGAGCCAAACGTTGGCAATACAATTGGCAAGCCCCAAAAATGAAGACTGAAATGGCTATCCTAAACTCATGGGAACAATGCAGCAATTTCTTCATAACAGAACTAAGGGTTGTATGTATAACTATAAGTCTATAAACACGCCATTCAACATTGGCAACAATAACAACAATGTTACCGGTTTTGCTACGTGGATTTGGTTATAAATCATATCTCGCTATCATGATTCAGGAACAACACATTTGCCTACATTCAAAATATAGCATATGACACTTCTTCCTTCGGAATAATAATATTTCTTGAAACTGTGACTAAAACAGAGGCTCATATACAAGTCTGCAGCACAGGAGTAAACATCAAATCTGAAAATACAAGAAAAACCAATAAACTTGAAGCAAATGACCTTGTTATTTTGATTCTAAAGATGCAATATTTGCATCTTTTTTAATGATTGGTCCCTTCATGTGAGTGGCAATTTAAGGACAATGAAACTACAAAATGGACGACATAACTGGAAACAAAAAAAATCATGACTTTGAATTGTGTGCTCCCAAAAGAAATGCAGTACCTTATTGGTGAATGGTTCAAGAACAGCGACGACATTTACAAGCGAAGGGTCCAACCCAATCTCCTCATTGGCCTCCCTCAATGCTGTTTCAATATCACTAGCATCGCCTTCTTCAACCTTTCCTCCAGGCAATGCTACTTCCCCTGCAAATTCCCAAATCATTAAAGGGTTCTGATTCTGAAAACCAAAAAATGGGAAAATTAACGCATCATTTCTTGCATTTACCGGGATGAGAGGACAGAGTTGAAGATCTCTTCGTGAGAATCACTCGAAGTTCTCCGATGTTTCCTTCAAAGAGGCAGATCAAGACGGCTGCTCTATTGGATTTGGTTTTCTGAAGGTTAATTTCCTCCGAGATGGAATCCGTTGGGTTTTTAGGGGGTTTGTACAGACGGAGACGCTGAGCTAGGTCGGTGAGTTTCCGGGACGTTCCCATAGCATCGGATTCGGACGCCATGGGAATAAGTGAAGTTTATGTGGTTTGGGAACTATGAAGTGGTCGGAAGTTTCATCAGATTGGATCATACACGAAACTAGTGAGAATTGAGGTGGATTGCTGCATGACGTACTGTATTTTACTGTATACGTCATGTATTTATATCTTTTAATACATAATGTATTAAAAATAAAACTTAAATTAACTAAATCTGAATTTTTAATTTTTAATTATAATTTCAGTTTTAGAATTTTGATTTACCCGTGGCGGCCGCCGGCGGTGGGTGGCAGATCTCTGGCCAAGTTCCAGCCGTCTCCGGCCAAGCTCCAGCCATCGCATGTGACGAGACTGCAATCCCACAAGAGGTTCGGATTTTACAGTACCAAAGTGAAATAGCATCGAATGGAAATCGTGGGATGCATTTAATACTCGAAAAACAACTGTGATAGATCAAATTTCGGAAACCAAAATGCCACATTTACACTATAAGATCCAGAACGTGTAACATATCTTACGAAAAATGTCCTTTCCTAACAAACACAGAAAAAAAATACAGCAGGACGATACACTATGACTGATAAACTGCTAATGTTCAGAAAATAATTGTCATATCCCTGCACTACACATCATCAACTTTTCTGAAAGCCACGGCTGCGTTGTATGACAAACCAGATTCACCAATAAGCAGAAGATTGTGGGAAAAACTAACGATGCCAAAATGTGTTTCATCATCCATGTGCCAATGCACCATATTCTCGAGATAGATTTTCTATGCAAATAAATCTATCTTTAATCATAACCAAGAGCAAGAGACAGTATTCTTTGAATCAAATAATCCTAACTTTAATGATTAATCAACCCGTAAGTTAAGCAGATGTATAAGCCAAGTGTTTAACACGTGTGATAATACAGTGGGAACTAAACTAAATATAATGGCCATCAGCATGCTATTTGAACAGTGCTTATATTGGTGTTTTAAGAAACACAAACTATTTAAATATGATTGAATTCGAGTATTTGTGAGCTCAGGATATTAAAACAAGTTTGGTGATGCGGAGTGCACACTTGTATAAACTTTCTACGAACTTACTGTTTTAGGATAAATATTAACTTATGTTGGTCAAATTTTGATGACTAACTTGTATTATTCTGGTATGGTAGGTAAGATGCATTGTTTCAAAATTCATTTCTAGTAACTACGGTGCATTGGATGTGAAAAATGTAATTATTTATGTGGAGAGATACATTGTTTCAGAATTCATTTCTGATAATTACAGTACATTGGAGGTGGAAAATGTAATCATTCATGTGGAAAGATGTGTTGTATTAGAATTGTATCAGAATGGTGCATCGTAAGCGTGGTGGCATATCATCCACAAATTCCAAGAATGGTAGCATCTTCTCGGGACATCTCCGGTATAAACATGCGTATGCATGCACAGAATGATAAGAGAAAATTTTATAATTTTCTCATAATTACTAAGCAACCAAAAACACAATTACACAAAAGTATTCTCCTGATTCAAGCCTAGAACAGGAGGAATTTTAAATTGTTTTATCTTTGAAGGAAATTCGTGTAACCCAAGGTCGTAATAGGGTCGAATTACTCTTTAAGGAAAGCGTGTGTAACGTGACTCATATAGATATCCAAGAAAACTCTTACCACAATCATCCAAGTTTGATTATAGTGTTCCATTGGAATGCAAGTATTACAGCAATTTACCCCCAACAATCTTAAAGAATAATTAATGAATGGATGATGAGTTTGGCGTTGCATGTGACTCATGCATGAATTGGATATTGGAAGATGCAGTGTATGGCCATTTAAAGGATGCGTATGTATGAATTGGATTAAGTACGATGGATGCAGTGGTGTTGCATGCGTAACTTCTCCTGTCAACTTTCAGAATCATCTCGGTTAGTTTTTCAACTTTCAAAATAATCTAAGTAAGTTTTTCAAATTTACTAGTTCAGTTATGTTTTGGCTGTAAATTTTGAATGACGTAATTATTTAATTATTGTCAAAATCGAGGAAGAAACATTACCAGCACTTGGTTCACAAGAATGTTGGAAGAAACAAATAGAATTGTATTCTAGTGACACGGCAATTTGGCTCGTGAAAAAAGTAAAAGGTAATTTTATAAACCAGGAATGCTGGTAAAAATTATAAAATGTTATGTGATTGTTGAATTTTATTGTAATAATCACGGGATTAAATTGCATATGCAAAACAGAAATATTGAGAAAAGTAATAATTATAAATGCCATAATGATTTTGGCTAGAAAAGGAAGGATTCAGGTAAATTGCTAACACGGTCCACACCACTTAAATCTCCTGACTCCATCACTACAATTTCTATATTTGGTCTATGTTTGGCTGGTAGGATGAGAGTTGAGTAAACCATTATATAACTATTGCAATATGTTTAGTCTTCGACATGTAACTACATGGGATGTGTAAGGTGCATTAGTTATACATGTATCTATAATATAGACACATATTCATTCACGTGTATGTTTATTTTTAACATGCAATATATGTATGCATGATACAGACAAGGCTGGCTCAGCCTATGCATAATATGACCATGATGAAATATTTTATCAAATACATGACAGTGTAACCTAAAAAGACAGTATGACGATGATGGAATTTTTAATAAAATGCATGGTTGTCCTTGTTTATTACCTTAAAGAGTAAAGATGAATGTTCTATGTATTCACTCAAATGTTGAATTTTTTTATTTTCAAATAAATGAACTGATGAAAAATATATTTATAATATGTCCATGATTCAGAACACATTATTCTAGAATCTTTTAATATAGATGTGTTGACTTTTGAAAAATGAATCAGAACACAGTATTCTGGATATTTGTAATACGTATGTGTTGACTCTTGAAAAATGAAAGAAAACAAGAGTATTAAAGTAAAGTGACCATTTCTTAATCAGGAAGATGGGCAATAGAAATTAGCAGAAAGCTCAACTGATGTTACTGCCGATATAGAGGCAGAATGTTTGCGGAATTCGGTATATGAAATTCTATAATATGCTGGTACGGCTAGTAAAGAGGCAGAATAGTTACAAACTTAATGAAATTTTGTTGTGGCCTAAGCCGGTAGGTGGCTAAGGTTTAGTGAAGTGTATAATGGAAAATTTGAACACTTGGGCGCAAGGCATAGAGTGAATCGTGGGTTAATAACTCATGGTGTGATTTCAGTTGATTTTGTAAGATATCAACACAATCTAGCGGAACACTTGACGAACTGACTAGTTAGGCACTTGATAAACAAGTCGGTGATCGGGATGAGTTTAAAGCATGTTTAAATCTTTGAAAATGAGATACCCAATTTTTCTCTAAAACGACATTAGAGTAAAATTCAACGTGGAAGGCTTATTATTTGAGATTGAACCATATGATTTCATATCCCAAAGGTAATATGTTTGGACCGGCATGGAAGTTAGGTTGAATTTTTAACTTCTTAATGAATCCTTTGACAAAGTACATTTGTAGGTGTACGATTAAAGAGATTCATCTATGTGTAGCTGCTTCAATAAGCCCAGACTTGGCTTTGTATACACTCATGAATGGATAGGGACACATGACTTATATAGTGTCAACTATAAACTTTTGAGTTGTATTTGAACTTGTGTGTGGATTATCTTCAAGTGTTCAAATGGGTTGAAGGGTTCAATCTTTAGAGATACCCCGGTTCTCGAATATTTGGAATGTGTAATTCACTAAGGTGGAAATTCAATCTTCAAGACATTTTCATTTATGCACTTGTTTAGTTTGGTTGGATTTTCCGAATCAAGGATAATGCTTAAATGGGAGAGGATCGTTGGTGTTTTAAGAAATACAAGTTATTTAAGTATGATTGGATTCGAGTATTTGTGAGGTCGGGATGTTAAAACAAGTTTGGTGGTGCGGAGTGCACACGTGTATAAACTTTCTACGAGCTTACTGTTTTAGAATAAGTATTACTTTATGTTGGTCAGAATTTTGATGACTAACATGTATTATTCCGGTGTAGAAATATGCATTGTTTCATAATTCAATTATAGTAACTACGGTGCATTGGATGTGAAAAATGTAATTATTTATGTGGAAAGATGCGTTGTTTCAGAACTTATTTCTGATAACCACGGTACATGGAAAATGTAATCATTCATGTGGAAAGATGCGTTGTATTAGAATTGTATCAGAATGGTGCATTGTAAGCGTGGTGTCATATCACCCACAAATTCCACGAAAGGTAGCATCTTCTCGGGACATCTCCTATATAAACATGCGTACGCATGCACAGAATGATAAGCAAATTTTTAATAATTTTCTCAGATTTACTAAGCAACCAAAAACACGGTTACTCAAAAGTAATCTCACGATTCAAGCCTAGAACATGAGGGATTCTCAATTATTTTATTTTTGAAGGGAATATGTGTAACCCAAGCATATAATAGGGTCGAATTACTTTTTAAAGAAAACGTGTCTAACGCAACTCACATCGATATCCAAGAAAAATCTTACCACAATCATCTAAGTTTGATTATAGTGTTACATTGGAATGCAAGTATTACATCAATTTACCCCAACAGCTGCTTCAGGCAAGGTTGACATCCGCAAAATTTAGACTACCAATATCATCTTTATTAGAGTAGTAATTCAATTAACAAGTAATCAATCTAAAATTCATAACAATAATTACCATATATACTTAAGTGCGACAAAAATAATCTTGTGTTACAACAAAATGAATAATTATCTGATCCATTTTTTCTTATAATATAAGCGGTTATACAATTGTAATTAACCATTCTTACCTTTCTCTTCGGTCTTTGTAATCTGGAGATAAGTGATTTGAGTTGCTTAACAGCGACATCATGAGAAATATTGACAGAAGTGCAGCATTGGCGACGCTGGAGATGACGACAGAGACATGAAACTTGATGCAGAAACAATTACCACCATAGTTCTATTTTTTTATAAAAAAAATTAAAAAACCACCAAGAAGGGTGGGAAGGATGTATATAAGGTTCCCAAACCATAACCCAAAATTTTAGAATATTACATATTGAGGAGATGATTTTTTGACTAGCTAAAAGAGATGACTTAATTTGGTTTTTAAACAAAGTTTGTTTTGAAAACCAAAATTTTCCATATAATCCTATACAGAAAAGGCATCTATATGATCAAAAAGAAAAAGCTGATGTTTGATATTCTTGCAGCACTATAGAAGAAACACAACAGAACTATAGCCGACTCATAGCTTGCAGTCAAAAGTATTTTGAGATAGCTTTTGTAAAAGCCTTTGTTTGCAGCAAAGCAATATAAGCAGGAACAGTGATAAGTAGATGCCTAGATGGTTTCTCTGTCTCGTGCTTTGAGTAGATACATGCAATCCATTATATATGTTAGCATACATGCGATTCTCAAACCTAGACACAATATTCTGAAACCTCGCGACAAACTCAATCAGTTAGAAAGTTAATACAAATAATGACATTGTGCAAGCGCTCTCATAAGTCCTTAATTTACAGACATGAGAGTTGTGAAGGCTTCATTGTCTGCTGCCGTAGATTTTCCCTCTGAGGAATCCCATTGTGTCCAAGCTACGTTGAAAACATGATGAACTCTAAAAAACGCCTGTTCCAAATTACCAAACTAGTCACTCTGCCAGCTGATTCAGATATCTCGGTGTTCTCTAGAGCTAATGCTTGAGCAGATGGTGTCCCCGGTGCACGCTTAAAATATTTTTTCAACGTAGGCTTTGGGAACCAGGCAAAAAAAGAGAATGGGCATTGAAGAAAAAAATCAAAAGACCTCAATGCATACTAATATAAAATTCACCAGTCAATACAACTGAATTTTCAAAACATTCATGATTCACAGAGAAAAACACTCACATATTGATGAAAATTTAGCAACTTATTTATGCAAACATATAATACATATGTTTAACAATCTTAGCTATACGTGGAAGGAAAATCTATCCGCAGCGAGAAGTTCCTTCACAAGACATGAAAAAGTGAAAGACTACCTTCTACAGAAATTAAGAGAATCGACCCCCAACTAATACTGTGAATGTAAAGTTGTTGATTGCAGCGTGTGTTGAATATAACGACCAACCTTCAAAGCAACAATTGAATAGAAGAAAATTGGATAAATTATGTTTCCATCAAAAGGAAACTGAATGAACGTCATTATAAAGTTAATTTTGTCATAACTGTAATTGAGCCATAAAAGATACTATATGTGCTCCGAGTCAAAATAGTTGAAGAGGTAAAACCAAAAAACATACTTTATTCTCGTGAAATCTTGAGATTTGGAAGATTTGAAATGCCTCGATACGAAATTTCAGGTAGAAGAGGACAATTTCTTATCACCAATGCTCGTAAATTGGTCAGACATGCTGAGGGAAGATATCAAAGTTTAGGGCAATCACAGAGCTCAAGTACTCGTAGAGACGGGAAATTCCCCAACCAATCAGGTAAAACTTCAAGAAACATGTCTGGCAGTGAAGTGAAGTGTTGGAGCTGTTGAGGCAGACATGAATGCTTTTGAAGATACCAGACCATTGCAGAAGTGTGATTGTGTATGAACAAGATTGTATTAATCCTGACCAGTCAAATAATTGTATTGAATCATCTGTGAACGGATCAATTGAGAGATGCTTCAAGTTGCTAAGAAAAATTGAATCCTCTTGGCATATCATTTGTGGTGAACATGTTTGGATACTCATCGAACCACAATCTTACGAGTGAAGGAGCTCGTCGCAAATTCAAAGCACATGACATAAGATTAGGACATGGACCCATTTCTAACGTCTCCAAACAGGCAAAATTTTGATATTAGAATATGAAATGTCAAGATAACGCAAGTGTTTCAACTTGCCAATACCGTTAGGCAAATTCTCTATTTCCATACCACACAAAATCAACATCCGCGTACTCTTAAATCTCGGTAGCACCTCATTAAATATGTCACCATTAACGATTCGAACCAATGTCGATCTTGCATTGTACTTATACTCCAACTCCATGAACCCCGAAGCACGTGTAAGATGGAAAACCTGGATGTACTCACCATCCATTTGTTCTCGCTTTGAACAGATTCTGCTAGGTCATGAACAAGATCATGCATTTTATAACACTTTTCCCCAAATTCATATACTTTCTCCAACAAAGAACTTTGTAATAAGACTGTAAGATAATTATCACCGACTTCCTCCATCACCGTTCTCCTTTCAACGCCCCCTTGAAGAAACCCTTCCGCCATCCAAAGTTCAACCAATTTCTTGCCATTCATTTCTGTTGTGCAGAATACTCGAGAAAGAACAAGCAAAGAAAGTGAAGCGAAAGACAAAACACCGGGAATTTACGCGGTTCACCAATTGGCTACATCCACGGCCGACCAAGATCGGATTCCACTAAGAGAAAATGCCTGAATTACATATTTCCTACTCTCTACCAATCCTATCTCTTAGAGTTACAATAAAAGGATGAGGCACTATATATATATATATATATATATATATATATATATCTCCACCTTAAACCCTAACAGTTTTGGGCCCAAAATCATTTTGGCCCAAACCAGAACTGAAGACAGAAGTAACTAATATGTATTCAAGGTATACCAAAAAATTTCCACCTTGACTTGAATCCTCAAAGAAGAAACTCCAGACGCACCATTCCAGTGCCAGATGAGCAGACTTCTCCCTCCACTCCCGGGACTGCCCCACCGGGAAACTAATGATCTCTGATGTTAAGCAAGTCCAAACAGTGTTGAAACTTGCTATGTGGAACAGGCTTGGTGAACATATCAGCATGATTATCAACAGTTCCCACTTTCTTCACCCTGATTCTCCCATCACTCCTCAGGAAATGATATCTGACATCAATGTGCTTGGTCCTCTCATGATGGACCTGATCATTGGCTAAGCCGATAGCACTCAAGCTATCACAATACACAGTAGCCTGATCGTGGTGTATACCGAGGTCACTGACTAGCCCCTTCAGCCATATACCTTCTTTTGCAACCTTCGTCAGAGGCATGTACTCTGCTTCCGTAGTAGAGAAAGTCATTGTAGGTTGCAAAATCACCTTCCCGCTAACAACAGAACCACCCAAGGTAAAGACATAGCCGACCATAGATCTCCTTGTGTCAACATCCCCAGCATAATCAGAATCAGAATAGCCCATAACAAGGCACTCAGTATCACCCCCATAAATGAGACCCACATCAGATGTACCTCTAAAGTACCTGAAGATCCTCTTCACAGCTTGCCAATGTTCTCTACCTGGTTGCCCCATGAACCTGCTCACAACACTGATCGTCTGTGCTAAGTCTTCTCTCGTACACACCATATCATACATCAAACTCCCCACAACGCTAACATACGAAACTCGAGACATATACTCCTTCTCCTCTTCTGACTGAGGAGCAAACATGGAAGTAAGATGTGTATTTGCAGCAATAGGAGTGTCAATAGGCTTGGCTGAATACATGCCAAACCTAGCCAACACCTTATAAATGTTGCCTTTATGTGACAAGAAAAGCTTCCTCTGACCTCTCTCTCTCTCTCTGAGAATCTCCATTCCTAGTATCTTCCGAGCTGCACCCAAATCCTTCATATCAAACTCAACACTAAGAAGACCCTTCAG
>JAULKM010000006.1:17117865-17133599 GCA_032355605.1 Rubia tinctorum | reverse complement strand
GTGGTGTCTATGCAAGGGTTGGGCTTCGGGGGCAGCGGCGCTAGAGTTGGGTTGGGGTAGCGACAGCGCTAGTGGCGGAGGGAGGATGGTGGGAGGGGGAGGATGACGGAACGATGTGAGGGGTGGCTGTGGGTGGTGGAGGGATAACTGGACAGTGGTGGCGGGATGGTTAAGCAGTGGAGGCGGGGTGGCTGGGCAGTGGTGGCAAGGGGCTGGTGGTCGGGAATGGGGATGGAGGTTGTGGATGTTGACGAGAAGGGGATGGTGACCGGGAATAGGGTGGGGTGGTGGGGGGCAAAACTGTCTAAACACTTTTAGGTTTTAGGTCAGAGGGCATTTTGATCATTTTATACGCTGTCAACGCCGTAAATAGTGTCACGGGGTTATATTTGCACTAAAAATTATCTCAGAGTTATATCTGCACTTTCTTAAATATATAGGATTATATTTGTATATTTCCCAAAATTTAATCTTCCAACCAAAAAAATCAATCTTCCTACCAAAAACTTGTAGAAAATTTCAAATAAAAAATCACCAAGAATTTGAATTTTTTTGAAAATTTTCATGGGCTGGGGGCAGTTGCGTGCATCTGTTCTAAGCTTAAAAAATTTAAAATATTTAGCACGGGTTTTCAAAAAATCAATGCCAAATCCGGTGTTAAATTTTTTAAAAATTGAATATCCCCGCTAAAAATTCAAAAAGAATTCGCCAAATTTTTTTAAAAAATTTGTCAAAAATTTCATGAGTTGGGCGCAGTTGCACGCAGCCGCTCTAAACTAAAAAAAAATTCTGGACTTTCAAAATCGTTCACTTCTTTGGTGGCGGGGAAGGCTTAGGGCTAGGGTTGTCGGAGCGTAAGGTGGGGCTGGGGTTGGCGGAGGCGCATGGCGGAGCGGCGGCGGTGGCGGCACATGGCGGAGAGACAGTGAAGCTTAGGGCTAGGGGTGGGAGGAGCTTAAGGCGACGGCGCACTTCGATATTATGGTTCTTTTTTAACATATGAAATGAATCGGCCATCACCAGGTTTAAATAGTAGTCCGAAGTAGTTCACTCTTCTTCTCTTTTCTTGTTTTGCATTTATTAATGTTCAATGAATACGATTATAAATCACCGTCACCGGAGTTGAGAAACTTGGTTTATTTTCCATCATAGTAAAGGTTGAACCCTAGAACAACTTGTCTAGATTTTTTTCGTATGAATGAATGGAAATACTAGAGCACAATGTATGCTTTTATAGGGAAAAGGAGCAGCGGCGGCGCATGGCGGAGCAGAGGCTGCGCACGGCGGAGTAGGTTTTGGAGATGAAGAAGAAGAAAGCTAGGAGTACTTTTTTTCATTCAGTTTTTAGTTTTAAGACTAAGGGTATTTTAGTCTTTTTAGCTTTGGTCAATACCTGAAAATGTCAAGTCAATGTCGGAATAGTGCCAAAAGGTTATATCGGCACATTTGCTGTAAAACATAGGGATAAAATTGCACTTTCAAATTTTACAGAGTTATATTTGTACTTTCAGAAAATAATAAGAAATTATATTTGTATTTTACCATATATTTATAAAGATAGTTATTTATTAATAATTTGTGTAATGTTACTACACATCCTTCATACTTTCTACAACACACGCTCACGTCTCCCCACATAAGGTATCAGAACTCAGTTTATAACAACACTTACTCTACAATGGTTAAGAATGTTGAGTATTGATTCATAGTACAAAGTTCACAATGTTGTATCTCCATCTACAACCCTAGGTATCTTGAATTTTGGATTTTGCTCTAGAAACACGGGTGACCTTCGATATACCACTGATGCCGCCTTGATCAAAATCCCAGCAGTAAGGCCCCATATTAGATACGTTTTACCATCCATTTCGTAGTCGAAGAAGTGAATCAGATACTTGTCACCCATCCACTCTCTTTCTTCTGATCTTCGGTTCTCATCCTGAAGAAAGTGTTTAAGCATTAGATTTGTAGAATCACACGAACTAATCCATTTCCTATGGCCTAATAAATTATGCAACCAAGTGAATGTTGAAAAACCAAAGTATAAGTAAGTTGTCTAACCTTGAGAAACATCTCCAAGGGAGCGTCAAAAACTGCTTCAACCTCAGCAGCATTAGGTGATGGACAAAACGCCTTTCTATCAGACAGTACGCCAATAACTGGAATTACTCTAAGTAGGTGCTGCAGAAACATGAGGAAAGGTGTTAAAAGCAGCTAAAACGGGTGGTCCGTGTTATGACCCATAAAAAGTTAACGACATATTTCTACTCATGTTCCCAGAGTCCGCCTGTATACTGTTTACTCTTCCCACAGAAAGTTGACTTTGGTAGAAAAGTACAACCAACTAGATCAATAAAAAAGACTATGAGACATGCAGCAAAAAGATAGCCTTGTGAAAGAATGGGCAAAGGAAGTGGAGCAAATGACAGATTTAGTTTAAACATTCATGAATCTTATCATATGTTTAGATACTTGTTAATCATTTGTGAAGACATCAATCACTAGGCTGTTTGTTTCAGATTCCTTAACAATTACATTTTAAGCTTATATACAAAAGCTTGATTTCGTTTGTCTGAAAGGTTCGGAAACCCATGAGATGGTAATATCAGTTACATGTAAAGCTTACTCACAAAAGTTTCAAGCATTCAAGGAACTGGCGTTTATAAAAATCATAAAGCTGCCATGTTGAAATACTTTGAACATTTCCTTTTGTTTCTGAAATTTGACATAAAATTAACAAAAGTGGATGATTATCTGTTCATCTAAAATGTTCAACACAAAATTCACCCATTTTTGCTTAATTATATACTATATATAAATGTAAGGAACTATAAGCTCCAATGCAAGTCCATCACCAATAAAAACTAAATGAGACTACAGTTTTCACAGAGAACTCAATGACAGTTTGCTAACAAAACATACTGTTTTTAATCTAGGATCCTTGAAGATTTTCAAAACATCATCTCACCTTAGACAAAAACGGCTCAAGAGTTGTCACAACATTAACAAGTGAAGGATCCAACCCTATCTCCTCTTGTGCTTCCCTAGTTGCAGTTTCGGCATCATTGGCATCTGACTCATCCGCTTTGCCTCCAGGCAAGGCGACTTCACCTACAACAACATATCCAAGTATTAGAGGCAATATCTCACTCTACTGCACTCAAAAGCACATCCAATGGCCCTTAAACAAGTAGGGTGCAATAACAGAGTAAAACTATATAGTTTCACTGGCATTTGCCTTTTATTCCTGTTAAAACAAAAATTTATAGTTGTAACAAATAAACAAATAAAACCATTACAGCTGAAAATTAAACCAGGACAGACGAAACAGTATAACCAATTTCTAAAGAAGAAACAAACAGACGATGATTCAACTCATCATGATGAAGATATATGTTGATTTCTGAAAAAATCTGAATCTTATACTCTACATTCCCTAACACGCTCAGACAGCTGATGTGTCTCAATTCTCAAACAATATTGAAGATCACAATGATTAAATTGTTACAAGAATCCCAGGACAGAGATCTTGTATCCTCTGTACTGATGATTCCATGTAACCAACAGATATCTTATGCTTAAACAGGAATATAAAAATCATTCATTTCCTTAATTTCTGTGCCAATTTTAGCTGTTGGAACAGACTCTTAATGTGGAACTGAAGGAGTATTGTACATCTCAAAAGCTCTGAGCTTGATTAAAGCAAACGCTCAGTACTGAAAATAAAAACAATGCAAACGATTACAACAGAAACTTCAGATTTGTATGCCAAGGGTACATTACAATCATTTCATCTGCAATTAAGTGTTCAAAAGAAAACACTACTACCCGAAAAGAAAACTGACCAGAATGAGATGAAAGCTTAGAAGACCTCTTAGTGAGGATCACACGAAATTCTCCGGAACCGCCTTCAAAGAGGCAAACCAGCACAGCAGCCCTCTTGGGCCTGAACCTTTCCTCAACTGGGGTTGCAGATTCCGCAAAGCCCACTTGGGAAACGACTTTTCCGGCGCTTTCTTGAAGATTTTTCTCCTCGATCTCGTCGTCATTGTCGTCGTCGCCGCCTGGAATCAGCGGCGGTGTGTACATCCGCAGCTGTTGGGCCAAAGCCATTAGTCTCTGGGACACACAGGTGCGGGACGGATCAGGGGATGAAGAAGAGTCCATGATGAATTTGGATAAAGAATTTGATTTCGTTGGTAGGGATGAGATTGAGAGCATGGATTTCAGACGAAATGATGCCCCAGCTTTAATGAGTGAGAGCATGAATTTCAGACGAAATGAAAAGGTCGATCATGTACTTCCTCGATTTCTTGTTCCCCTAATCAAATGAAAATACTTAGTAACTCCGTTTTGTTCAACTTGACATTATAACCATAAAATGCTTGGATTTAGGTGAATAAAATGTGTGGATGAAATTGAATTTAGAAATAAAAAAGTAGAATGAGTGAATGAAATTGAATGAATCATTCCATAAAAGGAAAGTGTGTCAAATTCACAAACAACCAAAAAAAGAAAGTGTGTCACATCTAATAAAACGGAGGAAGTATTCCTCTAGTAACATTAACTTTCTTTCATTTTTTTGTTTGATTTTTTTACAATGTTATTTGGGTAAAATACAAAACAAACCCAATTATTTTTTTTTAAAAGTGTCAATCTAACCCTGTAAAATTTGAAATTGCAAATCTAACTCTAAGTTAAAAGTAAATGTGTTGATATAACATTTTAGCACGATTCCGGCATTGACTTGACATTTTCCGACATTGACTAAACCTAATAAGACTAAAATATCCTTAGTCTTAAACCTAAATATGTGATGACAAAAATATCCCTAGAGTTCTTCTTCTTCATTAACTCCAAAACCACAACCGCCACCACCTCCGCCGCCGACGGAATTTGGATTTCGGTCGCGGGGATGTGCAAAAGCAAAGCAAAGTAAAGCACCAAATCGCAAAAGAAAAACTTCAAAATTTGAGGTTAACAAAAGTAGGCTTGATTCCTCAAACGCCAAAGCAATTTGTAAATCTGGAAATTCTTCAAAGAAACCCGCAAAGAACGAAACTCACACGAAATCTGCGCCACTAAACCCACACCACCGCCGCTCTGCTTGCTCTCCCACCCACGGCTAGGTTTCCGCCCCGCCATGCCGCTTCGCCTCATTCAGCCCCACCACCCAGCCACAGCCCACCCAGCGACTCTCCCACCCAGCCCCGCCCCCGCCCCATTGAAGACTCTCCCCATGAACCCACCCAGCCCGACACTACCATGCAAAACCCTAACCCGCCGCCACCGCATAACCCTAAACCACCCCCACGTCATCGCATAACCCACACCACACCCCGACACCACCCACCGCCGTGAGAAGAAGAAGCATGTAATGCCGAAGAATCAGAAAATTAGATATGAGAAGAAGAAGGGAAAAAGATATTTTTTTGGTTAATATATCTGAAGATATAACTTTTCTTTAACTTTTTCTAAATTTTAATTTTAATTTTAATTTTAATTTAACAGGGTATAATAGTCAATTCACATAATTCCGATCAAATTAAGGTTCTCAGGGTTAGATTGGCACTTTTGAGCAAATAATAGGGTTCGAAATGTACTTTCAGATTTTGCAGGGTTAAATGGGTACTTCCGACCAAAACATAGGGTCATTTTAGCACTTAACCCTTTTCATTTTGTTTAGACGATATGGAAGTTGTTTTCTTTATATTTAAATCGTCAATAATATGAATGTTTGAGAATCCAACCATGAAATTGGCAAATAACCTACTCACTCTGTCCCAAGGAAATTTTCAGAAAGAGAAAATCTCTCTTCAGATTTGCCCTAGGTGAAAAGACCATAATGTTATTGTCTTCAACTATCTTCCTCCCGACCTGAACTTCTCTCATTCGCCTCCCTCCTCTGCCGCCAACCACCTCTCGCATGTACCTCTCTTGTCCACCTTCCCCTCTCCCAAAACGCTGCTCTCTCCAGCGAACCCTCTCAAGATTATGATGAGTGAGAAAAATGATTTGGAGACGAAAATGGAAAAGTAGGATACCAATGCGAATCCAACGAGCAGCATAGCTACGGGAGATGATGCCAGTAAAATTGGGAGTAGTGTAGTCCACCACCCACTCATGGTCTCTGTCCATCGTTCTCGCATCCATTTTCCCTAAATTCCATTCAATATTTCATCCAAACCCCTAAATCATAACAATACATAAAGCACCTAATCACATGTCTTGACGAGATGGCAGTAGAGGTATGCCCTAAGCTCGTGACCCAGACTTGAGCTTCCCATTGACAGCGATGGCTATGGAACAAGGGGAAGCGGTGGATCTGTAAGAAGGGGAGGTGAGGGGAGAGAGGAGATGGGAGGAGGGGCGGTGGAGCAAAGGAACGGGCGGTGGCTGGAGGCGGAGGGGAGAAGGTTGTGGCGGAGGCGGAGAAGGGGAAGAGGCAGAAAGAGGGTGAGTTTTGAATATGAAAATCTAGGGTTAAGGAGTAAAGGGGGTTTGAAGTAATGAGTTGAGTTCATGTAAAATGAGCAAAATGTAAGGGTAATTATGTTTTGTATAAAGCTGATTTTTTTTGTAAAAGAGAGAAGTGTACAGATTCGCTTGGGACAACCATAAAAGGAAAGTGTGCATATTCCCCTGTGACGAATGGAGTACATTGAAATGATCATTACAAGTTATGGGGTGAACCCATTTCCAAAGTAATATCCTGGATTACACTAAAATGAAGAATAAACAAGCTCCTCAAATGATTCAAATCATATGTTGTTTTTGTGTGTTTGTACCAAACTCATTTATAAAACGTTTGTCGTTCTCTGATGCTGAATAGATCCTTAGATGCCTTCTTTTTCTCTTTTCATACTTTGGATCAATTATGTTTGGTGTACCTTCTATGACTGAACTTGATGCATTGGCTACATTTATGTTTTATGTAACATTTGCTTATGTAGACATGATTTGTTGAATTGTGATTGTCTCTCTACCTAATTCATATTTAGAACTCTTCTAATATTTAGTTTGCATTCTCTCTTAAAGATCAAGTCGTAACAATTCTTTCCATTTCATGATGTTGTGGAATGATGTCTTTCAATTTCTTTGTTGTTTGGTCTGTGTCTTGCTTGATGTATCCATCCCAGAACTACCTTTTAACATTCTTTGTCCATCTTCTGAAAATGTATTGTGGAGGTATTCAGAAAATGGAAAATAGGTGTAAAAGCTCGTGTGCCATGAAAGTACAACAAACTTTTTTCCTCAAACGCCATATGTGACCAGCCAAACACAACTTATTCTTGGATTCTTGTGAACATGATTGATTCTACCACGGTTGACTTTTACTCCCGACATATTTCAAATAGTTTGAAATTACCACTGTTATATCTTTCCATTACCTTTGTTGCCAATGCTAAGTCCAATGCCTTCTTGAAGTTATTATATAGCTTCAAAGTATGTACCTCTCGTGCATGTTTAAAAGACCATCATCACTATTTTAGGCACATTTTGGGATGGATCGAGTTCAGTCGTGTTTGTCAGTACTCTCTATACTTCTCCCTTCCTTGAAAGTTTTATCAAATATCTTTCCATTAAACGTAATGTCCTTATTTGTACTCTCATTGCTTTGTGTTGCTAGGAAATACGCAAAGAAAAATATTTGCTCAAAGTTATTCACCATTTCTCATGGATATTATATAAACGTTGAACCCAATTGAGGTCTTCCAAACCATATGTTGTAATCATGATTTTCCACCTATCTTTAAATTCTTCATAATTAACACACTCTGTCAGGCAATGATCAAGTACCTTTTTGAATGGACATTTTTCTTCAATTCTTCATAGTGAGTTCGGACAATTTGTGTCTTGTTGTTGGTAAAACCTGTTTTCAGTTCGTAACAAAAATATTATATGTAGAACATGAAATTTTTATATTAAAGCAACATAAAGGGTGTGTGTTTTACAGTAAAATAAGAATTGTTTTTATTGAAACCATATATTTTTTAATTATAATATCAACCTTCTATTTGATGAAAAGATTTTTTTTATAGTATGTAAGGTACATTTTCTATACTAAACATGAAATATGTATATTAAAACATCACATTTTCTATGTTGTTGTCATTGATTAGTGTTGATCAGCGAATATAGTTATTGGTGATCTCTCTTCCATGCATTTTTTTTGAAGGTTTTATGTAACCGATCGAACGTTACTGCTACGACATCTGATATGAAAACACACACAAACATGACGTTCTTCCAATGGTTGTTTATCAGGTTGTATTTTTTTATTCTATAAGTTGTGTTGAACACCAACACATCTCCATACAATGTGTAATCCTCCACTGGTGGAGAGTCTTCTATTAAAGGCAGCATTGGAAGGTGGTTTTAACATTTGTACCTAAAATTGCCTTTATTTGACATTTCTAAACTTTGAAATACCTATTTGTTTCCCCTAATTAAAATTAAAGGCGGTTTTGGGTGGATTAAAGGTGATATTTCAATGACCGCCTTTAATTAGGGCCAATTAAAGGCGGTTCAAGGTATAACCGCCTTTAATTAACCCTAATTAAAGGTAATTTTTCCAAACCGCCTTTAAAAATGACCCTTTCCGAGTTCGGAAAGTTGAAACGAATTCTGAGTTCGGAAACACGTGGTTTCCATAATAGGAAGAGCAGATACAATTTCCGAACTCGTTAATTGTTCATGTCAACATTCCGAGTTGGGAATATATTTTATCGTGTCTTCATTCATATGAGAAACGTTTACGAGTTCGGAAGAGGCCCATTTTAGTTTTAGAAAAACACGCTCATTTCATTATATGCCACAAAACACTAAATTTTTGAAGAAGAATCTCAATTATTCCTTAAAGATTGTTGGATAATTCACATGATTCAACTAACTTGTAATATAGAAAGGAAATTTCCTTTTTGAAATAATTAAAATTACATTAAGATGCAAAACTAGAAATCATGTCAAATAGTCATCTCAAATACGAACAATGGTCATCTAAAAAATATCAGAATTCAACGGTCATCTCAAAATGAATTCAACAGGCAACAACCATCTCAAATACGAATAACAAAATAGTTCTGAAATTTCATTCTTTGACATTTTGAATGTCACCAGTTAAAGTTGATTGATCCAATCGTTGTCGGGAGGTTAATGCAAGGTAGCGCTGATAATCTCGCTGAGATTTTTCAAGGAACCTAATATTTGCCTTCGTGGTGCAAAATTCCTTGCACATCCATTTATATCAATCCTTGAAGCCTTTCAAGTATGAATTTTTAGTACCTACAAAGTATAATGACCAGCATATAAATTATTTAAACATTAAAGAAAACACAATTGTATTAGTGTCGATAATTGATTTCTTCTATGTAATACTGATGGATAGGGCCTCATCGGTAAGTGCTACAAGATCTCGTACATTGGAAACCCCGTAAGTATAAGTATGGATGTACGATTTCAACCAAAAACATAAACTCAGACAAACTAAAAACACTATAGAGTCTGCACAGGATAACCAACTGTCAAAGGAAAAACAAAATTTAACACATGAATCCACTTAAACAACTGGCATGTATCAAACATTAATACAAAACCCTTTGGTAAAAGTACCAAGACAACGTATCTCTTATCTTCTGTGCTGTGGACTCCATGTAACCAACAGACATCAGCATAGTTTTACATGCATTAACAATATGAATATAAAAACTAATTCATTTAATTTTCTTAGTAGTCATCAGTGTAGATTCTTCAATTTACTTGTTACATTGCTACAGACCCTCCATAAAGTATACTCAATTTTACTGATGAACCAGAAAGATGGCTTGAGTTGTGAGTTCCTACCACTTGAATGCATGTCTGTGATTTTGTAAAGTAGTTAAGCATACTGCATACCACGCGTGAACAAAAGGCAACAATACATTATTCCCTATCCTCAGTGATATAAATGCAAGTAAAATTAAAAACGAATAGTAGCTTAATTTCAAACGAGACTCAGCAAGTAAATTCTAAGAAGCTGGTAAAAAGAACAGTTAACAGTAGTACATGAAATAATACAACAATGTTTCACAGCTTATATCACTATCCTAATGAAATTACAGACTTTGCAACCACAGACACAGATTAATGATTAATCTGTACTACTACCTCTGTTCTAGACTAAATGTCCAATTTGACTACTTCCTCCGTTTCTACGAATTTGGCAAACTAAGTTGTAAAGAAACAAAACACGTGAATGATGAGCAGAATCAACTCAGGATTAGGGGTGTTCATGGTTCGGGGCGGGTCAACTGACCCGGCTCAAATTGACCCAAAATTTTGGAACAAATGAGTCGTGTCAAAATTCTCATAGTTTAGGGTCGGGTTGGGTCGGGTCGGATGGTCGTGGGTCGACCCAAATCGACCCAAATTGACCAAAATCATATAAAAATAATAATTTTTTATTTTTTAAAAATAAAATATATTATTTTTAAATGTAATAATATTTCAATAATAAATAAATTATGATTTATTTTTATATAATTTAAAATAAGAATATTATATTATATTTAATTATAAATTATCACTTAATAAAAAAATACAATTATTTTCATTATACTTAGTTAGAATACTTTTAATATTTAATTTAAAAATATAATTTTACTAAAATTTATTTATACAATTATGAATATATATTTCATAAATTAATAAATATATTGTTTATAATTAATAGTAGCTTTTTTAAATTATTTTTAGTTTTATAAAAAAATTAAGAATGTTAAACTTGTTTGTGAATCAAATTAATGGTGGACATTTTGTATTAAACTAATTTTTTAATAAAAAATTTCAAGAAAATGGGGTAAAATTGCAAATGGGTCAAAACGGGTCGATTTGGATCAAAATCTGACCCGACCCGTTTTGACCCGACCCATTTTGACCCAACCCATATCGACCCAAATGGGTCATTGACCCAACCCGACCCATATGGTCCAGGTCAAAACGGATCGGGTCGGGTCGGACAATTTGAACACCCCTAGATATAACCATGAAATTGTCATATAAACACTAAGAGTGCTGTAGCGAGAAAACTACATTATCTTCAAAGTGCAAACAACCAATGATAGTTTAGGGTGCTGAATGCATAACTCAGCAATTTGAAGATATGTAGATACATTTTGTGAAGAAGGCAGGCAAAATAATTACTGAATTCCAATGATCATATTCATACCATTGACCGCATACTTCAAATACGTGTTCACTAAGTGCTTTACTCCTATGCATTCAGTGGGGCAAAACAAAATGGGCAGCACAGTGTCTGACATTCGGATAAAACGGTGAAGTAACAATTTCGTTTATGCCAACATATGAACGACGTAGCAAAGTAAAAGTCACATTAGTCAGTGACTCAGTGTGAACTGTGAAGTGGACAGCTAAGATTCTGCACAACATTCTTATCACATATGGGCTCCCGTAGAGTTGTGCTTACCAGCAAATCTGGAATTATTTTAAAGCAGAGACCAGATTCTGCTTTTTTTCAAAAAAAAAAAAAAGCTTTTACTTTTTTAAAGCTGCTTTTTATTTTTTAACATCAAAATTTGTTTTACTTTTAAGCACGGCGCATAAAAAGTTCTGTCAAGCATAGCCATAAACTAGCTGAAACAGAAGGCAACCTTATTAAGTGACTTCCAATAAGTTAAAACCCTAGTAATTCAGCACGTTCTTATTCAACCTAAGAATCCATTCAAAAGTCAAAACAAAGGATTTTGACAGCTCACTAAAAATTGAGAATTGTATAAGCACCGACAAAGAACACCTACCAGGGAAGAAGGACGAGGAAGAAGCAAGATTTCGATGTTCTTGGAAATCCCAATTCAAAGATTCCACGTTTTCAACATGAAAATTAGAGTGAAAATGCTCAAAATCCAAGTGATCATTTTCACAAATACAGAAACGTCTTCATTGTTCTTTGGGGGAAGAAATAAACGGCGGCGGTGTACGACTGAGAAAAAAAGAAACGGGGAATGGAGGAAGAAGAAACGAGGATGGGAGGGTTATCATTTTTTAATTCAAGGTTAAAACCGTCTTTTTACAAGATTCGTCCAAATGAACATTGACTAAAAATTCAGAAGAGTCAAAGGTAGATTGACACTTTCTGATATTGCGGGGTTATATAGACACTTTCAACCAAAAGGTTTGGTTATTTTAACACTTTTATCTTTTTTAAATAGGGGGGCTTGAGGAAAAACCTTCACTTGTCTTACTTATTACGCCGACCCTGGTGGATGGTCTTGGGTTGTAAAGTTTGTGGTGGTGTTGGTGTGCGCGACAGTGGTAGCGGTCGGGGTTGTGAAGCTAGTGGTTGTAGCACTAGTGGAGAAAAGACCAATTAAAGACGGTTTTAAACCGTCTTCTATTGGAGTCCTAAATAGGTTCCAAATTCTGAACCTAATTCTGAGGTCCCAAAAAAAGGCTACTGGATAGGTTTTCAGCAACAAAACAAACCCCGATCTAATACTGTAATAGAAGATCTGACGAATAGAAATACAACAATAACAAAAATAAAAAATCGGCAACACAAATAAATACACAAATCGGTAACAAAAATACAAAGTACGGGAAAAGATTCAACACAAATAAATACACAAATCTGAGTTGTTTTGGCGGAGGTGTTTTGAGCGAGCGAGCGGCCCAGCAGAGACAACGAATGCAAGCGATATTGCAAAGGCGATGGAGGCGAGCAACGTGGAGGCGGAGGAAGGGGGCGTTGGCGGTGAATGACCGCGATGGTGGAGGCTCGGTGTAAGGAGAACCGCGGTGGTAGTCTCTATAGCTTCACAGTGGTGCCTCGCAAGGAACTGAGGCACAGCGGAGGCCAGGGGCCGCGGATTCGTCTCATAAGCGGAGGCTTCGACTTAACGGCGGTGCCTCAAGGGAGCCTTAGCGGTGTTTGAAGGAGGCTTACGACGATGTCTCACGGCGGGCTGAGGGTGGTGGATGCAGGCTCAGCGGGGAGATGGTGGTGGGGAAGTGAGGAATTTAGGGTGGAGCCGTGAGGGGAGGCAACAGTGAGGGTGAGAAGGAGAGAAAATTTAGGTAAAATAAACTAAGGGAGGGAAAAGCGGCAGATGGAGTACTTAGTTTTAGGAAAATTAACTAGGGGGAAGAAACCCTAGTTACTATATATACTTGGGAACAAAGACACCCCATTAAAGGTGAAGAACCGCCTCTAATTGATGTCCATTAAAGGCGGTTCTTGAGAACCGCCTTTAATCAATTTCAAAGTATTTTTAAAATTTTTGGGGTGACTTGGGAAGGAGTTCTGAATTCTAAACCTCTTTCGGGTTCTCATTAAAGGCGGTTTCTCAAGAACCGCCTTTGATTGCTGTCTTTAATCAAAGGTTTTTCACTAGTGTAGTCTGGGGCCATTGATTCCATAAGGAGATGGTGGATACTAGGGGTGGCTGCGTGAATCGGAGAAAGGGGGGACTTGAGAGAGGGTGGGACTTGAGGTGTGAAATGGAAGTGGGTTGTTTAGGGGGGAACCAGAGAAAAGTTTATTTTCAATTTATTTTACATATTCAAAACAATATTTTATTTGTCTTTTCAGTTGATTTTGACCAACATTGTCCTAGACCTCAGGTTAAGTGGGGTTTATATCTGTAATTATGAAAAATTTGTGGTCATGTGGATACATACCAAAGAATTGGGAGTTACGAATATACTTTTTTTCTTTATTCAAACTTAAAATGTAGGGTTTGAGTGATTTCAAATTTAAATTGTGATGTTGTCCTTACGAGTTTTGGAATATATGAGTTTGATATAACACCCATTTTTTAGTTCTAATATAACTCTCGTTTGCTTTGAAATTTCGATCGACCACAGTTTTCGCCAGTTTCATGTAGAAGATCGAAATGCCCCTCTAATTAATAAAATAAAAAAGTGTGCAAATTGCTGAATTTTTGGTTGTTTGGGGTTGAAGAATTTGATTTTGCTATGTGGGGTTGGTGGTGGTTGGACCAAGTGTGAAGGTGTGGCCGGAGAAATAGGGTGGGTCGAGTCAACCATGGGGGGTGCGCGCGTGATGGGTGAGAGCAAAAGTTTTCGAAATAAAATTGAAAGCTAGTCAAGTGAATATTTGCCTTACATGTTCAATCACCGTCTGAATTTGATGAGTCAACACCAATTTTTGACCGAAAGGCTATGAGTTTTTCCTTTAACGCAAAACCAATGTTATATCTACACTAAAAAATTAGGGATCATTACACCACTTTACAAGTAACTAGGGATTACAACAAAGTTTTTCCCTTAATTTTTTGTGTTTTTGGTTAATTAGTCATAATCACCCTCAATTCATCCCACTTTCGTTAGCAATCAAGTCCACCACCACCAATAACCATATTGCACAAAGAATGCCCATCCATACCACCTAATCGCACAGAGAGCACCATCCACCCGCACTATTCACAAAATCACATACAGAACAACAATCCATCCACTCAAAATCAACTGTTTGTTCTACATTTACTCCAAATCAAATGTTGTCTATATTATATATATATATATATATATATATATATATAAATTCAAAATGTTGGGTTTGATATTTTTTTTGGATGTTTACCGTACCATTATCTTTTTCACCCCAATTTCCAGAACATTTCTTAAATCCTACAAGATTACTTGTAATGTCTTTTAAATAGATAATCAACCTCACATTAGAGATAAATAAAAGTTTCTATTGACCAAAAACGCACAACATTTGATTAAAAAAAGCGTGCAACGGAAATCATTATTACTACTTGATCAAACTAAAATTGAGACCTACTTTTTCTTTTTTGATGAAAATATATTTTAAAATCCTAATTTCACTTGATTTTTATAGAACAACATACATTTAATGCCGAATTGTGCGATGTAAGTTGACTCAGTGGTGAGGGTATGAATTTATTGGACAACTGGTATCTTGTCCACAATATCTCGCTGGTAATTAGGGTTTTGAATCATCATGAACTTGCACGAATCATCATACAATTCGAACGTGAATCACCGTTTTCAAGGTTAGGTTTGCACGGATCAGAGATTCTTACTGATAATCAGGGATAAGCTGAGTGGTTACCATTGATTGTTAGAGTCTCAAAATGGCCAATAGTGCTATTAAATTTCACCTTTTTTTTGTTTTGACAAGAACATATCAATATCAACCATGCATTTTACCGTTCACATTTTAAATTCTTTACATTCTTTTGTTTAACTCTTCATTATTCTGTGAGTCAAATCAAAATGTATTTGATTAAAAAATCAAAATGTAACAATATTAAACAATTAACGGGAATATAATTTATGCCAAAAAATGTGAAGAAAAAATATTTCTTTTATGTCTATATTATATTTATTTCTAGCTATCCAATAATGGCACATTCTCAGCTGCGGAAGGTCACATCGCCATCATCAACCTTACCATGCTCCTCAGCTGCAGAAGATCACATCGCTCTCATCAATCTTCACACTTCCTCAGCTGCAGAAGCTTCACCTACATCGCCATCAGGGCGGACTTATGTAGTAACCTGGGGTGCAAGTGCACCCCAGTTTTTTTTTTTTACTAATTTTTACAACTGATTTTTTTTTAAAAAAATAGTGCACCTCACTAATTTTGGAGTTATTTTAGTTTTTACATATTTTATTCATACTCCCTCCGTCCCGGAGAAAATGGCACACTTGCTTTTGGATCGGTTTTTTATGCAAGCTGATGTGGAAGT
>JAULKM010000006.1:17061795-17072739 GCA_032355605.1 Rubia tinctorum | reverse complement strand
TAGATACAAAAACCAAAAACGGTCATCTAAACCCCTTATGATGTAAACCTACCTAAATCTAGCAATCTTGCAACAAACACATAACAAAAGAGATGTTAAATGCTTCGGAAAACACATGCATTTGTCGTCACATAAGAAGTTCATCAATCAAGTGATTGGGTGCACAGTTGGTGTGGAGGATCACCCGAAGGTTGAGCCTCTACAACTATACTGACAGGACAATTGGCCTCCACCGGTCTCTGATAATGGCCAATCCGGGGTGCTTGACCCCAACCTAATGGTGAAGAAGTACTTCAAAATTAAAGTGGGGAACAGGCTCATCTACACGAGACGGATCAAGATTGATGTCCTCAATCTCGAGGAAATGATGATGTACAATATAATTTTACAAATTCTGATCCCAGCCAGACATCCTTTGGAGTGCACGATCAACGAGGGCGTCATATACTAGCACCTTGCGGAGAACAAGGTAGTAAAACCCAGGTACACCATCATCCAGGAGATGCGCCAAGTAGCCATCGCAACGAAGAGTCAAACACTCCCCTGTGGCAACGGCATCACCGCTATTCTGGAAAAGAAGAAGGTTTCGATCAAATCAAAGGCGAAGATCTAGCTGAAGTACTACGATGCACACTACTTTAGAGCATGTGCAGTGGTAAAACCACTCCCAAACCACTCTTGTGGTTTCAGATAATCAATCTCTCTCCTCCACCTCAGCAATTCAAACCACAATTAAAACACTCCATTTTTTGTCACAATGGTGGAAATCACTCCCAAACCACTCGATGGACCCTACTTGATTCTCTCTATCCTACTCATTATGTTTACCTTTAATATTTAATTCAAATAAATTTACCTAACAAAATAAATTTAAATGTGAAATTTAATAACACACCTATAATTATTGAATTGGATTTTATTTTTTAAAATTTCATTTCCGAAATTAATTTCAATTTGTTAAATTTATTTTATGAACCATAATTAAAAATAACCATATACATTTTTTAAAGAATTCAATTTGAATTTTTAAAAAAACCAAAATTTAATTTCAAAATTTTAACAAAAATAAGAATTTTTAAAAAAAAATCAAAAAAATTCAATTTTTTTCAACTTTTTAATTTTTTTAAAAAAATCGGGTGGCACGTTGCCCAGTTAGAGGGTGCCACTGACGTAAAACAAATGACGCTCTGCGCGTCAGTGGGTCAGTCCCACGTGAATTCTGCCATGTGTTGGCAGAATGTTTCGGTTCTCATTTTCAAAACCGGTCCCACAGTTTTTAATAATTTAAACCACTCTCAAACCTCCACTGTGGGGATAATTGTACCCATTTGGTCCCTATTTTTAATTCAACTGACTCCCAAACCCCCACTGCACATGCTCTTACTCCTCGACAATTGCCATCTCATCTTCATGGTAGTAGCTGATCTTCCACCAACCGAGCCTTGGGTATCCGAGGGGACATACTTTCGACCGTAGAGGTATATGTGGTCGTATGAGTTGGTAGGGGGCATTGTCCTCGTATTATATTTTGTATTCCATGAATGATATTTTTATTTATGCTTTATTTTCATCGGCCATGTGATCATTATTCAGGCCACTCTTCTTTCATCCTTCATTGGATTTGGGCTTAACCTGTGGCCGTATGTCTCGTATGGGCTCAAGCCTCTTTAAGTATTTTCATCTATAATGTTCGGCACTACGTGACTATCTTTAGTGGAAATAATTGTAACATGGTAACATACCCTTCCTGCAAGCCGTTGACATTATAGTGATCCTTCATCTATCTATTCAAACAAGAGTTCAACGATTATCGGTGCTTCCTTGGTATATGCTTTATGGGTGGCAGCACCGGCATTAACTTCGGCTTTTCTAGACTACTGTCAAAACTCAAAAAGAAAATTTTGATCCTCATAGAAGGCATCACTAATGTGGTTGACTCTTTTTGAATAATGGTAGGGCCTGAAATTAGCCCATGACGAGTCTATATATATCCTCGAGTACCTGCAAAAGTCCCTTGGTTGGCACCGAGGAAGAAGCTCTGACGCGCAAAGTAGTATATTGTTTTCATGTATTTATCTCCACAGTAGGTAGCACTTACATTTCGTGGGCATTACTTCTCATTATTTCTAGCTCTTCTATGGTGTGCTCATGGTCCGATCATTACACTCCCAGCTTTGGACTGTGCCCCAAATATGGGGCATCGTGGCTAGTAGTGTCGTCTGATATATATGTGTTATGCCTGTTAGTGGCATTGTTGTGTTTGAATTTTCGTGGGCTGCATGAATTTCTATGATAAATATTTTAGGTAGGACGAACTGATCTATTTATGTTTATTGTCTATCTATGGTGTTGTACAAATAGACCAAGCTGGGTGGGTTATATCCACAGATTTTTTGAGAGGACTACAAGCCATATTCACTAAATGACATCAATCATTCGAGAAATTTCTTGGCCCGACATCTATTCATGTGCGCTCCACAACCCTAGGAAAACCTAATGTGGTAGTGAGCCCCAAATCTCAAAGTAATTGACATCCATTATATGGAATAGAGTTTCGACGTATTTATTTTCCTATCAATTGTCTATAGGTTTTTGTTAATTATCTAATGAAGTTGTGGGTTAATGGTAGGAATATTATATGTTAGGTGCGGAATAGGAATTTCTATGTTCTATTCCAATAAATAGATAGATGCTATCTTAGCTGTATCTATACATTTTTGCTATCTGCGACAATGCATTTGTAAATTGCTGGCAATAGAATTCTGTTTTTGAGGCTAAGTTTGAGCTAGTTTTGTGAAATTAGAAAAATGACATTCCTAGCCGAATCACCTTCCAATTTCATAACTAACCACCATATCTTAGACTATTGCCTACGATTTTACATTCCGAACTCAGAACTGGTCAGTCAACGTTCATGTCCCTTTTATGATGAAATTTTGGGTTTGGATCAGATTGTCAATCCAAATCCGGAATTAACTTGTCCGAGATACCCGCCAACGTAGGAACTCAATGCTCCAAAATTTTGTTCCGAAACTGTAAATTTGTTGCAAAAAAAACAATTCTAATAATATGGACGGAAAAGGGAGGGAAATAGGAACATGTCCGAGAGTCTTTCATCCACTGGAACCAAATAAAAGTTATGAGATCGGAACAACTTAGTTCATTCGACATACATAAAGGTGTTTCGAGCTCGAAACTTGTTTAAGGCGTATCCACCGCCCTCGCAAATGCGACAATGAACCGCCTTCTCTGGTCTCATTTAAAGGTAGTTTTTGGAACCGCCTTTAATCGTAAAGGATTAAAGTCACAACCAGAGAAGTCACATAAAGGTCCGTTAGAACCTCCTTTAATAGCTACACTAGAGAATTTACCCTTTTTGTAAAATAAAATGATAAAACATGGAAGAGATTCATTAAGTGATTCTATTTAGAGCAAAGTGCATATATAACCTTACAAAATTCACGAAAGTGCACATATAACCATGTGATAATTGAAAGTGCAAATATAACCCTAGATAGTTAGTTTAAGTGCAAATATAACCTTTCCGACAGTTTGAGGCCGAAATTAGATGAAAATTTGATTTTACCCCTTTGATTTTTTTTAAAAAAATTAAAAAAATAGTGAAGTTACTATTATAACTTTTCTCTCCTTCTCCTTCTGCGTTTCTTTTCTTTCTCTCCTTTTTCTCTTCTTCATTTTTGCTGTTGGATTCACGGAGGTGGGTCTCGCCGATGTGGTGGGGAGGGAGAATCGACACCCACATCGCCAGAGGGAATCGAAGCTCATAGCCGAAGAGAATTTATTGCCGGACGGATCTGCAGGAGTGGTGGGTCTCAATTTTCTAGCACTCTGAGCAGTTCTGGAAATGGTGGCAGATGGTGGCGGTGGCTGTGCAGGTGGCGGATGGTGGTGGTGGCGGCGAGGTGAGCGTTGGTGGTGGTCGTGGTGGTGGACGACGCTAGCGTTTTGGTGGAGAGCTGGGTTGGTGGTGGTGGCAAGATGAGGGTGGGAGTGGTGGTGGTGGACGGCGCTAGGGTTTCAGCTGCGCGGGCTGTAATGAGTGGCGGGCTAGGGTTTTAGGGGGAGGCTAGGTAGCGGGGGAGATGACTGGGGTTTCGACAGCGCGTGCTGAAAATGGTGATGGGCTAGGGTTTAGGGGGAGGCTGGGTGGCAAGCGGAGATGGTGGTGGCGGGGGGAGGACTAGGGTTTCAGTGGGCTGGGTGAGAGCGGAGATGGTGCAGGCGGCGGTGAAGGGAGGAGAACGGAGATGGTGAAAGGGTGGCGGGCGGTGGAGGGTGAAAGGGCGAAGATGGTGAAAAGTTGGTGGCAAGAGATGGGCAAAATTGTCCATTCAGATCCAACATTTGGTCTAAGGACTTTTTTGTCATTTCAAACAAGGTCAACTACCAGAAACTCAAGTCAATGCCGGAAATGTCACCAGAAGGTTATATTTACACTTTTGTTAAGTAGTTAGGGTTATATTTGCAAAAAAAAAATATTTCAGGGTTATATCTTCACTTTCTATTTATTTGAAACATAACATGTACATTTGGCGAAAGGAGAAACTAATTTACCATTTCTGTTAAATAAACTGATGATAAAACATGGGAGATATTCTAAATATTCCAAAATAGATAAATGAATCATATCCTGCTAAAATTATCCTCCCAAGTGGAAATAATAACTCTATTTTTGAAGAACGGAAACTCTATATTAATTAGGAAATGTTGGTGAGTCTGGCCAAATGTTTGACATCGACACAGGGGGTGGAGGCGTCACATTCGGAAACACTCCCAACTTTGATAATCTCATTACGGCTTGCAATAGGCAATCATTTTGCTTTTTTCAAGGTTCTTGTACAAACTCTCACCATCGGTGAATTCTTTTGAGTAATGATAGTTACTAACGGGTTTGGAGAATCTAATAAATATCTCCCAACAAAAAAAAAAGAACGGAATCCCTACATGAAACGCCTAACCTGAAAATTTCTATCTTGATTGCTTCGAAATTAATAACTACTCCCAAATATTTCCCACTAAGCTCTTGGCCATGTGTGACTTCTCTTCTCCTTTTTCTTATTAAGTTTTCACCAATTTCGCGGTTCTTGCGGCATCCCTTCTTTTTCAAAATTTTCCTCATCTTCCCATTAGGGATAATGGGGAACAACAATTTATTTGAATTTATGTTTTGTTATTCAATAAGTGTGAGATTTGTCTCCACATATTAGTTTTGTTTTTCGACCTGATCGATTAGATTGTTGTATTTCTGATATGATAGCTCGATTTAGTTGTTCACGTTGATGTATTTTTCTCGATCTGCTTGTTTAGATCTTGTGTTCGTAATTTTATTTGTGATTATTTTTTTATTTTCATTAATTTGGATATGTCAAATCTGTGTTTTTCAAAGTGTTTACAGTTTGGACATCATAGATCGTGGTTGGATCAAGTGGTGTTACAATTGTAGAATATCTCTATTTGGCGCAGTGATATAGATGCGTGATACGCGCCTCTCTGCCAATGATCATGATTGTACAGACGATCAGTCTTGACATGTAATTTTGATATCCTTGCAATATGTTAGTTATTTTTAGAAGTTAGTTAGGTTGTATGTCAATTCTAATCATTGTAATCGCAGTTGGGCGTTTTTCTCATCTTCTTGGAATGATTGATTTTTTTAAAAAAATGTCTTGGCCTTGTGTCGTTTTTCGATAGTTCCAGTTCCTTGTAATTTTATCCTGAACTATAAAACCCGCTTCGCATTCAAATCATTTCAACCGCCAGTTACTCGTACACGCATTTCCCCCTTTCTCTCCCACACTCACGCACTTGCTCTCAGCTGCCGCCGCCGGCGATTCTGGAACTCTCCGGCACCACCACGAATCTAGGTGTATCTCGCATGCGATGATAGTTACTAGCTTGCTCTCATTCTCAATTTGCCTTTGTTTTTGGTTGTTTGACATTGCATCACGTTTTATCTGTATTATGCTACCTTTTCCCGATGTACCTAATTTTACGTGAATAGATCTTCGCTTGATCGCTATACATTTATGCCGACGCTTCATATAATATTTTACTGATTCGAAAGCATTCCGACTGTGTGATTTGGGTTTTTAGCGATTTTTTTGGACTTTCAGCTACAATTTGGTGCCTGAGAAACCTGTTTGATTCTTAAATTTAGGTTATAGCAGACAGAGTATTTTCGAAATCAAACATCAGCAAAAAGGCATCTAATCTAAGGCTTACATTTGTGTTATCCTTATTCGGATTTATATTAGTGTTCTCAATTTGCAGAGAGTTAATGAAAAGAAGAAGAAGAAGATATGATTAGTGAATATAGGTTTTCAATGTGGAAGGATAATGAAGTTTAATTAGATATACTGTTGACTATTGAGTCAATCATCAAGCTTTGCGATGAAAGCAGGTCATACTGGTTCATTTTTGAGTACTTTTCCTCCTTTATAATAGGAAGGATAGTTTACTAGCGATAGTCTGAAATTTTCTATTTGTCAGGATTAGTTGCATCACGAGTGTGAGTTCAAACATTTCTGAAATGACACATGTTCACATGTTACTCAGTCTCAGAACTAGCATTGACGTACTATTCTGGATTCTTGCAGAATTGCGTTAGGAGGATCATTGAGAACAGACGCATGTCAGAATCACAGAAAGAAGGTTCATCAGCTGGCCAGCCCAAGAAGAAAAATTCCCTTCTAGGTGTTTTCTCATACCTATTTGTATGAAATACAAAAGAATTTTGATGATATACATTGAGTAAAATCATATATTAAGAACGAGGGCAATGCATATCATACAGTTACTGAGACTGTGTGCTTAGGCCATGCTTGTTTCTTTCAATAGGACATACACTTCAACAGAGAATTATGTCGGCATAATAGGTAGAAAACTTTCATAGGAGATCTTTGTTATATATAATGAAAAAATCAACAAAAAGATGAATTGATATCGACCTTGGTGATGAGTTTCTGCCTGTAGGTACTTTATAGTGCATCTTTTAATGGAAATACCAACCTTAGGGCGACATCAAAATCTCATTTCTCAGAAAGTATTTACAATTTCTTTACTTGTGGCAGATTTGGACTTTGAGAAGGATGATTTTCTTAGTTCCTGGAAGTCAATGTCTGTAACTGAAGATGACACAATGGATTTGGACTTCGGGCCAATTTCGAAAGGAAAGAAGAAAGCATTCAATTTTGACAAATCGTGAGGATAAATCTAGAAATAGTTGTTTTTCTCTATGCCTTTTGATATATGAGCAATCAATTTGACAGTTATGAGGTATGGTGTTTTGTGATGGTAATTATGTTGGTGAATGCTCTTTTGGTTATATGTGTCCTTAACTGTACAGCTGTGCAAGGGAAGTTGAATATGCACCTCCTAAGTGATAGACGTGTCTATTACAGGGAATGACATTTTTCTGTAATTTGACAATGTTCTCACTGCTACAATTTTAGGGACATAGATTTTGACCTTGGTGGTGATTTTGGCAAGCTTCCATCTTTCAACTTGGACATCCCAGATATAGATATCTCTTCCCCAGCTAAAAAGGATGGTAAATCTAAGGAGGCATCAAGCAAGGAGTCAGCTAGTGGAAAATCTAGAGGAAAAGCAGATCACTTTGATTTTTCATTTGATTTTAATGAGTAAGGCTGTGTTCAATAATATACTTTATGTCTCTGGAGTGTTATTTTCTACATAAATACTCGGTTACATGCAGAATCTTAAAGCTGACTTGTTTTGGTGGCCTTTCAACTACATTATATTTTACTTATTGTCTCTTGGATTCACCTCTCAAAGAGATAAAGATAAATTTACTTCTTGGTTTCAGCTTGGATGGTTTCAATTTTGAGCCGACGTCAAAGAAGGAAGATAAAATGGTAAAAGGAGGGGAAGATAAGGAAGATTCTTCTAACAAAATGCTTTCCCAAAAATCCGGGGATTGCCCTGCTGAGAACGCTGATATACGTCAATCAGAATCCAGAAATTATCCGGTATCAGACAGTCTGGTAACTACGAAATTTGATTTGCAAGGTTATAGTCTTGAATCATCAACTGCGAATTCACCTTCCAACTCAGCAAAAGATTATGTGAGTCTAAAAAATTCTCTGGCTAGAATTGATGAAGAAGCATCAGTTAGAGCAGCAACCTCCGTTATGGAGACAGCATCTATCAGCAATCAAGAAGTAAACTGCCAACTTGACCAATTGATGCCTCCAAATTCACATTCTCTGGATATCTGCATTGTAAATGAAAACCAACCAGATAATTCAAAGCACTCTTCTTTGAGAAATGAGTCAAGTCAAGATACTGTGCCAGAGGCACAGGAGGAAGTTAGTTTTCGGGATACAGAAGCATATAAACTGGAAAAAAGTGCTGATAATAAACTCATAGGTGATGACTGTGAAATTCCTGCTTGGAGTGGTTCAGCTGTGCTTGATATTTCTGGAGCTGGGAAAGAACAAGCAGGAAGACAAGATCCGACTGATAATACTGCTTTGGTGGCCGTTAAAGAGAGAGCAGAACCTGTGCAGAGTGGAACACAGGTGGAAAATTTGTTGCTGGCTAATGCCTCGAGAGAATCGGTTCCTAAATCGAAAGTCACTGTGAAGAATCAAGGAAGAGTTTCAAGTACTTTAAACAGGTCAGGCGATCTACAACCTTTTCGTGTTGATTTCTGAAACAATGAGAAAGAGACCAAGAGCTATACAAGATGTGCCACCTACTATTAGATTAATGAGCATCCATGTTTTAGATAGCGATCAATCTATTGAGCATTGACCTTGACATTGGGCGAATCATCACCATTTTGTCACATTTAATTGGGTATATAGTTTTTTTTAATCTATGATCTAGGAACACAACATTTCTTTTTCTGAAAGCAGTGAATCTAAATTCATTCACAGAGAATAAGTGGTAAGCTTGTACTTGTTATCTTTTTTCTTGGTGCAGTAGAACAACAGCTGATGCTTTGATGCCTGAGAAAGAGAGAGAAGCTGTTACGAGGTCAAAGTACTTCAAGCAATCAGATAAAACAGAATCTCAATTTTGTAGCACTTCCAATCAGCCAACACATGCGTCAATTAATGACCGAGAGGTTGTCACTAAGCAGTTATGTCCTCCAGATGGAAGGTTAGTCAAGTCTTCTGTAGTTTGTAATTTTGAAAGCTATAATTTACTGAGTTATATCATATATTTTCAGCAAGAAGCACATACCCATAGTGGCTGAAAGTAATTCTAGGTTAGCTGGTATTTCCTCGTTGCATTCTGTCTCTGTCACTGGGAAGAAACATTCTCAGGGATTGGAGAGCGCTAGAGAGTTTAAGACAAATCGGTGAGAGGTGCTTTAATGTTTATGGTTGTACTTGAGATGTTGCTGTCTTTTCTAAACATGTTGCTTGGTGATGAAAATAAGGCTACATGATGAAGATATTATGAGAGAGAAACATGCGGCATCCACAAGAGGTGATAAGGACGTTAAAAGTCTACATTCTTTTCGGTGAGGCATCTTATCGAAAGTTTCCCCTACTATAGTAGTTCATCATTTGTATATGTAATCTTGTTAAAATCTAAACTTTTACACATGAAAATCTGATTGTCCTTTTCATATTCTTCTCTGAAGTATTTGTTATGATCTCTCTCTTTGGTGGTTCATAGCTGCATGGCTATATTTTTCGCATTTCATATTCCTTGGTTATAATCAGTAAAACATTCTGGAGTTAGTGAGTAGTCATCTGCTAAATTTAAGGTTTGATATAATGTGTAGCATATATGAGTTCCATGTTCATGCCATTTGTGAAACAGTTGCAAAGCTCGACTTAAGTTTTATGCCAAGCTTACAAGATACATTTCTGCAGCCCTCATGTTAATACTTCGAGTCTCCATGGGCTAGCAATCAAGTCCAGCTCTAAGGATATTGTAAATTCAGCCAGTCTGGCCATGAATGTGGAAGCTAATCAGAACAGGAAAACCAGTGCTGGAACCGAAGATCAACTATCTTCAGTCAAATCTCTCAAGCAGATGCCAACTCTTTCTACTCTGACGACTTCAACGTAGTAAATCACCTTTACAACCAATACTCTATGAACCCTTATAAATGATTCTTGGATAATTTTGATCTTTTCACAGGGCTTCTGGAACGAATCTTGACTCATTAAAGTCTCCAGCTCAAAAATATTCTATGCTTTCAAGAGATGTGCAGGAATGCAGGAATTTAGCTGGGAGTACACTATCAAAGGCTGTTGAAGTTGCTGTAACGAAAAAGCAGACACCAATTGCCCCTTCTCTCAAGCGGAAAATTAATGAGGTTTGTTGTCCTCCAAAAAATTTTGCTTTCTATATTTCTTTGAAACTTCTTTTTACTGATATATGGGAGTGTCTCGAGCAGAACCTTTATGACGTTTGTGTAGTCTTTTTTTCAATCACTACGGGAAACTACTTATCAGTAATGTTCAAATATCTGAGCCCTGTTCACATGTACGTCTGTTACAGGCCTGTAACACAAATATGATCTTAAAGCCACTGAAACGCCTATCAGGGTCACCAAGAAGCAGGTTTGTCATAGCTACAACTTCTTTTCTCAATCCTGACGTAAGGCTTGATTTTTATATATCAAATTTGCAGTGAGTCAATGGAAACTTCTGGGAAGATTGTTAATAGCAAGGTGATAATTCAGTTAAGCCAATTATCTTTGTAAGTTGATTTAGGGCATCGGAAAAAGTTGACCCTCTACCTCTATGCTTTCTTGTACTTTCGACAGGCATGTGGGAGTCGGAATGTGGCAGATGGCCAAAAGAGCAAGAATGTAGGTGAAAAGAAAAACAATTCAACTCATGGAGCCTCCGACCAGGTGGTCATGAATGAACTGGAGGGACCTTCTTCTCTTGACTATGACAGCAATATTGAAATGGCTAAAGCTTGTAGTAAAGG
>JAULKM010000006.1:17033126-17047633 GCA_032355605.1 Rubia tinctorum | reverse complement strand
ACCTCATGCCACCACTCATCGGATCTTTATTGCCACTGAACCCTTTACCACCATTAGAGCGCCTGGCTCACCTCTTCTGCCGCCAGAGGCTTTTGCTGAAAAAGGTTGTAACCAAAAATGAAAGAATAATGAGTTAAGGAATTATTCAAAATATGAGTTAATGAGTGAAGTGCTGCCTCATGGGAGGGATTTATTCAAATATTACCTAGGGAGTTAAGGAATTTGTCGGAGAATAGCAGCGGCTCCAGGAGGAAGGATCAGTGGCTCAAGAGGATAAGAATGTTGGGAAATTAGGTTTTTAGGACAGATAAGCAAGGGTAATATAGAATTTTCAAATTTTCTGAATTTTAATTTTTAAAAACTGGGGTATAATAGTCAATTCACCTGATTCCGGGCAAATTTAGGTTCACGTGGTTAGATTAGCACTTTCGACCAAATAATCGAGTTAGAATTGCACTTTCATATTTTACAGGGTTGGATCGACGCTTTCAACTAAAACATAGGGCAATTTTAGTACTTAACTCTTCTTCTTACTATTAGAAGGGGTGAATCCTTTAGTGACCATAAACTATCCATCCATGATTCAAATTGTACTCACACCACCAGCGGAATTTGAATCATGGATGGATAGTTTATGGTTACTAAAAAATGGTGCTAGTTTTGGGTGTGGGGGGTGCTAGCACAAAATTTTAAAATCGGGGAAAAGGTTTCATCAGTTCTCAAACACTAGTGCTATTATAGCACTGATTATTTTTGGCTACCATTTCTCAAAAATTGGTGCTACTAAATAAGAAATTTTTTGGGCATCGGTTAAATTAAAGCGAGGCTTGGATTTGTTTTTATAAACAAAAAAAGGCACATTTCAGCAGCTCCACTCGGCTGCAACCGGAGAAAGGGAAAAGAGACCGACGACCTCAAATTTCTCCCTCCAAGCTGATACTAGTAGAATAGAAGAAGTGAAAAAAATATGTTACTTTGCTCACAAATGGAACACATGAAGGCATAGTGTAATATAATTGCTGATTCCCCCACTCGTTGAGTTGATACAATATACACAATTAATGTCAAAGTTCTACAGATCCGAGCAATATCGAAGTTCCAAATATTCATTCTAATCCCACCTTATTGGCCTCATATGTTTCTAGTTGCACAACACAAAGGTAGAAGAAACATCAATTAGGGAGACAGTAAATGAATCTTACACTCTAACTAATGACAAAGCATAAAACATAATATTCCTCATAGAAAGACTCTAATAAACTTTCCATCAATTTAATTATTTCAATATTTGTTCTCCAATCCTACTATTTTCAATCATTATAAACAATTTTAAATGTCGTTTACTTATTTGAAACTCCTCTCACTAGTAGATATTAGTGGTGATGAAGTTATTCCTTTCAAATGATTGTAGCAGTTCCAGTTTGTGACTAACCAAAGGTGCTTTGATCCTGCAATGAATTTCCAGGATTGGATCCGAGGTAGGAGCTCTGATGCTTAAGTTAGTATTGTGTGTATGCATATAATCCCTCGAATTTCCAAATGTCACTTACCTTGATTCCTTAAGCCTTTATCTATGTATAGGCTTCTTCATCCTACTTTATCAGAGTGTTGCTTGATATGTAGATCGTAGTGATCATGGTTATCATGGTGGCTCAATGAATCTTATGAGTGAGTATGTTATGGTCCATGTTTTTTCGATTATGGGCTGAGTGATGGCAGTGGTCGGACTACGCCTAGTATGTGGAGCAATCTTGTTAATATTTTTTTGCTTCTCGTCTATGCGAAAACCTTGCTGACCTTACTGGGTTGTCATCTGTATGGGTCATGCCTAATGTTTGGGCCATATATATATATATGTGTATGTATGTATGTATGTATGCACACACGCCATAAGCCCCCTAGCCACGAAGCATTGAGGGGTAGAATTTCAAGTGTTGTGGGGTGATAAAGTAGATGATCTTATCACTATTATGTATTAAAATGAAGTGATGATTGGAGGTGTTCACCAGTTTGTTGGGAATGTAATGTGATATACCAAGAGTTGCATGGGTAGTTGCGATAGTCTTAAAATAGTTGGCTTAGGTGTTAATTGATGGGTAGGTTATCGAAGAGGTGTCCACACAAGCATATTAATCATCATGTTGGGCTCCATCTTCTAAACCATTCCATTCTTCGAAACGTCGTTTGTCTTGAAACTTTTCAATTTGGGTGTGAGGCTTAATTGATTTATGTTGGTTAGATTCCTCAAAAAATGGGGTTAAAGCTTGATCCTTATAAATAGGTTTTGGACTTAAGTGTTTTTTAGTCCTTCCTTCTGCATTTACTATAGAATTTTTATTGTGATGTCTCTGATTGTGGCATGATTTCTCAAAGTTTGGACGGATCATTTTCATAGTAGCCATCGGATTTGACATCGGATTCCATTCTAGGTAAGCTTTGCATATTATTGCTCCTATGATCCTTAGTTTTTTGTATTTGAGTACCTATGATTATCATTCCATCGGCCTGTAATGATTAGGATATCGCACATGTTTGTAAGGTGGTCATAGAAGTGGCGATATGGTAAGTTGATTTTCTTATTGATGATGAATTTGATTATGGGGCGATAGTTTTTATTCTGGTGGTGGAGGGATTGTTATTCGTTGCCCATAAGTTGGAATGTGGATTGTAATTGTAGCCTATTTAACCTAGTGGAATTGATAGGTAGAAACTTGTGAGCCCTTGTTTGAACCGGTTCTTAGTTAAAGTTCTGGGCTTCAGTGGAATTATTTTCTTCATTGCTTGGTAGGTGAGACCTTCGTGTGGCTGAATCCATACAACCGAGCCTGAGGCTCACCCGGGTATGGACCTTGTAGTTAGTCTGCTCGTTTGTGGAGTCCCCATGTCTTTGTTGACGTGGTTAGAAGGGTTTAATTTGTGGTCACTTGTTCTTATTACTTGTATGTCGTGTAATGATTTACATTATTTATGATGTTGTCATTTGCATTGTGTTTACACATATGGGTCTGTCAAGCATTTCCATCTCAGCACTGGTCGTTACATATGGTGAAACTGGGGTTTCTGATATAGTTCCTAGTGCCAAGGCCACTGACCTCATTCTTGTATCCCATACTGCTTGTATGATAAATACTGGCCAACAAGTATCTAAGCGGATGATGGTTCAAAATATACGAGGAGATTACGCAAGAGGGATTTCATTCCATGGGCGAGATGGTTCTATCGACGCACCTGCGAACGAACCAGTGAAGAAGTAGTGACATTCACGTTGCGACGTCATGGTGAGACTGCATATGATGATGGTAGTATGGTTTATCTCGCTTCCTGATGGTCTAACCATGACTGAGCATATTTTCACGATAGATGATGTTTTCATTTTTGTGCCTTCATATTTTTGTGTGTGTATGTGTTTTGGTGAAATGTGTGTGAAGCTTTATTCCATTTATAGGTTGTGAATGGTTTGGCAACCTATGGTATGAGGTTGTGAGAGCTAGAGGATATGGAGCCTAAAGTGAAAGAGGCTGATGGTTTAAGGGATGAGCTTGAGACCGCTCGGGAGAGACTCTGAATCTACGAAGAGGAAAACACGTGTCTGCGTAAGGAGAATTCCTTCTCACTAAGTGTGGGGTTTAACACCAGTTGTATGAGCAAAGTTTTCTTCATAAGATTTTGAAAACCTATGGGTTTTTCAACATGGTCTCAAATATTACTGATGCTCCCCAGGATGTTGGTAAATATCTTAGGTATGAATCTTTGCCTGGTTTTAATGATTGGTTTGTTGCAAAGATTCCACTTTCATCGGAGATGCTTAAAAATCTTAGCTGGCAGAAGGGAGAGATGGATTGAGTTTTATGGGTAAAGGTGGCTACTAACGGTCACTCATTTTTCTTGATAGACTAGATGGAGAGTTTGGGTCAGCCTCTCAATATAGATTCACTCTTTTTTATGACATGGAGTATGGGGGTAAGGTCGGCGAGGCAATGCATATTAATAATGATGTCGCATCTCAGACTGAGCTGGACAAGCATGTTCGTAACTAAGCCCTTTACTTTTTCAAGGATAATATATCTAGTTGAAATGGATTTTATGTATGGATGATGTTTTAAATTCTAATGTTCTTTTTTTGTTGATTTATTTATTAGTAGCGCTATCTTTTGTCATTGCGCTTATATTTCCTTTTGTTTTGAGCATTTCTATGTAGGTAGCAGGTTAGTTGGGATTGTCGTGTGCACCTGATTTCCATTCTTGTGTTGGCAATGTGTCCGGTGATGAAGCTCCATCCATATTTTCATTTTTTTAAGTGTCCAGCCTGTTCGTGAGTTGGTCAGTATCTTTAGAAATATTTTATCTTTATAACCTGTTGTTGGGGCGGGCGGTAGTACTTCATCAAGCATGAAGGTGTCTAGGTAAAAGCCTAATTCAAATAGGCTTGATGATAGATTGGGTGTGCCTTCTAGGGGTGAGATATGTTCTCCAAGTGGGGTAGCACATGGTGAAAATGAACTTAAGGAGGACTCTCTGGAGCCGCGCGAGCTGCGACCCTCATTGAGGCTATCCAAGATTGTCTTGATGCTTTGAAAGTATGTAGAAACTTTTCACTTGGCGCCTCATGAGAGAAAGGAGGATATGCCGCGTAGGCAGGAGTGTGAGGAATGTGCTAATGTAATGTAAAGAATTGGCATCCTCGCCGGATAAGAAAAATGAGGCTTATAAAATTTGTACCAATGATCTGGAGGATGTGTGCAGATAGCAAGAGTTGGATAATACCCAACATCAGATGGAATTGGCTAGGTTGCTTAGTCATGCGGGCGACTAGAGACGGTTTGTAGCTACCAAGGTTGTTAAATCGAAGCAAAATCTAGGGTTTTAGAGAAGAGTGTATCCTACATAGATTGGATCTATGAGAAGTTGGCTTCTACCAAAAAGGAACTTCAATTGTTACAAGCTTCTGCTTCTGCGTAGCAGAGTAACTATGATTCTCATGTTGCTTTAAACTTGAGGTTAGATGAGCTCAACAAGAAGCTGGTGGAGGAGAGTTGTAGCTTGAATGTTATCAACCAAAAGTCAACTCAGCCCAATCGCTATAAGTGTTTCACAGATTACTTCTCTTGGGGTTGTAAGCCACGTAATTATAGGAGCATCTCACGATATTTGCTCCAAGTGCAACCATAGGTCAAGAAGATTGAGGACAAGAATGTTGCACTATGCCACACTATGGATTTATATCAGAAGAAGGTAGCGCTAACGAGCTATCAACTTGTTCATACAGAGTTCAGTCCAATTCATAATTGGAACGCTTACTATGTGCATCGGTTAGAGGATGAAGTAAGAGGGTCAACATGGCCATCATGCTTATGCTCAAATGGAAAACTCGATGCAATATATATTGAAAGAAGAGAAGCAAGTTGGCACAAGTAGCAGTAGAATTGTTTCTCCTTAGAGTGGGGAGAGTTCATCTGCTTGAACTAGGTCTAGTAAAGGTTGTGGTTGTAAAAGTTACAGATTGTAGTAGGTTGTTTCCTCTTCTTTTTTTAGGATGGTGAGCTATTTCAATGATATGGATGGGTCTCATCATCTTAAGTTGCGAGGTGGGAGATTTACCCATTTGTGCAAAACCGCGAGTGATTTTCCTGCTAAGTCGTGATGAGGATGATTTGCCTGTTTGTAAAAAGATGCAGGTGATTTTCCATCTTAAGTCACGAGGTGAGTGATTTGCACGTTTGTTCAAAGCCGCGGTGATTTTTCTGCTTTAATCGTGAGGTGAGCAATTTACCCATTTGTATGAAGCCGCAAATAATTTTCCTGCTTTATTCGCGAGAGGGGAGGTGATTTACCCGTTTTTGCAAAGTTGCGGGGTGTTTTACTACTTAATTCGTGAGGTGAGTGATTTACCCATTTGTTTTTACTTGTTTTTGTTGCCTCCAAGAAAACATTTTCATATATGTATGTACAACTACTATGATATTATAATGTTGTGAAATCGCAAAGCAGGGCTAATGAGACAGTAATTGCATGTTTTTTGGACATTTAACACCACTTTTTAGATGTTTTTGTAAGTAGTTAGCTAGATTGATGAGTGTTATGCATGATAAAGGGCTAAAACCACTTTATTTGTTTATTTGGATAACTCCTCTATTTTGTCAGACATTTGTGACTTTCAGGATTTTTCCTCCATGAGTTTATTTATACTTGATTTTGTGAGCTTAAATGAATATCATCATTACAGAAGGTCATTTGTAATAATTCTAGTAGATAGAAGGCCAATCATAATGTTGGTAGTAAAACGAAGGTTATTGGATATAATGGTAGAAGATTGAGGAAGTTGGGAGAAGAAGGGGCACAAGAAAAGGAAAAGTCTTCAAGTTTGATTAGGAACGTTCATAGGGCATGGACTGTGCTAGACGAAGCTTGATTTGTAATCGTATTTTGATTATTGACTTAGGAGATTCCTAGATTAATCAATTTTATGCTCTTATTATTATTATTTGATCACAAATTCTTATGATTGTGCATGTTTGGTGTTAGGATGTACAACTAATTGATTTCATGGCATCATTTAGCACTAGACATGGGAATGAACCTGGGAGTATTTTTTGTTTTTGTCAAGTTTGGTCAAAGGTTAATGTGAAGGTCATGTTTAAGAGTGACAACTATGCATGATTGTTAATTATTTGGTTGAATTACGCTATAAATAATAAGGGAGTGACCCGACCGCATAGTGTCAGCATTGATTATTGATCTAGTTGGGGGCATAGCCTAGTTCAAAAAATCATATCTCGTATTTGTTGTAAACTAGTCTCGATAAAATTCTAGAGGGAAATTAATAAGATACTAATGCTCTAAGTGGTAAATATGGTCTTAGAGTGGATGTTCATGGTGTAGGTCTCAGCGAGTCATGCTACTATCATGTTTAATTTATTGCACGTTGAGAGGGAAATTATAAATCACGGTAGTGAGTGTTAGTGGGGGCAGTGATAGCGCTCATCTAGTCATAACAAGGAAAGGTAGGCATTTGACGAGGAGGCAGAACCCGGATATTAGTCATCATGGGAGTTTCCGGTGAATCAAGCTCTCCAATCATGTTATAAGGAATATAATAGTAAAATAGTTATTATGTGAACATGAATCGAGGATCAAATCTAAACGTCAATTATGTGATGCAAATACCCCCCAAAACCGTTATATCATCTTTAGTTTGTAGTCTATATTTGTATGCTTGTGGTTTGTAGCTTAACTATCTCAAACAAAACAAAAAAAAACCCAATTTTCTCTACTCCCGACATGCCTACTTGGTGACGCTTGTGTGTGAACCACGTAAAACTATCTTTTAAACCCATAAATATCTTTGTATCAAACCCTAACTTACCACTATATACTTTCTAGTAGTTAGGAGTGAGTAAGAGAGCAACACTACAAATCTTATCTTTGGCTTCTTGCGACCGGGTCTTGTAACAACCCCCAGTTGATTGTCAGGATCCTATAATTATATCGTGGCCTACGTACAATACATCATTATAGGAACTTTAGTTCCAGACGTGGTATCTCCCAAGGTTGATCATATACCACATATTGGGGATGAGCATTCCGTCCATCCTAGGTAAGGAGTAGCTATTAGACTTGTGGGCCTCTATGAATTTTTATGGGCCTTTCCATTTAAGGAAGATTTTCCCTGTCTTCTCGGCTAAACTAGTTTTATTTTTCGGAGTACTAGGTTATCTATCTTGAAGGAGGTAGTTTTGAGTCCATAAGACTTGGTTATCATCTACTTATATCTTGCCTCTATGATTGTAGTGATACGTCTACATTATTCAAGAATGTCTTTAAGTGTTCTCTGATATTCTCTGGATTGCTATCTGCATCAAAGTTGAAGATTCTTGGGCTTGGGATGACCACTTTGTGGCCATACTAAAGGCTGAATGGAAATTCTGCTATCGGAATCTTGGGAAAAGTTTGATAAGCCCAGAGGCCGATTGTTATCTCTTAAACCCATTCAGTTAGTTTCCCCTCTGGCCTTATTTGGATTCCTTGGACAAGTGTGCAATTTGTAACCTCCGCTGGTCTATTATCTTGGGGATGTGTTACCGGGGTGAATTTCTGGACTATGTTCAACTCTTGACAACATTTTTTGAATGCCCCACTTGTAAATTGAATGTCCAATATGATTGTTCTAGGTATACCAAAGCAGCATATGTTTTTTAGTCAAATGAAAAATTTTCTTTGGCTATGATGTTGTTCAGGGACTTTACTTCCACCCATTTTGTGAAGTAATCCATTGAAACGATGAGGAATTTTAATACCCCCCGACGCCCCCGTCCCTGTTGGGAACGGGCACACAATATCAATTCCCCATTGTCGAACAGCCAAGCGCCATAAACAGCCATCATTTCTGAATGAGGTATTATCTATAAGATGGCATTAAGCTGACATCTATTGCACTTTTGGACGTAGGCATGTGCATCTTCAAATACTGCTGGCCAGTAATAACCTGAGCGCAGTATTTTTTTCCAGGATGCTGGCGCCTTGGTGTGAGCCGCACAATTCCTCATACATATCCCTAACAATGAGTGCATCTTGTCGCGGTCCCACATATATGAGCCATGGGGTTAGGTGCCCTCTTTTGTAGAATATGCCATCTTTATAATTGTATGATGGTGATTCAAACTCAATTTTTTGTCCTTCATTTCTCTATGTAGGCAGGATGTCGTGGTCAGGTTATTGTATGGTTGGGCCCATCCAACCTTGGTTGTTGTCCTGGACTTGAGCTAGCGTAGTTATCGCTAGGGATAGCAGTGGCACGGGGTGGGCAGCTTATGATCTCATCATACCCATGCACATCTAAAACTTTCATACCCATATCTGCCATATCACCCATGTCGAGTACAATATAAAATTTTACCTCCGCCCATCAGGTTTTATATAAAATCTACTCTGCCCCATCACCTACTTGGGTCTCCCTACCCACTACAAACCCATTGTCACCCAACATATATGTCCAAAAACACCTAATATTTACTATAAAATAACAATTTTAATATTTAAAATTCAATAATTATTTACAAGAAAATATTATAGGTAAAATATGTGCATTATTGATAGATAATAGTTTATTATATATTAAATGGGTGTGTGTATGGTAGGTCTAGTGAGGCGGGTTAGGGATGGGGCGGGTGTGAACTAATATCCATGTCTAACCCACTAAACACAACGGGTATCATTTTCATATTCATAACGTCCTCACCCCCACTAAAAATACCTCCACACCCGCCTCATTGGGGAATATGCGAGGTGGAACTCCACCAAAACCCGGTCCAGTGCCATCCCTAGGCATTGTGCTACAGACTGGAATGAGTTCCACAGTCACATCTTTTTGGCATTGAAGCATTGGGTATGCTCATGTTGCTAGCTTAGAGCATCCGCCTTAATGTTTTGCATTCATAGGACATAGGTAATAATGAAGCAATCAAACCGTCGCATGGCCATTATTGCTTTTTGTTCAGATATTTACTCAGTTTTCTTTCTTTGACGATATAGTCGCCTAGAACTCGGTGCATAAGTAGATATTAGTCGTTATGGACATGGATGCTCTGTATGACTATTTGTATCACCAATTCTATCCCCCAATGAGTGCTTCGTATTCCACCTCATTGTTAGTTAGGAAGAATTAAAATCGAAGCGTGTACTTATACTCATCTCCTTCTAGCTAATGAGTAGGAGTCATGCTCTGCACCCTTCTTTGCATGAAGCACCCTCAACAAAGAGTTTCCATAAGTTCTGTTCAAATTTATCTTTTCCTTTGGACAGTATCGTGTTCGCGACATCCTGTTTATCCATGTTAGGATGTACCTCCTCTGTCATTTCTACTTTTAAAAAATCAGCTAAAGCTTGGCCTTTGATTGATATCCTTAGTTGGAAAAAGCACTCCATGATCTCCCAGCTCGATGACCCACTTCATTAGCCCTTTTAACGCCTTTGTCTTGTGAAGGATCTTCTTGATAGGCTTGTTGGTATAGACTATGATTTTGTGATATTAGAAGTATGAACGCAGTCTCCTCGCGAAGTGAATAAGCGCTAGGATTAATTTCTCCATGATTGAGTGGTTTTTCTCTGCTCCTTAAAGGTTCATGCTGACATAGTAGATTAGAAATTGGAAATTGGATTCCTGGCGTACGAGGATTGAGCTAATGGCTTTACTGAGACTTCTAGATACCGGTACAGTGTTTTGCCAAGTTTTGGCATTGATAGTAGTTGTAGGCGTTGCAACTCTTCTTTTTTAAAATATTTTGTATGCTTTGTGGCACTTTTTGTTTCAGCTAAATTTTGACGCTTTCCTTAACGCATCAAAAAATGACATGTGTTTTTCTGATTCTTTTGAAACAAAGCAACTGAGTGCTGCTAGCGATGCGGTGATGATTGTGATGATTGAAACTTCTTTGATAGAGCGAGGCAGTGACAAACATTGAATGGGTTGTATCTTCTCTGGATTTTCTTTGATGCCTCTAGATGACATTTTGTAACCTATGAATTTTCTTATGCCTACCTCGATAGTACACTTATTGAGGTTCAACTTCATCCTAATTGTTTGGAGGGTGAAGAGTGTCTCTTCTAGATTCTGGGGGAATATGCTGAGCGTCTTACTTTTAATAACCATGTCATCGACATAGATTTCGATGTTATGAAAAACTTGGTGGGGGAAGGCTTTGTCAACCATTCAATGGTATGTGATCCCCGCGTTCTTGAGTCCAAAAGGCATTTTGACGTAGCGAAATGCTCTGAAATTTGTTATGAACGTTGTTTTCCCCACGTCTCAGGGTTCATTAATATATGATGCTATTTCTTTTATGCATCTATAAAGGTCATGACCTCGTATCCCGAGATTTCTTCGACCATGTGATCGATTTTTGGTAAGAGATAGCAATCATGTAGGCAATGTTTTTTGAAATCTATGTAGTCAATGCACATTCCCCATCCATCGTAAGCTTTCTTGACCATGGCGGAGTATTACTGCTTGTTCGAGGGTGCAAACCTTGTTTAATTGATGCTTGTTTGTCTTGGGCGAAGCTCCATTGTGTTTTAGGACAAGTTTTACCCATGGATCTATGTTTAGGCTATGTGTAGTAATAGAAGAGATGACTCCTTTCATGCCTTGGATTGACCAATAGAAGGATTTCTTATACATTTTTATCGTAGGTTTTATTTATTTTCTATTGGCTTGGGTAGCATTTTCTCGACTCTCACCTCTTTTGCATCGACGTCCTCGTTTATGCGTACTAGCTCGGTGTCTTTGCATACGTCAATATTTTGATGGACATCTTCTGTACGATGCCCTTGATTAGTTGAATGCACTATTGGTTGAGGTTTGCAAGGGGTTGCATGCCTCATTGCAATAACCGTGCACTGGCTTGTTGCCTGTTGGTCACCTCTCACCGTCTTTAGGCCCGTTGGGGTAAGAAATTTCACAACTAGATGGTACGGGGACCAGATAGCCTTGGCGGTGTTTATCCTAGGCCTCTCAATGGTAACATTGAAAGGACTTGGGGCGTTCATTACGAAAAAATCACACAAGGTTGTGCATGATCAATCCTTTTTCCTAATGGTGACTGGCAGTTGTATGTTTCTTAGAGGCATTCCTGTTTTTACAGCAAATTCTCTTATTGATGATGTTGCTTTTTTCAATTCTAACCTCTTGAATGCGAACTTGTCGAAGCAATAAGCGAACAACAACTCTATTACGTTGTCGTTGTCTATAAAGACCTTGTGCCAAATTTACCTTTTTAATTTGGTGAAAGGTGTTTCGGGAAACACTGAGATGTTGAACATTGGTTCCTTTCCTCTGACGAGCATGGTGCTTTTCCTTTTCTTGATTTCTTCCTTCCATTGGGCGTCTTCTTCGGACCTTTTCTCACCTTTCTCATTTTCAGGTTTTTCTTGTTTGCTTCCTTTGTTCGGAAGAATTTCCCCCACCATTTCTTGGAGATCTCTTAGGCTTTATGGTATGTTTGTTTTGAGTTTCTTGTGGAACTCCCATGTTCCCGTACCGTTCATGAATGCACCCAACAAGCATCTAGTACATGAGGTCTTTCTGAATTTCTGAATTGAAGCTACATGGTATTCTACACTGCTTTCTCTACTTTGTTGTGCAATGTTCATTAAGTCTGTGAATGTCTTGGTGAACTTCTGCTTTTGATAGAATATGCCCATGAGCAAATCTTCCAGTTAGACCTATGCTCGGATGCTTCGCTTAGGGGGGATATCATACCAAACTATTGCGGTTCCTGCCAGGAAGGTGGGAAAGGCTCTGCACATTAGTTGGAAAGGTGCAGCGTGAAACCTCATGTTGGTTCTGTGAGTGTATGATTTCATTTGATCTGTCCTCCCATCATAGACTGAGTTAGGTAGATAGTTTGAAGCATTTTGGCATTGCAAAGTTTTGCAGCCCTTCTCTTAATGTCGTAGTTCCCAGCTTCGTCTTGGTTTTCGAGTTGTTCTCTTAACTGATGCATTTTTATTCTCTGCTCCTTCTCGGATTCTTGAGTTGTTTTGTGGTTATTCTTTTGTCCCCTTGGTGTGCTAAATTTCTAGTTCGCTTAGAACTATTTTAAACAAAGTAATTTAGAGCAGTAAGTTTCACTAGAAGCCCTCCAAAATTGAGGTAAAAATGTTTTTAAAACTCTTCATAAACGAGGAAAAAATAAACTTATTGTTCTAAATCACCGTGTACTCTCTCCGTCCTAGAGAAATTGACACGATTGATTTTGAATCGGTATTTTATGCAAGATGAGGTTGAGCTGTTGATGGGAAATAAATGAAGGGTATTTTGGTAATGGAAGAGTTGACAAGTATATTTAATCAACTTTTTAAGGGATAATATAGTAAATGCATAAGTTTATTTATTGTTACTTTAGGTAAGAATTGAATTGTGTCATTTTCTGTGGGACGGACGAAAATAGAAATTGTGTCAATTTCTATGGGACGGAAGGAGTATAAAACAGTTCTAAGCTAACTAGAAATTTCAATGTACTAACCTAAACAAATCAATCAACAGTTGTCTCATGATATATTTATTATATATATTAACTTATATTTATGGTCAAAGTTTACCAAATTTCATTTTGAAAAAGTAAATATGTTATTACTAATGGGACGGAGGGAGTACGTATTAAATCAAAGAGAAACTATTATTTTAACTATAAAATACAATTTGCAGAAAGTATACCTGAATTTCGATACATCTGTTCAGCAATAACTAGGTAATAGCATTTACTCCCTCGTCCCTCCGTTCCACATGCACGTTTCAATGACAGTACAGTCTGTTTTACATAGTATAAAATGAACAAGGTTGCAGCTTGGACCTGCGTCCTCAATTAATCCAACAATGTATATATCTAGATGTGTATTCCGTAACTGGATCACTTTAAGAGAGACTTAAGGGGAGCCTTGTGGTTAATATCATAGTAGTGAGGAAGCTCAAATGGCAGAGTTTCCAGGCTCAAACCCAGTTCCTTGAGCTTCCCAACTACTTCTTCGAAAACAACCTTATTGCCTCGCGAAGTAAGGTGCAATCCATCGCTGCCATTCAGAACCAAATTAAGTAATCATCAACAGTGAAAACTCGTGTTGTAAAACTTCGGCTGTTTGTCATGAAGCGTCGCGTTCCAACAAATAAGCATACGGAAGTCATGTGGAATGAAGAAGTATTAAATAGACACCGTCTGTACAATTAGACGGAGTAGACCAGAGAAATATTGGACAAAGGATCACATATGTTCAGAGTAGAAGAGGTGAGGTAAGAAGATGTGAAGAAACAGTAAAATACATTTTTAGCATCAATGAAGACCCAAGAAAAAAAAATACAATCCAATGTTCACCAATTTCACAACGAAGTAACTTTTTCTAGTTTCTGTAATCCAGCAATTAGTGTGGAAACGCAGTAGGAGGAATATAAAAAACAAAAAGAGTACTGATTTTTAATGCTTAATAGTGTTATATTCGCTGTAAAAATGGGATTCTAACATGGAATATGGAGTATTTTCTCAACTATTCAGAAGTCAGAACTGGAGTGTGTCGAATTTTAAGACGGAGAGTACCATAAAATAGAAGCGGATGAAATTAAAGAATACCATAAATAATCAGTTCTCCAGCCAGGAGACTGCTGCATTTTGGTCCAAAGATCTATTGCTGGAGTTTGACATTCTGATGCAACTGAAAGACAAGTTTTTGCATATTTACCAGCAGCTTCGTTCGTCCTCTCTGGCAACCCCTCCTTGTTCTCAGCATATGGATGCCTGCATCATTCATGAATCAACACAATTTAATACACCTTTCATTACAGTCGAATCCAACGATTAAGTTATTTTATTTAAAATGATTTGAAGAAACTTTTGAGAGTTTAAAAAAGACACGAAGAGTAAGTAGATGTACTATAGGCTACAGAACAAGTTGGTTGAAACTTACAAGAGGCGTGTGGCTTCATCAATTGGCGGAGGCGTGATCAGAATAACATGAGTACTAGG
>JAULKM010000006.1:17011753-17033026 GCA_032355605.1 Rubia tinctorum | reverse complement strand
CTATGAAGGTTGCAGCATTAGAAGAAGCTAGAGATGTATCACCAATGTCCTTGGATGAATTTATGGGATCACTACAAACGTATGAGATGAACAAGGAACAGCCTACAAAGAAAACTCCGAAGGAATTGTCGTTTAAAGAAACTTTATCACGAGATGATCACAAATCAGACAGTGGGGATGATATTGAAGGAGTTTCTCTCATCACTAAGAATTTTTCAAGAATGCTGAAGAAGGTGGTGAACAAGAAATCACAAGAAAGAAATGGAGGAAATAGACCACGTGGGCAGAACTTTGGAAAGAACCGTGGAAATCGCGTGGAGAGACGAAATCAGTAGTTCAATATAAATCAAGGTGGTGAAGCAAAACAGCAAGGAAGGATTCAGTGTAGGGAATGTGAAGGTTTTGGACATATCCAGCCTGAATGTGCCAATACCCGGAAGAAACAAGGAAGATCGTATGTTACTTCATGGAGTGGGGATGAAGAAGATAAGAAAGATGAATAGGAACTTACCAGTAATTATGTGGCATTTGGAACAAAAATTTGTGATGAAGTTGTGGACATATGTTCCAACACAGATACGGTATGTTCCAACATACGTTCTGCTGATACGTCCAGCGATGATGAAAACCAATATGTGAGTAGTGAAGAAGATATATACACTTCATATGGAAATATGTATGACATTTGGTTGAAGGTGGCAGATGCAAATAAATCCATAAAGATGGAGAAAAGTCAATTGACCGAAGCAAAGAAGGAATTGAAAGTGCAGGTTGAAAAACATGAGAATGAAGTTAGAGATTTGAACGTGAAAGTAAATTCGATGACTGGAGGGGTAGGATTGGCAGAAACAGCAATCAGGAAGTTAAATTCAGGCAAGGCAAAGTTAGACGACATTCTGACCATGGGAAAGAGCTTTGAAGATCGACAAGGAATCGGTTATGGAAATGCATTATGCGATGTGGGAAACTTTAAGATGGAGGTTCAATATATGAAGATAAAGGTGATTAAAACTCATCTACGAAAACCTCTCATATGCAGTTATTGCATGTTTCAAGGCCATTCCGAAGAACGGTGTCTTAAATTGCTGAGAGATATCATGAATAGACGACAGCTGTCTGTATGTTCCAACATAAACAGTACCCAACGGTCAAAGATGGTTCGGAAGGTATAGATTCCTAAACGACCAAATACTTGTTTTGTTGCTCATACTTCACTCATTGCACATTCTAGAGACTCGTGGTACTTTGATAGTGGTTGTTCTCATCATATGACCGGAACTCAGGAGTTTTTGATAAAGATAAAACCATATGATGGTGGTTCTGTTACTTTTGGTGATAGAAAGAAGAGTCGATTTATTGGCAAAGATGAAATGCACATTGAAGGTTTTTTTATGTTTTCTAGTGTATTGCTTGTCGAGGGTTTAAAGGCAAATTTGTTGAGCATCAGTCAGTTGTGTGATGATAATATGACAGTTGAATTTTAGAAAAACAAATGGGTGGTGAGACATGGCAACAATAAAATTCTTTCTGGAATTCGATTATCAGATAATAGTTATCTTTTGGAGCAAGAAGTGTGATGTCTAAGCTTAAAGCAAGATGAAGGTACTCTTTGGCATAGAAAGCTTGGTCATGTCAACTACAAAACCTTGGTGAAGATTGCTAATTCAAAGGCAGTTCAGGGTATGCATATGCTTACAACCAAAAGTGGAATTGTATGCGGACCATGTCAGCAACGTAAACAGATTCGGTCTCCACACTCTTCCGTACAGTATATTACTACCTCAAGAAATCTTGAATTACTGCATATGGATTTGATGGGTCCAGTCAACACACCTAGCGTGAGTGGTAAGAAGTACATCTTTGTGTGTGTTGATGATTTTTCTAGATATACTTGGGTAGCGTTTCTCTAAGAAAAATCGGATACTGTGGATGTATTTAGAAGTTTGGTGGTAAATTTTCAAACCGAGAAGGGATGTCCGGTTGGAAAAATAGTGAGAATTAGAAGTGATCATGGCAGGGAATTTGAAAACTCTCAATTCAGTGAGTTCTGCGATGAACTTGGGATTCAACATGAATTCTCCGCTCCAACTCCACAGTAGAATGGCATTGTTGAAAGGGAAAATAGAACACTTCAGGAGATAGCTCGAGTTATGCTTGCAGAAAAAGGCATACGCAAAAAATGGTGGGCAGAAGCTGTTAATACAGCTTGTTATACTATTAATCAAGTGTATCTTCGGCCATTTACCAAAAAGACATCTTACAAAATTTGGAAGGGAAGGAAGCCAAATGTATCTCACTTTCATGTGTTTGGAAACAAGTGTTACATTCTGCGAGATAGAGATCCATTGGTCAAATTTGACAATCGTAGTGATGTTGGTATATTTATGGGGTATTCTGTGAGTAGTCGAGCATATAGTGTGTATAATATTTACAAAAATACGCTTATGGAGTCAATCAATGTTGTTGTGGACGTTTCAGATGACAAACAGGATTCAATGAAGAAAGACGACGAACCAGATGTTGAGTATATTACAACACAGTTCAATCCGCTAGACCAACCCGACTATGTTGGAACACATGATCGAGGAGAAGGGCAGCCAGTTTCTGAAGAAGAAAAGTATGTTGGAACACACTCCCCCACACCGATTCTGTAGTTCCAACACATGAGATACCAGAACTGATTTCAAGGAGAACTCGATCCATTGCTAGGGTGAATTACCATGAGCTTGCTGGATTGCAATGTTTTATCTCACTCATTGAGCCAAAGAATTACAAGGAAACATTACTTGATGAATACTGGATTGCAGCAATGCAAGAAGAGCTCAAATAGTTTGAACGCGATGATGTGTGGTATCTTACTCCTCATCTGAAAGGTGTTAATGTGATTGGTACAAAATGGATTTTCAAGAACAAGTTTGATGCTGATTGACAGATTACTCGCAATAAAGCTAGACTGGTGGCACACGGATATACTCAAGTAGAAGGTGTCGACTTTGATGAAGCTTTTGCACCACTGTCCAGGTTAGAATCTATTCGCATCTTGCTTGCTATTGCTTGTACTATGAATTTTACATTATATCAGATGGATATGAAAAGTGATTTTTTGAATGGAGTGGTAAATGAGGAAGTAAATGTGGAACAACCTAAAGGATTTGAGGATCCTCATTATCCACATCATGTGTATTGACTCAAGAAGGCACTATATGGTTTGAAACAAGCACCTAGAGCATGGTATGAATGACTAACAAACTTTCTACTTAAGAAAGGTTATCGTCGAGGGGGGGTAGATCGTGCATTTTTTGTGCTCACAAAATCATCCAAATTTTTTATAGCTCAAATCTATGTGGATGACATTGTGTTTGGCTCTACTTCATCGTCTATGGTGTAAGATTTTGTGTCTCTAATGCAAGCCAAATTTGAGATGAGCATGGTTGGAGAACTTACTTATTTCGAGGGCTTCAAGTTAAACAAGAGAAAAATGGTTTGTTCATAAACCAAACCAAGTATGCTTTGAATCTGGTGAAGAGATTTGGTATTGATAATGGTCGTGCTATTCGAACTCCTGTGGAAACCACAGAAAAATTGGTGAAGGATGAGAAATGTATTTCAGTTGATCAGAATTTATACAGAAGCATGATTGAATGTCTGTTGTATCTTACTGCTAGTCGACCAGTTATATGTTTCAGCATAGGCATTTGTGTAAGATTTTAGGCTAATCCGAAGGAATCTCATTTGACTGCTGTGAAAAGAGTTATTCGATATGTTAGTGGGACTTTTGATTATGGTATTTGGTATTCCAAGAATCAAGACTCGGATCTTATTGGCTATAGTGATTTTGAATGGGCTGGTAATGCAGATGATCGCAAAAGTACTACTGGGGTTGTTTCTTTATTGGTACTGATTTGGTATCTTGGTATAGTAAGAAGCAAAATTCGATTACTTTATCATCTGCTAAAGCTGAGTATCTTGCTATCGGAAGTTGTTGTGCATAATTATTATGGATGAAACAAATGTTGAAATGGCTATGGTATTCAGCAAGGGCCTCTGAAGATCATGTGTGACAACAAAAGTGCAATTGACATCTCTAAGAATCCGGTACAACACTCAAGGACAAAACATATTGATATCAGACATCATTTTATTAGATATTTGGCTGGAAAAAGGAGGTGGTGGTAGACTATGTTCCAACATGCGAATAATTTGCAGATATATTTACTAAGTCACTGCATGACTCAACTTTTGAATATATTGACAACACCTTGGTGTGTGTCAAATGTGAGGTATGTATGAAACTCTTCTTTATAGTATGTATATTATTTGTCCAGTTTTTGTTTTAAAAAATCAGAAAACAAAAAAATAGAAAGAAAGAACATCAAAAAATTGGCGGTTGAAGAAGAAAGTTGTTGGAACTTAAGATGTGACATGATTTGACAAGAGAAGAAAATATTATTATTGCCTTGGTAGGTAAAAAGTGGACACGGTTACAAAGGTGAAAAAGGGAAGAAGTTATTATTGGCTAAAATTCTTCAAGCTCTCCACATTCCCTCTTTTACGCAAGTGCACTCTCCTTCTTCTACCAAAACTCTCAAATCTTGGAAGTTATTCTTGACGAGTTTCAGTCATTCTAGAACTTCTTACCGTGATACTCCAACAATGGCCAGAAGCAAGAAATCGATCCTCCTCACCTCTGGAAAACCTGAGACATCACTAAGCAAGACCGAGGAAGCACCAAGCCGGAAGAAAACTCGATATCAAAAGGTAACCGTTTTTGAATCTACTCAAGTTATTTGGAAGGGAAAAGAGTTTTATTCATTAGAAGAGTATTCTAAGTGGTTACAAGGAAACCAAGTTGCAATTGATTTGAGAAACCTAAAAGACCTTAAGGTGAAATTTCTGGATAATAATGAAAGAGGTGCTCTCTGGAGACATAGGAGATATGTATTTTATTGAGTATTTTGGCATAAAATTATTGAGAGGTGGGTACAAGGAATATCAGGGCAAAGATATATTTCATGTCTATTGTTACATTCCAAGAAAGAATTATGAGAAAATTGAGGAAATTTCTGATAAGGAGGTTGTAGGCTTGAAAGTAATTAGGTCTACTGATCAATTGAAGATGTTTGTGTTTGATGCTGAGAATGCAAGGAGGATTGAGGAGTTTAAGGTTGTAAAACCCGGAGTGATATTACTGTCAGATAGTGATGATGAAATAGAGGTTGGGTATTTTCCAACATACCAGCAGTAGAGGATATGGAAGTTGATGATGCAGATTTAGGGTCTACTGAGGAAGATCTGAAGGATCATGATTTCTCCATGCATGATGACGTGGACTATGAAAATTCTGAAGGCTTGAAGATAGGGGGAGAAGACCCCACACCTGAAACTGCAGAAACAGATAAAGCAGCTCAGTATGTTCCAACACAGGGACATCATGTTGGAACACGGTATACTGATAAGAAGAAGGCTGGGAATGAACCTGATCTTACATACCCTGGTGATGAGGTTCTGGACGAATTCATTCAGAACAGGAAGGACAAGAGGAAGATTGATGAGGCTGAATCATCACAGCCTAGTAAAAAGGGCAAGGTGGCACAACCTTCTCTCAAAAAGAAGAAGAAAAATGTACTACCTCCTCCTCCGGTGATTCATGCATTTTATAAGATATATTATGATTTGAATTGTGAGGAGATGGGGGATTTAATTTTCCAGAGCAAGGTGATTGTTGAACGACCTGTAGACTTTGTGGCATACTAATCTAGCGGGTTTTCTGACTTTCTTGAGTTGATTAGGATGAGAAAAATAGCTACGGGGTTCCTGGACTACAATAAACAGATTGTCTGTGAAGTGTATTTAAATATGATGCCGAAAATATTGAAGAAGATTCACCCTGGTGTGATAGGGTGTATGTACAAGGGAAATTGTAAACTTCTCTGCTGAAAGGATCAATAAGTTGTTGGGGTTGAAGACTCCAGAATTTGAAGGAATTTTTATGAAGACATAGAGGTCTCTGATGACCAGATTCTGATAGAGATTTCAGATGGCGTAAAGACTGAATGGGCGGCCACTAGATATTTTCAGACTTCGTGCCTGATTTCCAGATTTTTTGGGTTGTATCTGGTGGCGGTAAACTGCTGGATGCCATCCTCAAATACAATAGCTCTGACTTGTGAAATGGCTACACTACTCTACTGTGTTGGACTACAGAGGTCGGTAAACCTTGGCCTTCTCATTCAGAAAGCAATTGCCCGTCAAGCTATCTCTCCAAAGTAAAGCATGCCTAACTATATCAGTGTATCATTTCAGCACTAGTAAGAAGTGAACAAGTTAAAGCAAAGCCTAAGAATGAGATTATTGAGACTGGGCCATTGAAGCCAAATAAGAAGACATTCAGTCTGAGTCAAGTGAAGGACTTACCGTGGAAGCCAAAATCTGGTGAGTCTGGTTCTACTCAAGGAGACAAGCAAGCTAAGTTGGAAGCTCTGAATGCTAGACTTAGCTTGCTGCCTTGGAAGCAGAGAAGGCCAAACTTGAAGAAGAGAGGGCTAAGCTAGAAGACTAGAAAGCAGCTCCTGAACATATTTAAATTTTGAAGGACTATGTTCCAACATAGTTAATATTGCATGTTTAATGGCCCCAAAGGGGGAGATGATTGGAGATTTAGAATATTTTGGTTGTGTAATTCAATTAATTTGGACCTTTGGATCTCTTGGCAATTTTTTATTCAGAATTGGTATGTTCCAACATAGAAGGATTTCTGGAATTCTGATGACTATGTAGGATGAAAGTTTTTTCTTTTGATTTTATTGTTCCAAATTGGTTGGGTCTACAAAATGCCAAAAGGGGGAGATTGTAAAGTCATGTGCATCTCATGGAATGATGTGTTCGCATTTGTGAACTAGAGTTAAAGAAGAAAAACATTTCATGTTGGAACATACAGCGGAAGATCAGTTTTTGGCGAGTAGAATGTTGCAACGATATTAGTTTATGGAAACTTGGAGATTATGCAATATTTAATTCAGCCATGTGGAAGCATAATATTTTTATGGAAAATCGAATTGGATTTATGGAATATATTGGGATATTTGAGATAAGGAAGATCCCTTTATTTGTGGGATTTGGATATGCTTCAAAAGCAGATAAGGAACAGGAATATTATGGAGATAATTATGGAGCATTCTGATCTGTATATGGACTATAAATAGAGGACATTATGCGGCTGAAAAGATATGAATTTAATTGAGAAAATATGCACGTCAGATTTCTATCTTCCGAGAGCTTTGCGAGAGCCATAAATATATATGTTCCAACATACATAACCTGTTGATCAAGTTGAGAATCGTATACCTTAATTTCTCAGGTGGATGACATCTAACGTCGACGAGTTTCGAGGTCAGAGGGAGTTTGATCAAGGCAGATCAGTAGCAAGGGGAGCTTGCAAAATCCACACGTTGTAATTAGAAGATAAGTATAGTTGTATGGTGTACTTTGTACTATATCTCTGATTAGTGGATTTATTCTATCCGGGCTAGACCCCGCAAATGTAGGTGGATTTCACTGAACTGCGTAACCAAGTTGCATGTCTCGTATATTATTTACTTTACATACTTCGTTACGTTAGGTTATGTTGGAACATATGTTGCTAGTTAAGCTAAAACGGTAAAACCAGTTTTTCAAGCTCAAAGAAGCGAGAGAAATTAAGCCATCTTCTTCTTATGATCATCTTCATCATGTGGAGAGATAAATTACCTTCTTCTCTAGATCCAAAATTTTGCTTTCTTATTTGAAAAAATTGAATTTCTGAACCATGTTGTTTTTGTTCTCCAAGTACATAACCTTTAAAATCCATTAAGATGAGCACTTCATATAGTTGGAAATACTTTTTCACGAATTCTAGGTTTTGAAATTCAAAATCTATTCTGGATTTAGAATGTTATAAGCTTTGGTTGGCGTCGAAATAAGAAAATTGAGCAAAATCAAAGCAACAAGCTAGTCGTATAGCAAGGAGAAATCTACGGACATGTTTAAATCCAACAAGTAAAGAGAAATCACCAGGTGGAACTGATGGGAACATATATTGGTCAGATACGGGTAATGTCAGGAAAGCGATCATTTCAGAGATATACAATATCAATTTCATGCCACGAATACTTTGTAATTTATAAATAGCACGTATATATAAATATTCCCTCGAGATGAATCCATTAATGATAACCGTATCAAGGAGAATTGACCACCAGTCGCACAAATGTCCGTTGTTCAAGGTGTCCACGCATTGTGCCTTCTCGAGATCCTCTCAGTATTAACCGAATGCTAGATCGACAACTAGGTTTAAGGAGTTCTATTTCATTCTATTCTAATTCTAGTAACCAGGACAATAAATAAGGTTTATTATTGGGTTTTGCCCAATCATAGCCAAATCCTAGTCCCTTTTTTGTCATTTAGTCCTCAAAATTAATGTATCTCTTATATTAATTTTAAAGTTATTTGAACCCAATAAACAATCATTTTTGTGTGCCCCTTTAGGTTCTTAATTACATTGGCAGTAAATATGAATTGACTTTAAGACATAAAACAACAAGCTCCCACTTGGCCTAAAGATAATTAAATTATGGAATTTTGAATACACATTCACATATCACGATTGGTCTTTAGTCAAGTGTCATAACCATCCAAGTGATGAAAAATATATGTGATCGTTTTCACCTTTCCAAATAACTGTAAGTCGTGCAACTAGTATTCTTTCACCATTCCATACCCCAATCAGTTTAAGAGTAAAGGATAAGTGCTGCCTCTTAATGAACTAATTATTTCTTTTCCAGTTCTCAAAATATGACTTATGTGAAGTCGAATTTAGAACACTTTCTAAAATCATTTCTAGTGTGTGCAAACATTTTTAAAAGTTTTATTCCAACAAGTTGCCATATATAGGCGGGATATATTCTTCTTACTATGAGAAGAAGTGAATCCTTTAGTGACCATAAACTATTCATCCATGATTCAAATTACACTCACAATACCAGCGAATGCCCCTCTAACACTAGTTTTTGGGGGGACCTAGAACTCATTTTTAGAGCTTTTAAAAATCAGTACCTTAGTAGGCAGGGAAAATGTTTCATCGGTTCTCAAACACCAGTGCTATTATAGCACATATTGTTTTGGGTACCGATTCTTAAAAATTGGTACTATTATAGAACCGGTTTTTTGGGCATTGGTTAAATTGAAGCGCTGCTCAACATTTTTTTATAAATAAAAAAATGCCACACTTCAGCAGCTCTGCTCGGTTGCGGCCGGAGAAAGGGCAAAGAGAACCACGGCCTCAAATTTGTCCCTCAAAACTGATGCTAGTACGATAGAAGAAGTGAAACAAATATGTTAATTTAATCATAAATGGAACACGTGAAGGCATAGTGCATTATAATTTCTAATTCCTCCACTCATAGAGTTGATACAATACACAAAATCAATGTCAAAGTTTTTATAGATCCGATCACTATCAAAGTTCTACAAATCATCATTCTAATCCCACTTTATTGGCCTCGTATATTTCTAGTTGCACTGCTCAAAGGGTGGAAGAAAGTTCAGTTATATGGAGACAATAAATAAATCTTACACTCTAACTAATGATACAACATAAAATATAATATTCCTCATAGAAAAAATCTAATAAACTTTCCATCAATTTATCATTTCAATAATTGTTCTCACAATTTTCAATCATTATAAACAATTTTAAATGTCGTTTGCTTATTTGCAACCCCTCTCACTAGTGGAAATTAGAGGTGATGCAGTTATTCCTTTCAAATGATGGTAGCAACTCCATATTGCGACTAGTCAAAGGTGCTTTGATCCTGTAGTGACTTTCCAGGATTGAATCTGGAGTAGGAGCTCTGATGCTTAAGTTAGTATAGTGTGGTTGCGTATAATCCTTCGAATTTCCAAATGTCATTTACCTTGATTTCTTAAGTCTTCATCTATTTATAGGCTTCTTCATCCTACTTTATTGGGGTGTTGCTTGATATGTAGGTCGTACAGATCGTGATTATCATGGTGGCTTCACAACTCTTATTAGTGTGTATGTTATGGGACACGTTTTTTCGATTGTGGGCTGAGTGGTGGCATTGGCCTGACTATGTCTAGTACTAGAGTGATCTTGTTAATCGGTTTTCGTTTCTCATCTATGCGAACATTTTACTGACCTTACTGGGTTATTCTCTGTATAGGTCGGACCTAATGTTTAGGATATATATATATACTACCTCCGTCCCAGAATAAAGTTTCTAATTTTTGGTAAACTTTCTCAAACCATGTTTGACCATAAATTTCAACTAGTATATAGGTTACAATATCATCATGTGATATATTGTTAGATTCCTTGCAACATGCATTTTCCAAAGATAAATTTTTTATACACTATTAGTATATGTAACTAAAGTTATTGGTGATCAAATATAGTTTGAGAAAGTTGACGAAAAATTAGGAACTTTATTGTGGGACGGAGGGAGTATATATACACATACACATACACATATACCATAACCCCTTCCCCCAGCCACGAAGTATTAAGGGATAGCACTTTAAGTGTTGTGGGACGATACAGTAGATGATCTTATCACTATTGTGTATTAAAATGAAGTGATGATTGGAGGTGTTTGCTAGTTTTCCGAGAATGTAATGTGATTTACCAAGAGTTTCGTGGGTAATTGTGACAGTCTTAACATAGTTGACATAAGTGTTCATTGATGGGTTGGTTATTGAAGAGGTTGTCCACATAAGCATAGTAATCATAATGGTGAGCTCCATCTTCAAAACCTTTCCAATCTTCAAAATGTCGTTTGTTTTTCAAATTTTTGATTTGGGTGTGAGACTTGATTAATTGATACATATGTCGATTAGATGCCTAAAAATGGGATTAAAGCTTGCTTCTTATAAATAGGTTTTGGACTTTAGTGTTGTTTAATCCTTCCTTTTGCATTTCCTCTAGCTTTTTTAAGAGGAGTTCACATAAGCATAGTAATCATTATGGTGGGCTCCATCTTTGAAACCATTCCATTCTTCGAAACGTTGTTTGTCTTGCAACTTTTTGATTTGGGTGTGAGACTTGATTGATTGACACCTATGTCGGTTAAATGCCTAAAAATGGGGTTTAAGCTTGCTCCTTATAAATTGGTTTTGGACTTTAGTGTTGCTTAATCCTTCCTTCTGCATTTCCTCTAGCTTTTTGGTTTTCCAATCTCTGATAGTGGCTTGATTTCTCAAAGTTTGGAAGGATCATTTTCATAGTAGCCGTTGGATTCCCATTCATGGTAAGCATTTTGTATGATTGCTCTTATGATCCTCATTATTTTTCTATTTGAGTACCTATGATTCTCATTCCATTGGCCGTAATGATTGAGATGTCGCATATGAGAGTAAGATGGCCGTAGAAGTGGCGATATAGTATGTTGTTTTTCTTATTTTTGATGAATTTGACTATGGTTGGGCGATGATTTTGCTTCTGGTGGTGGAAGGGTTCTGATTCATTACCCGGACGTTGGCATGTGAGTTGTAACCTTAGCCTATTTACCTTAGTGTAATTGATAGGTAGAACTTGTGTACCCTTGGTTGCATTGGTTCTTAGTTAAGATTATGGGCTTCGGTGAAGTTCTTTCCTTCTTTGCTTTGCAGGTGTCACCATCGCTTAAGTCAATACGACCGGGCTTGAGGCCCACATAGGTATGGACTTTTAAGGTAATTTGCTTGTTTATGGAGTCCTCATGTCTTTATTGACGTAGTTAGAAAAGTTTAAATTGCGGTCAATTGTTATTATGATTTGTATGTCGTGTGATGATTCACTTTGATTAAGATGCCTTCATTTGTGTTTTGTTTACACAAATGGGCCTGTCAAGCATTTCCAACTCAACACTGGTCATTACCTATGGTGGAACTGGAGTTTTGATGTGGTTCCTAGTGCCAAGGCCATTGACCCCATTCTTGTACCCCAGAATACTTATGTGACGAATACTAGTTAGCAAGAATCTGATTGAGTTGGTGGGTCAAAAGATATAAATAGAATACGTAGGAAGGATTTCATCCCATGGGCAAGATGGTTCTGTCGGTGCTCATGCGAGTCAACCAGTGGAGAAGCAATGACATTCACTTTTTGGCCGCCATAGCAAGACTACAGATGATGGTGGTAGTATGGTTATCTTGCTACCTGGAGGTCAAACCATGTCTGAGCATATTTCTACGATTGGTGATGTTGTCATTGTTGTGCCTTTATTGTGTACATATTTCAGTGAAATGTGTGTGAAGCTTTATTTCATTTATAGGTTGTGAATGTCTTGGCGACCTAAGGTCCAAGGTTGCGGGAGCTGGAAGATCTAGAGCCTAAAGCGCAAGAGGCTGATGGTTTAAGGGATTAGCTTGAGACTGCTCGGGGAAGACTCTGACTCCACGAAGAGGAATACATGTGTCTGCGCAAGGAGAATTCCTGCTTACAAAGTGTGGGGTTTAACACTCGTTGTATGCACGAACTTTGCTTCGAAAACCCGTTGGCTTTTCAACATGGTCTCGGATATCTCTGACGCTGCCCAAGATGTTGGTAAATATCTTAGGTATGAATCTTTGCATGGTTTTAATGACGAGCTTTTTAAGAAGATTCCACTTTCACCAGAGATAGGGAAAAACTTTAGCTGGTGGAAGAGGCAGATAGATAGAATTTTTTGGGTAAAGGTGGCTACTAATGGTCACTCATTTTCCTTAATAGAATAGATAGAGGGATTGGGCCAGCCTCTCAGTATAAGTTCACTTTGTTCGTGCCTAGTGGATGATCAATATCCTCATCTCTTTGATGATGTGGTTTATGGAGGTGAGGCCAGCGAGGCGATGCATATTAACAATGGTGTCGCATCTCAGACTGAGCTGGACAAGCAAGTTTGTAACTAGGACCTTCACTTTTTAGGGATAATGTATTTAAAATGGATTTGACGTATGGAGGATGTTTTGAATTCTAGTGTTCTTTTTATGTTGATTTATTTATTCGTAGTGCTATCTTTTGTCGTCGTTCTTATATTTTCATTTTTTTAAACATTTTTGTGTAGGTAACGAGTTGGTTGAGATTATTGTGTGCAGTTGATTCCTATTCTTATGTTGGTACTGTGTCCGGTGACGAAGCTCCACCCGTCTTCTCATATTTTTTTTGGAGTGTTCGACTCGTCCGTGAGTTTGTTAGTAAGTTTAGAAATATTTTCTCTTTATCAATGGTTGGGGCGGTAAGTAGTACTTCATCACAGATGAACGTGTCAAGGGCAAATCCTAATTCTAATAGGCTTGGCAATAGCTTAGGTGTGCCTTCTAGGGGTGGGATATGTTCTCCCAGCGGGGTACCACATGGTGAAACTGAACTTAAGGAGGACTCTTCAGAGCCGTGTGAGATGGGACCCTCGTTGAGGCTATCCAAGATTGTCTTGATGCTTTGATCTAGGTTTCATAGTATGTAGAAACGTTTCACTAGGCGCCTCATAAAGAAAGGTGGATATGCCATGTAGGCATGTGTGTGATGAATGTGCTAGTGCAATGTAAAGAATTGGCATTGTCGTCGAATAAGAAAAATGAGTCTTATAAAGTGTGTATCGATGATTTGGAAGATGTGTGTAGACAGGAGGAGTTGGCTTATGCTCAGCATTGAATGTAATTGGCTAGGTTTCTTAGCCAGGAGGGCAACTAGAGGTGGTTCGTGGTTACTAAGGTTGCTGAATCGGAGCAAAAGTCTAGGATTTTAGAAAAGAGTCTATCCAACATGGATAGGGTCTATGAGAAACTGGCTTCTTCTAAGAAGGAGCATTAATTGTTATATGCATATACTTCTGGATAGCAGTGTAACTATGATTCCCAGGTTGCATTAAACTTGTGGCTAGAGGAGATCAACAAAAAGCTGGTGGATGAGAGTTGTAGCTTGAATGTTGTCAATCAAAAGTCAACTCGACCCAATCACCATAAGTTCTTTGCAGATTGCTTCACTTGGGGTTGTAAGCCATGTAATTATAGGACTTTCTCTCGATATGCAATCATATGTCCAGAAGATTGAGGACAAGAAAGGTGCACTATGCAACACTATGGATTAATATCAGAAGAAGGTGGCGTTGTTGAGTTACCAACCTGTTCGTGCAGAGTTCAGTACAATTCAGATTGGAAAGCTTACCATGTGCATCAGTTAGAGAGGATGAAGCGAGAGGGTCACCATGGCCATCCTACTTATGCTCAAGTAGCAGTAGAATTGTTCTTCTTAGGGTGGGGCGAGTTCATCTGCTTGAACTAGGCCTAGTAAAGCTTGTGGTTGTAAAAGTTATAGATTGTAATGGGTTGTTTCCTAGTTGTATGTACGAAGTTGTGGAAGCTTTTCCCCTTCTTCTTTTTGTATAGTAAACTAGTTCAATGATATGGATAGGTCTCATCATCTTAAGTTGCGAGGTGGGTGATTTTTTGGCTTAAGTCGCGAGGTGTGTAATTTTCCCTCTTAAGTCGCGATGAGGGTGATTTACTCGTTTGTGCAAAGCCGCAGGTATCTTTCCTGCTTTAATCGCGAGGGGGCAGTTTACCCGTTGGTGCGAAGCCGCGAATGATTTTCCTAGTTAATTTTCTACAAGAGAGGTCATTTACCCATTTGTGCGAATCCACAGATGGTTTTCCCACCTAATTCGTGAGGTGAGTAATTTACCTTTTTTTTACTTGTTGTTTTTGCCTCCACAAAAACATTTTTATTTATGTATGTACAGCTACAATGATATTATTGTGTTGTGAAATCGCAAAGAGGGGCTTATGAGACGGTAATTACATGATGATATTATTGTGTTTTAGATGCTTTTGTAAGTAGTTAGCTAGGTTCATGAGTTTTATGCATGATAAAGGGTTAAAACCACTTTGTTTGGTTATTTTCAGTAACTCTTTTATTCCGTGAAACATTTGTGACTTTTTGGAGTTTTCCTCCATGATTTTATCTTGTCTTTTAGGATATGCACAATCCATCATGCATATCTATGACTTTTAGAAGTACTTGATTTCGTGAGCTTAAGTGGATATCATTGTTACACAAGGCCATTTGTAAGAACTGTGGTAGATAGAAGATCAATCATAATGTTGATAGTAGAACGAAGGCCAATGGATATAATGGTAGGAGATTGAAGAAGTTGGGAGAAGAGGGGGCAAGAAAATAGAAAGTTTTCAAGCTTGATCAGGAACGTTCATAGGGCATGGACCATGCTAGACGACCTACCCAAAATTGCATGGCCTAAAAGACGGGCCGTGTATTCCTACATGGTCCATGTAATATTAGAAGCTAGAGGAATTTTTTCAGAGAACGAACCGTCTAATTCTACACGGTCTGTTCCAACCCTGTTTGCCCTAAAAATGGTTCAGGACACAAACCGTGTGATTCCATACGGTTTGTTCCCAAAACTCTTAGCACGGTCCATGCTAGAGTTTTGACCAACTGATAAAAATCTTCTCTCTCCTCCCACTATATATAGGACCCTTATATTTAGGCATTAAAGGGGGAGGATTTGATATATTTCTTAACAGTTTTCATCTCTTTCTTCATTCGCCACTCAACATTTATGACTTCTAAACCCATATATGTTATAGGTTTGATTATGTTAGTTTAGGTTAGTACTTGGGAGCATTTGTAATCGTATTTTGACTATTTGCTTAGGAGATTCCTAGATTAATCTATTTTATGCTCTTTTTATTGTTATTGAATAATCTTAAATTCTTATGATTATGCATGTTTGGTGTTAATATGTACAACTAATTGATCATTTCAAGATTTAGCACCAGACACGGGAATGATCCAGGGAGTATTTTTTCTTTTTGCCAGGTTTGTTCAGAGGTTAATGTGAATGTCCTGTTTAAGAGTGATAACTAAGCATGATTGTTAATTATTTTGTTGAATTATGCTATGAACAATAAGCAAGTGACCCGACCATAAAATTTTGGGCATCGATTATTGACCTAATTGGGGGCGTAGCCTAATTCTGAGAGTCATATCACGTGTTTATTGTAAAATTCTAGAGGGCAATTAATGAGATAGTAATTCTCTAAGTGGCACAAGATGAGCTTAGAGTGTGTGTTCATGGTGTAGGTCCTAGCGAGTCATGCTACTACCTTGTTTAATTTAATGCATATTAAGAGGAGATTTAATAACCACGGTAGTAAGGGTTAAAAGGGGGTAGGGATAGTGATCCTCTAGTCATAACGGGCGGAGGTGAGAGTTTGACGAGGGGGCATTACTGAGATATTAGTCATTGTGGGAGTTTTCGATGAATCAAGCTCTCTAATCGTGTGATAAGGCATAGAATAGTAAAATTATTATGTGAATAGGAATCGAGGATCAAGTCTAAACAATAATTACGTGATGCAAAATACTCAAGACCTTTATTATCATCGTTATTTTGTAGTCTATATTTGTATGCTTGTAGTTTGTAGTTTAACTATCTCAAAAAACAAACAAAACAATCTTCTCTACTCCCAACACACACACTTGGTGATGCTTGTGCGTGAACCACGTAAAACTATCTTTTAAACCCCTAAATATCTTTGTAAGAAACCCTAACTTACCACTATGTACTTTCTAGTAGTTAGGATTGATTAAAAGAGCAACACTACAAATCTTATCTTTGACTTCTTGTGCCAGGTCTTGTAATGACTCCCAGGTGCTTGTGAAGGGCCTATACTTAAATTGTTGCCCGTGTACTATACGTCCTTATAGGAACCCTAGTTCTACATGTGGTTTTCTAAGGTTAGTCACATGTCACGTATTGGGGATGACCGTTCCGTCCATCCTTGCTAAGGAGTAGCTATTGAACTTGTGGGCCTCTATGACCGTTCCCACCAGTGTATTAGCTTGGGGATGCGGTACCGAGGTGAATCTATGGACTATGTTAAAGTCTTATCAACATTATTTGAATACCCCACTTGCAAATTGGGTGTTGTTGTCCAATATGATTGTTCTAGGTCTACCGAAACAGCATACTATGTTTTTCCAGATGAGTGAAAATTTTGCTTTGGCTACGATTTTTTCCAGGGACATTGCTTCGACCCATTTTGTGAAGTAATCAATTACGACGATGAGGAATTTTGATACCCCCATCCCTAGTAGGAACGGGCCCACTATATCGATTCCCCATTGTCGAACGGCTAAGCGCCATAAACTCCAATCATTTCTGATTGGGGTATTCTCTGGACGATGACGTTGAGCTAACATATATTGCACTTTTGGACGTAGGCGTGCGCATCTTCAAGTACTGTTGGCCAGTAAAAACCTGATACTAGTATTTTTTTTTTTGTCAGGATGCGAGTGCCTTGGTTTGAGCTGCACAATTCCTCACGTGTATCCCTAATAATAAGTGCAGCTTGTCGCGGTCCCACATATCTGAGCCATGGGGTTAAGTACCCTCTTTAGTAGAATACTCCGAATCTATAACTGTATGATGGTGATTTAATATCTATCTTTCGTGCTTCATTTCTCTCTGTAGGCAGGATATCGTGTTCAAGTTATAGTATGTTGGGCCAATCCAACCCAGGTTGTTGTCCTAGACTTGAGCTACCGTAGTTGTCACTGGGGATGACAATGGGGCGGGGCATGGTGGGTTATGATCCCTTCATACCCATTCCCACATAAAACTTTCATACTCATACCCGCCCTATCACCCAAGTCAGGTACAACAATAAAATTCATCCCCGCTCGATCAGGTATGATATAAAATCGACTGCACCCCATCATCTACTCGGGCCTCCCTACCCACTACAAACCATTTGTACTCACCCCACATATATCTCCAAAAATACCTAATATTTAATGTAAAATAACAATTTTAATATTTAAAATTCAATAATTATTTACTTGAAAATATTATATGTAAGATATGTGCATTATGGATGAATAGTAGTTTATTATATATTAAATTAGTGTGTGTATATAGTGGGTCTAGTGGAGTAGGGTGATGATGAGGTGGGTGTGAACTAATATCCATGTTTGACCCACTACCTATGACGGGTATCATTTTCATATCCATACATGCCCCCATCCCCACCAAAACTACCTCCATACCCGCCCCATTGGGCAGATGTGGGGTGGACCTCCACCAAAATCCGCTCCACTGTCATCCCTAGTTATCGTTGTGCTACAGACTAGAATGAGTTCCATGGTCACATCTTTTTGGCGTTGAAGCACATGGTATACTCATGTTGCTAGCTTACTTAGGGCATCACCTTAATGTTTTGCATTCAGGGGATATAAGTAATAATGAAGTAATCGAACCATCGCATGGGCTGTCTTGTTATTTGTTCAGGTATTTTCCCAGTTGTCTTTATTTGACGATATAGTCGCCTAAGACTTGGTGCACAAGTAGATATGAGTCGTTATGGATGTGGATGCTCTGTATGGCTATTCGTAACGCCAATTATAGCCCCTTCCCCCCAATAAGTTCTTCGTATTTTGCCCCATTATTATGTAGGGAGAATTTAAATCGGAGTACATACTTATGTTAAGGAGTGTCCATATGTTAAGTTCGGATTTCTCTTTTCCTTTGGACCACAACGTGTTCGCGATATCCTGCTTCTCAATGTTAGGATGTACCTCCTCTGTCATTTTTGCCAAAAACAAATCAGCCAAGGCTTGGCCTTTGATGGATGTCCTTGGTTGAAATAGCACTCCATGCTCTCCCAGCTTGATGGTCTACTTCATTAGCCCTCTTAGCGCCTTCGTTTTGTGGAAAATATTCTTGATAGGCTTGTTGGTATATACTATGATTTTGTGAGATTAGAAGTACGAACGCATTCTCGTAGCGGACTAAATAAGCGCTAGGATTAATTTCTCCATGGCTGAATAGTTTTTCTTTGCTCCTTGAAGGCTCCTGGTGACATAGTAGATTAGGAATTGGTGATTGGATTCTTGGCATACGAGGACTGAGCTAATGACTTGCATTGAGACTGCTAGACACTTTTACAGTGTTTTGCCAAGTTTTGGCACTGTAGTAGTTGAAGGCGTTGCAACTCATTTTTTAAAAGTTGTTTGTATCCTTTGTGGAACACTGCGTTCCAGCTGAATTTTGACGCTTTCCTTAACCATCAAAGAATGACATGTTTTTCTGTTTCTTTTGAAACAAAGCATCTAAGTGCTGCCAACGAGTTGGTGATGATTTAAAGTTCTTTGATAGAGCAGGGTGGTAACAGAAATTAAATGAGTTGTATCTTCTCTGGATTTTCTTTAATGCCTCTAGATGACACTTTGTAACCTATGAATTTTCATGTGCCTACCCCAATAGTACACTTATTGGGGTTCAAATCTCAATTGTTTGTAGGGTGATGAGTGTCCCTTTTAGATCCCAGGGAATATCCTGAGCGTCTTACTTTTAATGACCATGTCATCAATGTGGATTTCAATGTTACAAACAACTTGGTAGAAGAAGGCTTTGTCAACCGTTCACTAGTATATAACCCCCGCGTTCTTGAGTCCAAAAGGCATTTTGACGTAGAAAAATGCCCTGAACCTTATTATGAATTTAGTTTTCTACACGTCCTTAGGGTTCATTAATTTTTGATGGTATTTCTTATATGCATCTAGAAATGTCATGACCTCGTATCCTGAGATTACTTCAACCATGTGATTGATTTTTGGTAAGGGGTAGCAATCATGTAGGCAATGTTTGTTGAGATCTGCATAGTCGATGCACATTATCCATCCAGCGTTAGCTTTCTTGACCATGGTAGGGTTGGCCAACCATGTTGGGTATATTCATTCTCAGAGTATTCCTGCTTGTAAAGGGTGCAAACCTCGCCTTTTATTGGTGCTTGCTTATCGTGGGCAAAGCTCCGTTGTTTTTGCGGACAAGTTTTACCCTCTATGTTTAAGCTATGTGTAGTAATAGAAGATATGAATCCTCCCAGGCCTTGGACTGGCTAAGCGATGGAATTCTTATACTTTTTTATCCTGAATATTATTTTATTTTATATTGGCTCGTCCTGAATCTCACCTCTTTTGCATCAGCGTCCTCGTTTATGCATAATAGCTCGGTGTCTTTGCATACATCGATTCTTTAGTTGACATCTTCTGTAGGTTGCCCCTGATTAATTGAATGCACTATCGGTTGAGGTATGTAGAGGGTTGCGAGCTTCATTGCAATAGTCGCGTACTGGCTTGCTACCTGCTGGTCGCCTCTCACCGTCTCTACGCCCGTTGGGGTGAGGAATTTCTTAACTAGATGGGACAGGGACCAGATAGCCTTGGCAGCGTTCATCCAAGGCGTCTGAATGGTAGCATTGAAATGAGTTGGGGCGTTCATTACGACGAAATCACACAAGCAGGAATATACCCAACATGGTTATATTCCTGATGGTAACTAGCAGTAGGTGTATGTTTCTTAGAGGCATTTATAATTTCTTGCGAAGTCGACTGTGGATGATGTTTCTTTCTTCAATTCTGGCCTATTGAATCTGAGCTTGTCGAAGCAATCAGCGAACAACTCTACTACGCTCTCGTTGTATATAAAGACCTGTGCACCTTGAAGTGTCCTATCTTTGCCGTTACGGCTAGAGGATCATTATGTGGTGATGTATTAGATATTGCATCTTGTTCGATAAACATGGTTGTCTCATCAACTTGCATTCTTTTATCTGTAGGCTCCTGTGACGGCAAATACCTTTCCTTTGCATTCCATGTGTTGTTAGAGGTGAATTTGGTGGACCCGTGGATAGACAATATTACTATGTATATGGCATTGTCTAACACGTCTTCTCCTTACTTGATTGATGTTGCCATCTTCCGTTTTGGCTTGAGGTTGGGCGACTCTCGTGTTCTTCTCTACTCCATAATTCCCCGACCTTACTGGTGAATATTCTTCCTTTTTATATCGGGTGAGTCGTTCCTAGAAATTTCAAAGTACTAACCTAAACAAATCAATCACTATATCATACTCCCTCCCTCCCACTATTAATTGCTTAATTTGACTTTTGAAAGACAAAACTAACCCAATTTCGACCATTAAATTCTGTTGTTATATATGTAAGTCTATTATCATATTATATGTTGTTGGATTATTCATAACATGTATTCTAAATTATATTTTTCTGGAATCTTTTTACACACATAAATAAAGATACTCCCTCTGTATCAATTCAAGCTGCACACTTTTTGGTCAACTTTCTCAAGACACATTTGACCATAAATTTTAACCAGTATATAGATAAAAATATCAATATGTGATATACAATTGGATTACATGCATGATGTATTTTCTCAAC
>JAULKM010000006.1:17000068-17011743 GCA_032355605.1 Rubia tinctorum | reverse complement strand
AACATAAAATTTTAATACACCATTATTATACATAAATAAATTTATCTTTGGTCAAATATGGTATGAGAAAGTTGACCAAAAAGTGTGCAACTTGAACTGAGACAATTGATATTTATATTAATATCAATTGACTTTCAAACACTGATACAATTAATAGTTAAACATTGATACAATTGACTTTCAATAAGAATCTCTTATTTTAACAGTAAAATACAATTTGCAGCAAGTATACCTGAATTTTGATACATCTATTTAGCAATAACTAGGTAATAGCATATACTCCCTCGTCCCCCCGTTCCAATAACAATATAGTCTGTTTACACAGCATAAAATGAAGGACCTGCGTCCTCAATTTATCCAATAATGTATGTCTACATAAGTATCACTTAATTGGATGATTTTAAGAGGGACTTAAGGGGAGCCTTGTGGTCAATATCATAATAGTGAGGGAGCTCAAATGGTAGAGTTTCCAGGCTCAAACCCAACTCCTCAAGCTTCCCAACTACTTCTTCGAAAACAACCTTATTGCCTCGCGGAGTAAGGTGCAATCCATCACTGCCATTCAGAATCAAATTAAGTAATCATCAACAGTCAAAACTCGAGTTCTACAACTTCCGCTGTTTGACAAGAAGAGTCGCGATTCAACAAATAAATTAAGCATGCAGAAGTTTTCATGTCGAATGAAGTATTAATTACACACAGTATGTACAATTAGACGGAGTAGACCAGAGATATATTGGAAAAAGGATCATATGTATCCAGAGTAATTTAGTATGAAGAACCAAAAAAGATGCACAATCCAATATTCGCCAATTTCACAACGAAGTAACTTCTTCAAGTTTTTGTAATCCAGCAATTAGTGTAGAAACGTAGTAGGAGATTTAAAAAGAAAGAGTCCTGCTTTGAAGAAAGAAAGAGTATTTTCTCTACTATTCAGAAGTCAGAACTAGAGTATGTCAAATTTTAAAGCAGAGTACCATAAAAATAGAAGCAAATGAAATGAATGAATACCATAAATAATCAGTTCTCCAGCCAGGAGACTGCTGCATTTTGGTCCAAATATCTATTGCTGGAGTTCGACATTCTGATGCAACTGAAAGACAAGTTTTTGCATAATTACCAGCAGCTTCGTTCGTCCTCTCTGGCAACCCCTCCTTGTTCTCTGCATATGGATACCTGCATCATTCATGAATCAACACAATTTAATACACCTTTCAGTACAGTCGAATCCAACGATTATGCCAGACATATGATCAGAACAAATAAAAGAACTTATAATGATTTGAAGAATCTTTTGGGAGTTTAAAAAAGACACGAAGAGTAAGCAGATGTACTATAGGCTATAGAATAAGTTGGTTGAAACTTACAAGAGGCGTGTGGCTTCATCAATTGGCGGAGGCGTGATCAGAATAACATGAGTACTAGGCCATCGTTTCTGAAAGAAGAAAAATAAATAGTCAGCTCTTTTTAGTCCTGAATTACCTGTTAAGAGACATGAGTTCTATGAGTTAAAGCCTAGTATAACAGGACAGGTGTCTCCTGGAAAATGATCCACAAATACTTTTCTGGGAAAAAAAGTTAAAAGAAGGCTAACAAATTATGGAACCAGTTCACTGGGGAGAATAAAAGTTCACTATGCACTTTCTCCAAGCAAAAAGAAACATTTTCCTAAGAGAAATGATATTTGAGGATATATAACTTCAAACGCGAGGGAAAAAGATAAAAAGCACTCAGATTACCAGTACAGGATCAATTACAAGGAATCTTAGAGATTGAAGGCCACTAAAGAGCAATAATTTTGCTGCCAGATGAAAAAATATCATGATTTACAATTTACATTAAATTAGTACTATAGGTATGATGCTATATGATCAAATCAACATAAATCAGTGAAGCAAACCAAATTTAACCAGCAGTTAGGCTTAGCGTCACTTAGAGCAATAGAAGAGCCAAAGAATGCATTACATATTCTAATCTTGGTTTTAAAATGCGGGATGCGCTAAAATCGCTAAGGCCCAAAATTAGAATAATGCGCTATGCGCCATGCGATGCTTTTCTTCTCCTCGCGTCGGCGAGGCTGCTTCGAATCTCTCCACTCATCCTCAATTCCTCATCAACGGCTCTCTCCACAAAGGTAATTTTTCAATCGTCTTACTCCTACTCATCTCTTTTTGCTCAATTCAAAGGGTTATGTTGCAGGGTTAATGAGGAGGAGGAACAAGATATTGGAGAGGATGGGGTGATGGAGATGATGTGATGGTCATCATGATCATGATGGCTTTCTTGATGATCTTTAAACATGAATTGTTTTGAAACTTTGAGTTCTTAGAAACTAATTATGTTGTGTTTGTGTCGTTTTGGATTTTTAGTGTGTTTTTAGTTGAGACTTGGGAGTTTTGAAACTTATTATTATTCTTGTATTGTTGTTGGTATTTGGTAGTTAATTAGCTATTTGCTATTTGGTTGAAGTTATTATGAATCTAACTTTACATTTAATTATTTGAACTTGCCTTGCACATGCATATATACATATATATTGAATATAAAATAGGTAGCACATCGAAGCGTGATACACTCGAATCGCATGGCGCATCACGCATTATTCTAATATGGGCTTAGCACATCCCGCATTTTAAAACCAATATATCTCATTAAGGTAAGTGTGTCACTAATAGAGAAACAGAGAGAATAAGTGATTACTCCACTAAAACAGCCTATACCAATTCCAGGCGGGCAATGAAGAGGCCCTGTGCCAATTTTAAAAAAGTTGACCCAACATGTATTACACTTTGGGCCTCTTTTATAAATTGAAAAAATTACCAGTAATTAAAAGGGTTCTTTTGTTATAAAAAATGGGATTTTAAAATTATTATTAAAAAAAACCGTGCCCTTTTAGTGAAGGGGGGCCTTGTGACATGGTTCTCTTTGGACCCCCTCACCACCGGGCTGACCAATTCCATCAACGGTTAGAGATAAGAGGAAATTCCACAAGAATCAGTAAAGTAAGTATATTGTTAACAAGACACAGAACTGTGCTGACCCAAGAATACTTTTCGACAAGATTCTGAAAAACATCGAACTACTCTGTTCTAAAAATATCCTCCATTATAAATATGAGCCATGGAGATACATGATCCCTTAGACATGAAAAACTAAGTGAAGGGCCATAGTAATGAAAAGAATGGTCCACGACTCTTAAATTTCAGTAGTGCCAATTGCCTACTTTGTAACAGCTACATACATGAATGAATGAATGATCGAATCTACAACGACTACAATTACAACTATACATTTATCACAATATGTGGAGTTGGCAATATAGATTATAACTAGCAATCGAGTTTGGTTGAGACATAATAGGTTGCAAAGAATTTTAACAGTGTTCTATGACAAAAGCCTGCCCTTTATTTCTAATTATAGGACGTGAAACTTTTGTTTAGGCAGTAAGCCACCTATGAATATCCGGATCAACCGGAAAGAAGAAATGAGTGGAGTTCACCATACAAATTCAAATCTAAGGGAGTGATGAGAAAAATGACACAGCATATAATTATATGCAATTGAAGTACTACCCCGTCTAGTTGGATGTGACACCATAGCCTTAGGTATTTAGATTTATGTGAATGAAATGAGTGGATAAAATTGAATTTAGAAAGGAAAATGTAGAATGAGCAGAGAAAATTGAAGGAATCTTTTCATAAAAAAAGAGTGTCAAATTCATAAAAACAATCATAAAATAAAAGTGTGTCACATCTAATGTAACGAGGGAGAATGAAGTAGGCTAGTGGCAAACAGTGTGATAATGACTATTGGGCCCAAATGACTACTTTTGTAGAGTAGCAAAAGTTGTTTCTTCAAAGAAGCCTTCTAGTCCCCACCAGAGCCTAATAAACCAAACTACACTTTCATGCTTCATTTCTTACCATCCCCACCACAAAAAAATGGTTATTACAACTAAGATAAGATGAATCCATGCAAGAATAGCAACCATGACGTCTGGAAGAAGCATCAAGAAGATTCTGTCTATGAAGCGTTCACCAGCAGCGGAAATCATAGTTCTACCTTTTTTTTTATTTGTGGCACACTTACCTTATTGGGGTGTTTTTTAAAATGTCACACTTTCCATTTTTTTGCAAGATTCATTCAATCTCATCCACTCATTCCATTTTTTAATTTCTACATTCAATTTCATCCACTCATTTTATTCACTATAAATCCAAGAGTCTAAACCTAGTGAATCACTCTTAGTGAAACGGAGGGAGTACAACTCTCAACCCTTATCATAAAATATATTTTTCTAAAAGAGGAAAAGAACATACTCCATCCGATTTTCTAACAATGGTCCCGTTTGACTGCAAAATATTTTAAGCCATGTTTAACTTTAATTGTATACAATAACGGACATAATATGAGATGTCTTCGGATTTTCCGTAACATAACATGTAGTTTCTAAAATGTAAAATTTGTAAAATTTTAGAGTATGTTATAGTATGGAATTAAAGTTATAGATGATCAAACATACCTTAAAATTTTCAAAAAGAAGGGGTCATTTTTAAGAGACTAGAGGGAGTACTTCATTTGTCGCTCCATATCTGTCTTACTTCACTATTTATCAATAAAGTTGATACTATTTGAATCGAAAAAAATTAATGGATATATAAATATAAAAATTATCGTATGAGATATTGCTATTCATCATGACACATATTTTTAGAATATCTATTTTTCATAATTTATTGTTATACATAATTTAAGATATTAAAATTATAAAATCATTACAATGAAGTGAAGAAAAAGAGGAAGTAAGACACAAGGAAATTTGCAAGTTTCACATCAGATCTTGCTGTGAAAGAACTTTAAGGCATGGCGGTGACCAATAAAATGCTCTTTTGAGGAACAGCTAGGTTAGGATAATTACAAGCAGCTCCCAAGATTTATGGAAATATCAAAATACGCCAAGATCTTTGCCCATGTTTGAATAAGTTTGATAAGATTTAAAATCTACCTCAGGTTTCAATTTTATGTGGTAATTTCATTTTAAAGTTTCAGTAAAATTACTACATTTCAAATGGTGCATTGTTAGAAAAAGAAAATCAAAGAAACCATGTGCAACGTAAGATAAATTAAAAGATAAAAGTTGACTACTCCCTCTGTTTTTCTATGTTTGACACACTTACCATTTTAGTATGTTTTCCTAAGATTGTAAAATTTTATTTTAAGACAAAAAGTACAACATTCTCAAGCACTCATTAAACTTTTTACTCTCTTCATTCAATTTCATCCACACATTTCAACTTGCAAAAAAACAACACCTAAACCTATGGTGCCAAACATAGAAATACATTTTTTAAAATGGCCATTGAAGTTATGCTAGCTTCGGTCCACTAATATTAGCAACATTTTCTTTTTTGTTTGGTTTTTCTAACAAGGGCACCTCCTATTTTTACAAAGTTAGATTATTTTCCTTCCATTAATTTGCTTTTTATTCTAACAGTGCTTGGGTTTCATTGTTAAAAGGACCGGGAGTATCATTGTTTTCCCTCTAGTCTTTGATCATTGGATGCCAAGCAATTGAAAAGTAAAATGAAGGAAGAAGGTTGTATTAAAAAGTAAAAAAGAAATTGAATCTAAAAATATAGTATTTTTTTAAAAAAAGAGTCATTATTAATTATTAAAAGATCATATAAAAAAATGTGATAGGAGGGGGTGGGACGCACGTGGGGAGCAGGGGAAGAGAGAGAGAGAAAGTGGTTGTACTTGTACCTTGAAAAAAGCAACAATGGAACGCAAATTCTGCTTATATTCATCCATGGGCACGTGCTGAAAGCCACCGTACCGCTCCGGAATACACGCGTCATTCGCACCCAAAAACACCGTCACGCACAGCGGCGCCGCCTCGCCCTCCGCCGCTTGAAAAGCCCTTTCTATCGCCATTAAAGCCCATCGCGTATTGTACCCACTGTACCCCCTAACCACCACATCAGCCTGCAATTATTTCATTAAACAGCCGCCATTAGAGCAATCGGAAGATATCTACTGTGATTATGTGATGAATTGAATCAAAACTTACTGTTCTCCGGAAATGATTGGCGAGAGCAGCGCCCCAACCGCCATCCTCGAAGGATTGCTCAGTTATTGAATCGCCGAACAGATAAATCTTGGGCCTCATTTGTGTCTTCTCTTCTATTCTTCTCTGTTTAAGTTGGGGAAATCAACGGTTCAAATAATGAAATGGTAGGATGAAATTGTGGACTTTATGGAATGCGTAACGCTCTGTCGCACTGGCCAGCATTTATAAGTTGGGGAGGAGCACAACCATACTTTCGTCTACTTGTAGTTAACAACCACTGCTGGGACTCCATACTTTGGAATCCACGCCTAATCTAACCCTTCCGTGTTCAAATATCCAACGGAAATAATAAATGGCTGAGGCAGTTCGGCATTTCCACGTTTACAAGAGCATTTCTTCATCCAAATATGCGCATAATTTTATTTAAAATTAAAGTTGTCGAATTTTTGCCACATATTTAAAAAAATATATATGAACAATATTTTTATTATATGAGATATTGATATATTTTTACTTTCTATATATCAATTTTTTATATGTCGTTATAGTCCGTTGATACACATTTTATCGGGGATCGTGAAAAAAAATCTGTACAAATTTGTTTGGGACGGAGGGAATACTATTATACATTAATAACTCACTGGTGGAGAATGATCTATTAAAATCGACATTCAAAGATTGTTCCGCTAAATTATTGGGAACTGCCTTCTCGCGACAGTTTCGAGCTTTGAACCAAATGTCTCTGGACGCTTTTGAAATTCAAAGGCGTTTCAAGTGATTTGGAAGGCGGTTTTCAAAGAACCACCTTTCATTGGTATGAACCAAAGGCGGTTCATCATATAACCGCCTTTAATTGCGTACAATTAAAAATGGTTGTGAAAAAATGATTTCCATTGAGATGAGTTCCGACATCGGAAAAAATGATACAATACTAGTTCAGAGCCAGAAACCTTTACGGTTAAGCATTTCTGAAAGGCCAAATAATGTTCCAACTACGTACCTACCTCTGCTTGCAGTTACGAACTCGAAACTATTTCCTGTTCTTTGTGATCTTTAGAACGTGAGTTTCACTATCGTAACTAAGTAAAACGGAAACTATACTTTTTTACGTTTGATGCCAAATAATATGAGAAGAATTTGTGATGTGTCATAACCAACTCTCAGGGGTTTCTTATGGAACTATTCGTGAAGGTATATTCAACTCTATCACTCATTTTAATGCATCCAATTAATTTTAGAAATGGGTAGAGTTAGGGTTTATGTTTGAATTTTTAATTTTTTTAAAAGTAAATGTGCTATGTGATCTTACAGGTTTAAACCACACTTTCATGTAAGTGTGTACGTAGGCGCATTTCATAGATAGAATTGAACTCATCGGTAGCGATCTTAGGAACTCACCCGATTATATTTTCTTGGTAGAATCATTTGTTATGTTGCCTTTCAAACACGTCTCAAAGAATGGTGTGGTGCGAGCATGTTGCCCGTGTAAGGACTATAAGAATGATGCACATATGGGAGAAAGAAATTGTATGAACATCTTGTAATGCGAGATTTTAAAACTACTTATACTCACTGGATATGGCACGGGGAGGTTGTCACTGACATTGCACTAGTGGAGAAAGCCTCATTAAAGGAGGTTTTAACAGACCACAGAAGTAACTTTGTAGGTGACTTCTGTGGCTGTGACTTTGATCGAAAACGATCAAAGCGGTTCCGATAATCGCCTTTGATTAGGGTCTGAATTGGTTACGAATTCGGAACCCATTTCTGACCTTCTTAAAAAATGCTGAGGTTTCCAGCAGCTAATGGCCTTCTCTGGAGGAGGAGCAACAATAGACGGGTAGATCTGGAGGTTCAAAAACTGCACATTACTCGCCTCAAAATGCACCTTACAACAAAGAGGGGACACATCGAGCATATTACTAACCAGAGCTATAAAAAATGCACAAATAACATGTTCGACAAATAGCAGCAACGAGAAGCAGCGTCTCTAGTGGCACAACCTCCAGTGTCCTGGCGAGCAGCGACAGAGGGCAAACGTGGAGCAGCGAACGACGGAGGTATCTCCCGTGACTTCCAGTGGTCTGCGAGCAACGACGGAGGGCAAACGCGGAGCGGCGAATAGCGGAGGCATCTCTCATGGCCTTCAGTGGCACGGCGAGCTACGACGGTGGTCAAAAGGTTGAGCATCGAGCGGCGAACTTATCTTCCTCAACAAGTAGCGATGGTGGGTTTATCCACGGAGAGGAGAGTGGTGGACTAGGGTTTAAAGGGGGAGGGAGGCAGAGATCTGGTCGATGAAGGCTGAGGGTGAAAGGTCTGCGGTTGTATAAGGTTTACAGGTGGGAGGGAGGCGGAAATCTATAATGAGGGAGGGGGGATTCAAAAACCCTAATGAGGGAGGTTGAGTGTTGAGAAAAAAAATCTAATAAGGGAAGAAAAATAAGGTTTTGGATTTTAATTTATATAGTAAATTAAAAAGCCCAACCAAAGGCGCCCAATTAAAGGTGGTTCTATCATAGAACTACCTTTAATTGATGTTAATTAAAGGCGGTTCTTTAACAACCACCTTTAATCAATCAAAATGTGTCTTTAAAATTTTGGGGTGACTTGGGAGGGAGTTCCGAACTCGGAACCTCTCTCGGATCCTCAATCAAAGACGGTTCCTCAATGAAACCGTCTTTAATCGATTTAAAAGTGTCTTTAAAAATTTCGACGGGACTTAAGAGAGAGTTCGGAACTCTCTCTCTGATCCTAATCAAAGGTGGTTACTCGGAAATCGGACGAAACCGCCTTCTAAGTGGTGTCTTTAATGGGCCATCCTCCACTAGTGTTGGTGAAGATGTTACAACTAAAGAAGGGGTTGATTTAGATGGAGACGATAGACTTGATGAGATGGTGGAATATGTTGACAGAGAATTTCATGGTAAACCCGAGGCCTCAGAAGTGTTGCATAATGACAAGAAGACGACATTGTATGATGGGCCCAAACATTTTTTAGCGCTACCTTGAGGATATTGAATTTGAAGGCAAAATATGGGGATGATTGAGACACTTAAATTTTAAGGGAATTGCTTCCAGATAGTAATTTTATGCCTGATAGATCATATGTTGTGAAAAGGATTCTCTGTCCAATGGGATTGGAATTGGAAAAAAAAATTATGCTTATCTGAATGATTGTATGTTGTACATAGGGAAGGAGGAATCAAATAGAGAAAGTTTCTGTGTATGTGGTGAGTCTCGATACAAGTTAAAGCGGGGAGAAATTGTTGTGGGTAAGGAAGTTGGTTTTATTTCGAAGAAGAAGACCCTTGCTAAAATTTTATGCTATCTTCCGATTATTCAACGTTTGAAGAAGTTCAATACTTGCAAAGAGAATGCTAAGTTATTGCACTGGCATGCAGATAGAATTCGACCTAGGGATGATGTGATCAGTCATACGTCAGATGGTGAGCAGTGGAAGAAGCTTGATGCACTTAACCCCGAGTTTGGATCGGAGCCTCGACATTTTGAGTTATGGCCTATTGACTGATGGAATGAATCCATATGGTAATATAAGCAGTGCACATTCTTCCTGGCCCGTAATGTTGGTAATCTACAATCTCCCATCGTGGCTGACAAGAAACGAAAGTATGTGTTGTTATTGATAGTGATTTTGGCCCAAAGCAACCTTGTAACGACATAGATGTTTATATTGCTCCCTTTATCGATGATTTGGTGACGTTGTTCAAGGATGGGATCCGGATTTATGATGGTGTTACGGAAGAGTATTTCACGTTGAAGGCCCTATTGTTCCGCATTATAAATTATTTTCCCAGTTACAAAAATTTGTCTAGATATTCGGTGAAAGGTCACTACATGTGTCCCGTGTGTGAAAGGGGAACCTCATTTTGTCAACTTAACCACGAATGTAAAACTATTTACCAAGGGCACAAACGGCTTCTTCCTCAAGGGCACCTGTGTCGTTTAGCAAAGACGTTGTTCAATGGTGAGATTGAGTTACGTCCACCGCTGTTACCACTAACGAGTGATCTGTTTTTTGAAAGAGTTAAGGACCTGCCTAATGATTTGGGAAGGGGAAGCGAAAATCTTCAGTAGAAGGAAGTTAGAAGAAATGCTCTATATTTTTTTCTACTCCTATACTGGAAGAATTTGGATGTCAGACATTGTTTTAATGTAATGCATATCGGAAAAAAATGTGTGCGAATCATTGGTTGGTACACTGTTAAATAACCATGGGAAAATAAAAGATGGGTTGAAGGCCCGGATTTACATGATTGAAATGGATATTAAAGAGAGCATGGGTCCTGTTATAGATGGTGATAAGTGTTATCTCCCACCTGCATGTTTCTCCATGTCCAATGCAAAAAAAAAGACATCGTTTTTTTAGGCCCGGAGTAGTCTGAAGGAGCCAAGGGCTTATTCATCTAAAATAAGTTCATGTATATCGTCCAAGGGGTTAAAGTTTCCGCCTTAAATCACATGATTGGCGAAAGCAGCGCCCCGCCATCCTCGAAGGATTGCTCAGTTATTGAATCGTCGAACAGATAAATCTTGGGCCTCATTTGTGTCTTCTCTTCTATTCTTCTCTATTTAAGTTGGGGAAATCAAGGGTTCAAATAATGAAACGGTAGGATGAGATTGTGGGCTCCATGGAATGCGTAACGCGCTGTCGCCCTGGCCAGCATTTATAAGATGGGGAGGAGCACAATCTCACTTTCGTGTACTTGTAGTTTACTACCACTGTTGGGGACTCCATACTTTGGAATCCACACCTATTCTAACCCTTCCGTGTGCAAATATCCAATGGAAATAATAAATGACTGAGGCAATTCCATGTTTGCGAGAGCATTTCTTTATCCAAATATGCACATAATTTTTTTAATTAAAGTTATCGAATTTTTGTCACATATTCAAAAACATATATGAACAATATTTTTATTATATAAAATATTATTATATTTTTACTTTCTAGATATCAGTTTTTATATGTCGTTATTGTCTGTTGATACACATATTTATAGAAAATTGACAAAATCCCCCCCTCTCTCTAACTTCACTCTCTCTCTCTCTCTCTATTAATCCCTCTCTCTTTTTAACGACTCTTTCTACTGTATAACAGTTTTTTCATCATCAGAAATGCGTTAGCCATGGCGGCTCTGCCATAGACAAACACAAAAGCTACCATTGCCGAGATCCTAATGCAACCAAAGCCCACCTCTGATTCAATAAACTTACATCCACATTAGAATTACAAAGGAGAGATGGCAGTGCTCTACCCAGAGGATGAAATTGATATGCTAGTTATTTCGTTTGCTAAAGCCCTAATTGGCAAATTTAGTAGGGGCAAACCAACGATGGACTACATCAGAAAGCAGTTTTGAACCAAAGGGTTCAAAGGGGAAGCTCAAATTGCAGCGATGGATGGCTGCCATGTTCAAATTACATTTGATTTGGAGGAAGATTACCACTGGTGCTGGCTGAAGAGGACATGGTCGCTATGAGGCAACATAATGAGAGTTCTTAAGTGGACGAAACATTTTCAACTATGATGACGAATCCTCACTCGCTCAAGTGTGACTCCCAGTGGACTTGGGGGGGCGGG
>JAULKM010000006.1:16953095-16983431 GCA_032355605.1 Rubia tinctorum | reverse complement strand
TTGTTGTATACTACTACGTTGCAGTTGTACGATGAATTTGTTGTTGTACTTGTATAGAGGGGGTGTGATTAAGTATGCTTTGAACGTGGGTGTGTAATATGATCCCCCCGTAGCTGAGAAACATGTGGCTGTAAAGTGGAGGTTAAGATACTCTCAATTAGTTGATTTAATTGTGAGATGGCTTGGCATTAATTGTGAAGGGTTTCTGTTGAGAATCGTTTATCGTTGTCCAGAGAAGATTGATTCTTCTATGTATTATCGATGTTATGAAGTGGAAGATGATGAGTCGACGGAGACCTTCTTATATACTGTTGATGGAATGTCTCTGTCGTCAGCATATCTTTAAATTAAGCTGGAGAGGATTGAGACCAACTTTGAACGTCCGGGTGATGTTAGCCCAGGCACGGTCATGTCGTTGTTGAGCAATGTTCAGAACTATTCTTCAGCAACATGCCCTTTATTTCCAACACGTAATTATTCCCAAGGTTTCAGAGAAGCTCATGTTGTTGGTGAGTCAAGTCAACCTGCAGCGTATGTCCATCCAGGTTGCTCTCAGCCCTCCACGAGTGCTGATCCGCATTGTGGTTATCATGAAGAATTGAATGTCTTCGACAATGATTACGTCAGTGAAATTGGCGAGCCTGGGTCCGGTGGTGTTGGTGGTGACCTTGTTACAGGAAGTTTTGATGTGGAGGGAGAGGATGCTAAGGGTGGGGAATTTGTAGCAGAAAACGATGATGATCGTTCCTTATAGACCGATTCGAATACAGGGGTTAATGATCGCTCGTTGGTGTACACGACCAATGTTCCCACTGCATTCCATCAAGTGTGGAATCCTAATACCAGGGAATTCTTTAGGGATTATTGAGGTCCTGAGAAATGTGGGTATCACCCGACTGACTGTGGCAGAATACTTCCTAATTATGTTCAAGTGACTGGGGAAGTTGATTTGGGTATGATATTTTGAACTAAGCCGAAATTGGTGCAGGAAATATCTAGGTGGAGTTCGAAGATTAATAGGGAACACCGTGTTGTGGAGGGCAAGTCGCGTGCGTGGTACGTCAAATGTAGGGAAGTTGTGGACGGAAGTGGCAATTGTTCGTGGATTGTCAGAGCCAGCATGAAGTCCTCCCATGGGATGTGGGAGATCACCAAATGGGTAAGCAATCATTCTTGTATTGGTGTTGGCCGATCAGATGGTAACACAAATGTGACATCTTTGATGATCGCTCTCCCCATTCAATATCAGGTTGAGAGCAACCCATCCTTCAGGGTCAACGATGTTATAAAGCATATGCGGAAGGAGTTAAATGTTACTATTTCTTACAAGAAAGCGTGGTACGGTCGATAGAAGGCTATTGATTTAGCCTTCGGAACCTGGGAGGAATCCTTCGAGAGACTGCCCACGTTTATGGTAGAGCTAGTTAGAGCAAATCCTACAATAGTTATTGATTGGGTGAATGTACCTGATAGAGTACATGGTCATTGGTCTAGAAAGTTCAAGTTTGTGTTTTGGGCATTTGGGCAGGCTATAGAAGCCTTTCGCCAATGCAGGCCTGTGATCAGTGTTGATGGTACTTTTCTGAAAGGTGCGTACATTTCCACCATGCTAGTTGCAGTTGTTTACGATGCGAATGATTCCGTTTTACCCATCGCTTATGCGATAGTGGATGCTGATATATATGAAAGCTGGGAATGGTTCATGGTCAAGTTGCGCCAGCATATGGTAGGTAATGATTCCAGGTCCATATGTGTTACATCTGACCATCATTCGGGGATCTTGAATGCAATGGCGCACACGGATGGATGGAGCCGGCAGGGTACCATAATTTTTGTCTGAGGCATATTCAGTCTAACTTCCTTAGTGCGGAAAATGGGAAGTTCAAAAATGCGCATATGAAGACTCTGGTCTGGCAGCTTCGTAGTCTAGACAGGAACGGAAGTGGCGAGAGTACAAGGCAAAGTTGGAAGAGCTTGAACCCGCTGCCTGAGAATGGTTGAAAGAACATGACAACAGTAAGTGGAGTCTCGCCTTCGATGGAAACTGTCGGTGGGGTATTCTTACAACCAATATGTCGTAGAGCTACAACAATTATTTGAGGCGGGCGAGATATCTACTGATTACTGCTTGTATTAACGCAACTTTCGAAAGAACAGTCGAAATGTTTGCGCAAAGGTTAATGGAAATCACTAACTGGAGGTACATTTACGTTACAAAAATTTATCTACATATGTGCTCGGACAGGAAGTGAACTGTTCTTTGTTATTGTTATTTTGCAGTTCTATTTTGCCGAGCAGTATTTGGAAGAAGTTCGAGAGGAACGAAAACTGGGGGCAGAGACATGTTGTTAGCATGTACGATCGTAATTTACAGATCTATAGAGTTTAGACAAGGTCCTTCAACGGTAGCGTGGGTGAATGACACTAAACTATGAAATACTCAAAGAAACAATGTAGTTGTCGACAATGGCAAATGCCTTGTTCCCATGCCTTGGCTGTTTGCCGGAAAAGGAGTGACAATCCCATGAACCTTTTTGACAAGGCATATCACATGGCCACCTTCATATCACAACACAATGTCCGTTCCGTTCCTGTTAGAGATCCAACAATGTGGCAACCCGCGGTCTGGAAGTTGGTCCTTGATATCTAGGAGTTTCGCAACAGGAGATGTGTACAATTTTCAGAGAGAATGATATGGATCAGATGGATAAGAGACTGCTTGGTGTTCGTAAAGGTGTTCGTGGTCGGCGTCCTGCATAGTGTACTATTTGTAGTACAGAGTTGGTTTCTCTGTTTCGTTATGACTTTTCAGTGTTTTAAGTGTTAGGGAACTGTGTATTTATGTTTTCTTATATTACCATGACAATTCATTACTGTAACTGTTGTTTTAACTATTATGTGACACTTGAGCTTTGAGCAATTTCACGTTATGTGCATTTACTATACTGTGACCAATTATGTTTTGTTACATTGCCTTGACATTTCATTGCCTTAACTTTGTGTTTCACTTACTGATGACGTGTCTTTCATTGTATCCAGTGATACACCATGGATCATTCGGGTCCGATCGACGAGGATTTGCTCTATCTGCACAAGGAGCATCGTGCACGGGTGATATACAAAGGTGACTTGGAGGATACAGCCTTAAAGGTCAGACGTTGTGATGGGGCATGTTGGGATGTTGAGATCTCCGAGGGTGTCCTGCGTTACGTTCATGCGGTAGGCTTCCACAGCCTCCTTGATTCAGCGTCAATCCAGGTATACGATAATTTGATATCCACGGTAACAATACCCTCAAAATTTAAAGATTTCCATATTTTGTAACACATGTTTTTTTGGTAGTTCATCTGGAAGCCATACCCTGAACATCTCCTACAACATCTGCCGCTATATTGTACAGCTAGCAGGAACAATTGGCTGTTGACTATCGACCTCATATACTGGCACATGGTCAAGGGTCATCATGTTCACCATGTGCTCATGAAGTTCGGCTTCATCCAACATATACATGTGCAATTGGTGCCGAAGGAGTTACAAAAATGTCTACATTCAAGAGACCGTCGAGGGAGGTCAAATGTAGATTGGCGAATTGAACTGCACGCTCATGTTCAGGCGTGGGAGCAGCGGGCAGCCTACGTAGCCTCGATCCTCGAAGTAGCTGATCCATATACACTGGATCGAGAATACATGGAGTGGTACCTCCGTAGCACTGTGAGAATGATTGAACGGCAAGGCAAGACCCCAGCGGTTACAAAGGGGTTTCATGGAGTACATGATATTTATTAGTTTTGTCCGATGGCATTTAATTAATAAAACACATTTCTTCATTTCAGTTTATCTAAAATGTTCATTTCTTCATTTCTCCATACAGATGCAGGTCATGTCCAGGATGCGTCTCAACTTCCAGATTAATCTGAACGCATGTCCCCCACCTTACGCAGAGGTTATCAGGAACTTACATGAAGATTCCAACCATCTCTTAGAATGTGCGCAAGAGCCCTCCACGGTGCGTTACTATCATCCACATTAGCCCCGGAGGTACCTTCAACTGGTGTCAGGTACAATGACATCAGAGCCCACCGTCCAGCTCATCCAGCCAGACAAGGTGGTCGAAGACAGTGCCCTTCAGGACCTACTCTTGCCGTTGGTTCCTCTCAAGATGGACCTTCACATGCCAGTCCAGCCTACGAAAGACCATCAGATGCCTGACCATGACACTGTACCACTACACCGGTTCATTCGAGTGCATACCTTACTCCAGCTAGTAGTCACACACCTTTGTTTCTGACTGCTCCGTTCCATACTGCTAGTGGTCCTCAACTTCAACATCATTTCAATGATGATGAAGTAGATGATATGGAGGAGGATTCAACAGAGAGAATTCAAGATGAAGAATTAGCAGCGTCCACTCATGTGCCTGTAAGGAGACGCACATCCAGGACCATATGGCCACCTCCATGTGGAATAGGTGGAAAACTTTGCGGAGGGCGTCATTAGTACATTCGAGACGTGTTAAACTAACATTGTATTTCTAATACTTACATTTCTACCAAACCATATAGGAATTTATTCATATTTTGTTATTATTATCGTCCAAAAATTAAATAAACATTCCATAAATATGTATTAAATTTCATTCATACAAAAATACCAGAAACATAAGAAATATACAAACATAAAATAAAAGGAAAGACAACGAATTCTCTACGTTACTTTCCTAGGACTGTTATTTCAAAATACAGAAAATAAATAATAATTTAAATATAAATAAGATAGAGGCCGCAATAGCTATTTCAGTTTTTTAACCAACAAATTCAAGAAATATTGAAAATATATTAAATACATTAATATGTATTATGAAAAATTCTACTACCAAAAATTAAAATAAAATAAGAGGACACATCTCAATAAAATATTTTTCCTAACATTTTCAGATAAAATAAGTAAAAAATAATAATATTAAAAAATACCCCATTTTTCAGCAACAAAAAATAAATAAAATGAATCTTAAAAATGAGAGACCATGAGGACGCATTACGGAAATTAGTCCTCTTATTTTTTTTTCTATTTTCCTCACATTTTTCAGCAACAGAAAATCGATGTTATGAATAATAAAAAAATATCACCATGAGGTAATCCGTCCTCTCGATTTCTTTTTACTTTTTTCAAACAGTTTTCAGCTGCAAAATATAACGAAAATGAAAAATAAAATTACCCCCATGTCCTCTCAATTTTCCTATTTTTCAATGCGTCCTCTCAAAATAAAATTACCCCCATGTCGAATTTTTTGTAATATATATTAATGTATTTAATATATTATCAAATTTTCTTGAATGTGTTGGTTAAAAAACTTAAATAGCGTGTCCTCTATTTTATTTATATTTAAATTATTATTTTATTTTTGTATTTTGAAATTATAGTCCTAGAAAAGTAACATAGAGAATGCGTTGTCTTACTATTTATGTTTTGTTTGTATTTTTCTTATGTTTCTAGTATTTTTGTATGAACGAAATTTAATACACATATAGGTGTATATATATATGTTTTCGTATGAATTAATGTATTTCCGAAGACACATTTCCGAAATGCGTTCTCGTGGGGATATTTTTATTTTTCTTTATTAATTGTATCTCTAATTTTTTTAAAAGATAAATTTTAAAGACGTATTTCAATAATGCGTCTTCAACGTTAATTTCAAAAAATATATATTTAATTTATTAAATTTTCCAATTTTTTAAAATTTTTGAAAATGCGTTGGACGCATTTCAATAATGCGTCCTCTAAAATTAATATTCTTCTTTTAATTTGATTTATTTTACGATAATTTTAAAGAAAAAATATGAATTTAAATATATTTTTTATATATTTTTTTCATTTTTTTAAAAATGAAAAGGACGCATAATTTTAATTAAGTAATTGTTTAATTTATTTTTCCTTTTCTAAATTTTTATAAAAAAATTAAAACTGAAGATGACGCATTCTTAAAATGCGTCCTCTAATTTTAATTTTACTTTTTGGTAATAGAATTTTTTGTAATACTTATTAATGTATTTAATATATTATTAATTTTTCTTGAATGTGTTAGTTAACAAACTAAATTACTGATCCTGTCCTCTAATTTTTTATATTTAAATTATTATTTTATTTTATGTATTTTGAAATAATAGTCCTAGAAAAGTAACGTAGAGAATGCATTGTCATACTAATTATTTTTTGTTTGTATTTTTCTTATGTTTATAGTATTTTTGTATGAATGAAATTTAATATATATATATATATAGGTATATATATATGTGTGTGTGTGTGTGTTTTCCTATGAATTAATGAATTAATAAAGGAGAAGAAAAATGCGACAAAAAAGGGACAAATACTGGTCAATGAAGGCAGAAGAAAAAGGCAGAGAGAAAGGCAACAGAAGAAAGAAAGCAGAAGAAAAAGGAGACAAAAAAAGGGATAAATTAAAGAAAAATTTCCATAATGCAACTTCAGATTCAGGTTTTAAAAAAGCAAAAATGCCGGTCAATGAAGGAAAAGGAAAAGCAAGACGGGAAAAAAATTCCAAAAATGCATTTCCGAAATGTGGCTTTTGCATGGATTAAATTAAAAATAAATAAAAGGACGCATTTCCAAAATGCGTCCTCCCCATTTGCATCTGATAGCAGGCAGTGTAGCACCAAACTTGGAATTTAATCCAGTGTAGGTACCCAAAGAACATGAACCCAGAATGGACATGTTCGAAACTGAACTTGTGAACATGAACCCAGCGGGGAAATTCTTAGGATATAGGGTATATTCCAGGGGAATCGAGGCCAATCCTGAGAAAATACAAGCTATAATTGATCTTCCTCGACCACGAATAGTCAAGGAAGTACAAATATTAATGGGATTCTTGGCAGCACTTAGTATATTCGTTTGAAAAGCATCCAAGGAACAATTTTCACTCTTCGAAGTCCTGAAGAAAACAAAGAAGTTTAGCTGGAATGAAGAAATTCAAAAGGCATACGATTTTTTGAAGGATGGCTCCAAGCGCAGCCCATATTAAATTCACCAATCCCGGGAGAAACCTTATATCTATACTTGGCAGTCTCAAAAAATGCAGTCAGTTAGGTTTTAGTACGGCATGAAGGCCAAAAGCATATACCAGTATAGTACATCAGTAGAATACTGGAAAGTGGAGAGAGAGCGTACATGTTGGTTGAGAGATTAATCCTAGCCTCGGTATACTCGACAAGAATGTTGCGAACCTACTTCCAGAGTAATGGGATAGCGGTCTACACTAATCACCCAATCAAAAACATTCTTAGCGAACTTGAAACATCCGGTAGAATGACTGATGGAGATCAGGGTACGACTACCACCATAAATGAAGACATTCCACGTCTTTATCAATCATTCAAGGGTTATGTTCGTGATCCTGTAAGTGACATGGTTGGACCTATGACAAGGTCTAGAATGAAGTTTAGAGATGCTACATTGAATAGTTTGATTGATCGCCTTCATGATGAAGAGCTCAGGAAGAAGTCGGCAAGTTCTTGGATTACTTATTCAAAGTTGTCGATTAATTGAATATATTATGAAGAACACTATACTCTTTTTCCCATTGGATTTTTTAATAAGGTAGTGTGATCATTGTAAACATTTATTTTTGGTTTTTTTGGACTGGAAGAATTCGGCCATGGGCTTCCTGGACCAGTTCGAAAATTACAGTTCATTAGGGTTTAGTTTATTCAGTTTTATTCTGATTAGAATTAGATTTGGTAAGATTAGATAAGGAGTTATTTTTATAGTCTAATTCTTACCATGCTTGGCCGATAATTAGAATAAAAGGAAGAGTAGGATTTGATTTTTGGTATTTTAGTTAGATATAGTTTTAGCTTCTTAAAGCTGCCATAAAATTTGTTTCTGATTTTGATTGTGATTAGGGTTTCCATTTGGCTGAAATTCTCCTCTATTTAAATGAGGATGGCCGAAACTTTTAACACAACTTTTATCAATTATATTCAGACTTTTGAGACATTCTCATTATCTTCAGTGTTGCTTAAACCTGCGGGCTATTTAAGTTTCAATATTCATTTATAGATGTACCCCGCGGGCTAGAGGTTTGTAGAGAAACCTTGTAAGTGTACCCTGCGGGCTAGATGCTTATAAGTCGAGTTGAGTGTACCCTGCGGGCTAAACGCTGTAATTCGTGCAACACAAGTGGGTTGGGCGAAATTCCCATTTGGTTAAAGATCCAATTTTCCGCAATCCTGAGTCTTCGCAAGGAGATTCATATCACATTTACCATCAGATTTCTTTCCCCTATACTCCTAAGAATAATGGACGTGCTGCGCACAAACACCGCCACATTGCTAAGATGGGCTTTTCTATGTTATATATATACCACTATCATGTCCCTCTCTCTTACTTGCCTCATGTTTTTGATGCAACCTCTTATGCCATAAATCGGCTGACCACTATGGTTCTTGGCAGACGATCACCAAATGAAGTTATTAATGGTCGGGTTCTCATATACATGAACTTCCACGTATTTGGTTGGCGTGTGTACCCTTATCTTCATCCATATGCAGCTTATAAACTCGCTCCTTGCTATTTTCCCTATAGTTTTATCGGTACAGCTCCCAGTAGAAGGGATATCATTGTTTGGATCCAATGTAAGGAAATATATATGTCACCAGACATGCTCGATTTGATGACACTTCCTTCCATTATGCCGTTTGTTCTACTTCAGTGTCTCCATTCTCTCTGGATGTTTCTGCTTTTTTGGATCCCGATAATGCATCAGCTGATATATCTGCTTCTTCAACGGTGGCATCTCCTCTTTCTCGGCTTGTCACTTCGATTGCCAGCCCTCCTCACTTATCGATGCTATTATCCTCACCGACTACGACACCATCATCTGTAAGCTCTGCTAATTCAGACCATCCAATGATCACTCAGACACATCCGACTCCGCCTATCTCGCCATCGACTAGCTTACTAGTTTGCCGACAATCTCACCAGCCCCTTCGCCCGCCATTTAGCCAGTCGCAACTGGTCCCTCAGTCTCTCCAACTTAGTCTCAAACTCATCAGATGGCTACTCGATCAGCTATTAGGGATATTTAGCGCATAGATTATTTCTGATATCATTGCTCAGGGTCTTAATTCTGTCTTACTTGCTCAGTTTGAGCCCACAAATTATAGCACTGCCATTTAGGATCCATTTTGTGGTTCTGCTTTGGATGATGACATAGCAGCTCTCCATGGACACCACTGGGATTTGGTTCCACGCCCATCGGATGTCAACATTGTTGGCTCCAAATGGGTTTATCAACTGAAATATCGTCCAAATGGCACTGTTAAGTGTCATAAGACAAGGCTTGTGGCGAAGGGTTTTTCACAGATTCCGAGATTTGACTTTAATAACACTTTCAGTCCAGTGGTGAAAGCCTCAATGGTTCGTATTATTATGGCTATTGCTATAATCCCTCCTGGCCTATTTATCAGCTAGATGTAAAGAACGACTTCTTCAATGGTGTCCTCGTTGCTCCAATCTATATGTCGTAGCATGTAGGGTACTAGGACCCGCTTCATTGAGTTTATGTCTATTGCTTGTGTAAAGCCATTTATGGTATTAAGCAAGCTCTGCGAGCCTGGTATCAGCAATTCAGCATCTATTTGATTCATCTCGGTTTTCTATGCAGTTCAACAGACACTTCCTTTTTGTTCTTTCTCAGGGTTCATCATTAACTTGTTAGTTTATGTCAATGACATCATCCTTACAAGTAATAACCCGACTCTTCTACGAAAATTCATTAATCGGACACATAAGGAGTTTGCAATCAAGGACCTAGGTACACTTATCCCACTTTGGGGTTGGAGGTTTTTCCCATTTCATCAGGTTTACTTCTTGGCCAAGCAAAGTATGCTCGAGAGATTCTCACTAGTTCATGTTTTTCTGATGTTGTTCCAGTTTCTACACCATTTGTGTCAGGTTCTCAGTTGTACAGTTCGACCATTCCACAGTTGGGAGATGTGATGTTGTATCGTTCTCTAGTTAGGGCACTCCAGTACCTGACCATCAGAGGTCCTGATTTCGCCTTCTAGGTCAACATTGTCATTCAGTTTCTTCAGGACCTTAGAGACTATTATTTTGCTGTTGTTATGAGGATTTTGTGATATGTTCGAGACACACTACATTTTGGTCTCACTTTTCAGTTTGCTAGTTCTCCTGAGGTGTTGGGGTATTCTGATACCGATTGGGCCCGTTGTATGGAGACTCGATGATCCACCTATGGATATGTTTTTTTTTCCTGCTGGGAACCTTGTTTCCTGGAGTGCCAAGAAACAACTGACAGTTTCTCGTTCCAGCACCGAGTCTGAGTATCATGCTCTTGCCAACACTACTTTGGAGATTGATTGGCTGACTTGTTTGCTTTTAGATCTTTAAGTTCCATTGTCTAGTTCTCTGTTGCTGTTATGTGACAACATTAGTGCTATCTTCCTGGCTCAGAATCTAGTTGCTCAAAAGCTAGCAAAGCACATCGACATCGACTATCACTTTGTTCGAGAGTTGATTGCTTCCTCCAACGGGCTGCTCATATTCCTATTTCTCTCCAAATTGCAGACATTTTCACCAAAGGGCTCTCTCGTCTGCTATTTGAGTTCTTCAAATTCAAGCTCAACGCCAGTGAGCATTCGACGCTTCACTTGAGGAGGGGTTAGAATAAGTCAAGTTGATGATTAGATTTAATTTTTTATAGATAGAGTTGTTGACTAGATTAGAGTTATACTAGTACTATTCTTCCTTTTGTACTCTATTTATTCGTTTTAGCAATACATTATTCATTACGAGAAAACATTCTTTCAATTGCTATAAAATCAATCAACTTGGATTACGATGACCTTCAAGACGTCAATGAGCCATCCACCTTCTATAAGCTCCAATGCATAGGAAGTTGTCGCCAAGGAACTCAGAAAACCCCTTTGGAGACAGTACCTTGATCTTCCTCTTCTCCGAGTAGTTCATGCGCCACTCTCTCCCCTAGCATCTCCGCACAACTAGGTTCTTCAGAGTTGGTAGGACTGGTACAATATCCCTCAGGATGTACTGAATCAAAAACAAAAAAACATTTGTTATAAATATATATATATATATGTATATGTATATATATATACAATTAATAAACAACAAATAATGACTTGAAAATCAATTTATTACATGCATTTAGAAAACTAGGGCGCCTTACCATAGTGGGGTTAGCCCTAAAGTTTTGTTGCTTCGTGGTGCAGTGAAAGTGGGGGTTATGTTCAGACATTGTATGCCAGTCAATCTCGAACACAAGAGGATTTTGGATGCTCCGTTGTGCGGAGAACTTTTTAAAATTAATAAATTATTAAATGTCCTTAATTTTAAATATATATATATATATATAAGTAAACACATAGAATAAATTTAGCTTATATAGATGTAAATATATGTGAAATTATTCGCTGATCTGGAAAAATAATCGACTGGAGGATCCTTTGCCTGCCATTACTCCTAAAACTATAAGAAAATCACTAGGGCATAAAAGCCTTGAAACTTGAAGAGTGCGACAGCGGTCATGCATCGCACGTACATATCAATAAAAAACAGTGGCATGACCGACATGTTTGCGCGATGTCGTTCTTTAGTCGTTTGGACAGAACATGGTGACCCATGGACAAACGAGTTCGCATTTGAAATTTTAAAGAAAGTTTAAACAAATGTGAGTGAGGTCGGTAACCTGTCGGTGTACCAATATTTAAACTGGCACAATTGCAACCTCCCATTTTTTTAAAAAAAATACAACCAAAATTATGAATGTACGATTTCGCACTACTATCGCATCGACTGAAGGTCAATCAATAGGTCACTGACGTCGCATTTAACCCTAGCAGCTACGGCCAAAATTGCAGAAAACCAGAAAAATGCATGCTTTGAAAACAAAAAATGGCACAAAATCATCCAAAAGCATACCAAAACATAGTATCTAAGAACACATATAAGGAAAGTTCATACTATAGAAAATCCATAAGAACTAGAAAACCAAAAACATACCAACCAACACATTCACACACCATAGATAGAAAAAATTCAAGGAAAAAATTCAAAAATGAAGGAGTTGGAAGAATTGAAAAAGAATACCTTTGACAAGAGAAAAGATGAGTGGTGAAAGACTGTTGGAATTCGAGGAAAACTTTAAAATAAATGTTCGAAATGATTCTAAGGTGGGCACCACATATATAGACATTTTGGAATGATGTCGTTTTGAACCGTTGTGAATTCTGCTTCGACACGTTTGACGTCGCACTCCCATCTTCTTAACTATTAACTGACCGAACTATGACTAACGTTGGCTTACCTGAATGTGGGCATAAGAATTTCAACCCAATAGCATAACAAATGCAGCCGCATTTTACCAAAACAAATATAATTGACTTTCATAATAGTTAATAGTATATTAGAAATTGAAAATTGAAATTTAAAAATGTCCATGAACTTAATTAATGTCGTTGTTAGATCGAAATTGATTTTGGTGCAACCGGTGAACTTTTTACCTTTTGCATTTAGGTACCTCTAAGAAAGTGGGACAAGTAGAAATGCAAAATTGGAGATACCCTTATGTAATTAACATTTTCACGACCATGTTGTTTCAATTTGGGTATCAACGGGTCAAGGGAAGGGCCCGGAATTTTCGCATGGAGTATTTGACGAAACATTTTGGACATTACACTATGGCTCAAACTTCCTTGAATGTTACCTACACTTCAAAACTTTGCAGCCGAACACAAGGACAAATGTTTGACATGGAGAATATGCATAGTGTCTAAGAGGGACGTGAACTGAGGTAGTGTGTGATCATTTTTATTAGTATTCCATTAATATCATTACGATGAGCATTATGATAACGATGAGCATTACTTCATTATGACACTTTTATGAAGTATGATAATTGTCTTACATGTTATAATTTATACAGTGTTTGTGTTATCAAAATTATGCAACGATTGTCTTAAATTAGGGCTAATTGTGGACAATAATTACATTTTCGTAAGAACACACAATCCATTGGGTCTGGCGATATGTTACCAAATAATGATCGACATTGCACATGTCTAGGAAATGCTTGAAATAACTATGAATGTCCGACGTTCTTCTACATATTGGTATGCAACGTCACACTAAAGCAGATGAGTTATGTTTTTTCGGTTAAGGTTAATGTCGTTTACGTATGACTATATTATGTGCATTTCAGTTGGGGGCTACCCATTACAAACATAAACTTTGTTTCCTGTGCATTGGTTGTAATAGGACAAATAGAGTTATCGATGAACTTTCATCATATACATGGATGGACTTGTGATTTCACTAGTCGCCCTGATAGTGTTAATACCGCACAGCATAGACAATGGAGGTTCAATAGAAATAATATTTAAATTTCATATCAACCTTATGTATTTTAGTAGTTTGTATCATATATTTGTAATATATGTGATTGTTGTGTAGGTTCTATCATGTGATTCCATTCTGCATTAATTGATCAACGATTAATTTTTTATGATGTTTAACCATTTCATGAGTTGTTGAATATTAGATAACATGTAACATCTAGCGACGAATGATTGTTTCTGTTATCAAATATTAAACATTATAATATTTTACGAGAATCAACGTCTCTCTGATGAAAAAGCGACGTTGCACACTCCGGTACAACGATGACACATTACCTAAATCGACCAAAATGACATTAATACAATATGTGCGACATCAACCTCTTAAAACAATGTTGTACTGGTCATTGTTCCAAACCAGCATGCACACGACATGACTACCCCCACAGTGTGTGGCGTCGGTTACAAGGGTCTGCGACGTTGCTTTCATTGAGACCAGCTTTGGCCTGAACAAAGTCGCAGCAATGGTCTCCCATTTTCAGCCTTTTTTCCATGACCGACGTCGATCACAATACCTGTTGATATCGGTCCAAAAATTGAGGCAAATGTACTTTTTATACCGAGAAAAAAAGTACTTTTTACCTCGGTAATGAACTGAGTTAAAAAGTGTACTTCTTAATACGCCAATATTTACCTCAATTTTTTGGAATTAAAAACCGTGGTAAAATGTCCTGTAAAACCAAGGTAAAAGGTTCTATTTCTTGTAGTGATTCCAGCAATAAAAGTTGATGAGAAATTAAATCACGGCATTCAAGACTTAATCACATAGTGATCACTTCCTTATACCCATGAGGAGCCCACTTACTAAAATATATTCTAACACAGTAGTGTTATTTGTTTCCAATAATAACTTATTAATAGTCTAACATACAGGGGCAAAATAGGGAATTTTATATGGGGGCCAATGTTATATAAAATAAATTTTGATCGACCATTCAAATAAAAAATTGTAGTAGATTATTTCATTTAAAAGATAAAAAATTCAAATACTAATTAAAAACAAACTAGTGCTAAAGAGTACAAAATTGATACTTTTGAAATGGATGACTTTCTTATTTTATTTTTATGTTTCTTTAAATCATGTCACATATATTTATACTAGGTATTAAAAAAATAAATCTTAATTGAAATAAAATTATTTATAGTATTTAATGAAACCATGTATGGCAGGTAAAAATTTCTATTCAAACCTGCGTACTGCGGATACATATTCCTGTCAAAACCTGCATAATGCGTATTGCTGATAAATATTTAAAGATGAAAATTATTTCTACTAAAACTTTTTCTAAGTATAATTTGGTTAATTAAATATTAGACAATGTCTTACTAAAAAAAAGTCCGTCTCTTGAAAAACAGTCTTTCCATAAGTCATAGAAATACCAAGGTTTAAGTGTAAATTAGAAGAAATGAAAATAAAATTTTCGGGTTGAATGAATCGGGTTATAAATTCTATAACTAGAACGTGTTGCATAATAAAATTTTAATATTGCAACTAAGACTTTTTACCTTTTATCATTCTAATTAAACTCCGTCTTTCCATAATCTTATGGAAAGACGGTCTTTCCCAAGACTTTGCCCAAAAATATATTAGACAACGTTTTGGGAAAGACATTCTTTCCATAGGCATATGGAAAAATGGGTTTAATTAGAATAATGTGAAGTTATTTGTTTCTGCCATAATTTTAAGTGAAAATTTTGAGTTTTGGTTAGAAACAATTACATATTTAGAGTAAAACATATAAATCTAAAAATTATATGTTTTACCCTAAATATGTAATATTTTTAACCAAAACTCAAATATTGTGGGTGTGTGACTTTACCCAAATAACTTATAACCCGGATTTGACCCAGATTTTAATTGCGTTAACCCGCAAATTTTCATCTTTTTGTGGTATAATTGCACTGGTATCCCTAGTCTATCCACACCTTATGGAAATACCATTTTTCAAGAGACGGACACTAAATATTAAGTTAAACTAAGATAAAAGGGAATTATATTTCTTGTTGTACTCTACAATTAAAACCAAATAAACCTAACATTTTAAACTACTTTCTTCTTAAATGTTAAGTTGGTTTCCTGTTATACAACATAAACTTTAGACATGGATTTTTGTACAACTCTAACCCTAAATTTCTCCAGGGACCTATCCCCACTTATCCTAGGGACCTTTCCCCAATTTTTATCCGGAGACCTTTTCCCAATATTCTTCTCCTTCTTGCTGCTATATGCAAAAAATATTTTAAAACCCAAGCATATAGGTTACACGCAAGTGATTATTTCAAGGTATTTAAATTCTTTTCATTGTACGTATATCATACAGTCTAATTCAGCTACGTAAGCTTTCAAATTTCTATATGTAGAGGCTTGCATGTACATATCAAAGGGAGAAGAAGAATATCGAACCATGTCCCGATCACACTTGAAAAATCACAAACATTGATGTAAGTCATTCAATCCATGAGTTTCAATCTAACTTTGATTATTGAATACAATGACAAATGGTCTCTTTTTTTTGCAGTAATGATGTCAAAACAGTTTGTGGGAATACAGGTACCATTTCATGTATTCATGGAAGAAGTGGTGCTCAAAACAAATTCCACCAATATCCTTGAGGTACGTGGCTAATGTACCAAATTAACGAACCTTCATTTTTATTTTATTTTTTTATTTTACATATTCAATAAATGGACATGATGTTCATGTTAAAATTGCAAGTGTTTCCGATGGGACAAGGAGCATAGCATGCCTATGAAATTCAACGTGTCGATGAGAGATGGTGCGAGACTTGGTAGAGGTATATTCAAAAGAAACAAAGACTTACATGGACCTCCTAGATTAAATAAGGAAAAAAAATAGTTGGATGTTGTTAGTGCGTTGCATTTTTTTTGAAGATTAACAGTGGTGTGATGACAATATTCTTATCATTTCTTCTTTCAATTATTTTTGTTTGAGATTTTGATTTTCTTTCATTTAATACATCTTAGTTCAAACCTACAAATATATTAGTTGTTTTACGTTTCTTCACTAAAATATCCCCAGAATCGATTTGGGATGGGCATGCATATCGAACTTGAGCATTGCAAATGAAATTAAATACGAACACTGGTATAATCAATATACAATCGGTGTCGGAAAACAAAAGCACCGGTTGTATCTTTCATACGGTGCTAAGAAATAATAGGCACCAGGTCCGTAACAAGTAACCAGTACTCTAAAATACTATTGTTGCCTAAGAATGAGCACCGGTACTAATTAATATACCGTTGCTACAAACTGATTAGCACGACACCGAACGCTCATTACAATCACAACACTAGTAAGGGTATTTTATGGTTCTCGATGTAGATAGTAAGGTACCCAATGATATGCACTGGTATCTTATATCGGTGCTACATTTACTTAAGCACCGATATTGATTACTGGTGTTGGAAATCTGCATTCCACCACTGCTATACTTAGACACCGGTATTTAAAAAGATCGAAATACCGGTGTATATGTGGCGAAATATCAGTGTCTATATACCTATCCCGCAGTAGTGTATGCATTTATGTTTACTTTAATTATTAAAACCTACTATTGTGTATGTGAATGAGAGGAAGTATTAATCAATTATTATAATTTAAATATTTTAACTAAATGGAAAAAAGGATCTAGAAAAGTAAAAAAGTTGAGAAAACATTATGCATGTATTGCAATCTTAAGCACTGAAATACGACGTGTTAGAAGACTACTGTTACATAGAGAAGGACCAAAACCAATGAAAGTGGTGAAATTACACAACTAAACCAAAAGTTAATCTCAAAAAGCAACTAAACTGTTAAATGTTAGAACTATATATCAACAAATTAAATTTTATTTCAATTATAAAAAAAACAGTAGTACAAATTATCCCATATTGGAACCCGCGAGTTCCTCTTTAACTCTAATGAAAATTTGATTCACTTCAGCTGCTATTTCATCAGCAGAACTAAAAGTGCAGTCATCTTCAACCTACAAAAATCACCAAATAAACAAATAAATATATAGACAAGTAACCAAACGTGTCCTTAAAGAGTACGTACGACAGAAGATGAAAAGAAATGCAATAGCCACTTTATATTAATTCCAACATTTTACCTTTAATAGCACTATCCATTAAATTGCGACAGCCAAATTATTGGAATTGGTTTTCTTGTTCAAGTTATACATGCTTTCAATTCTTTATGGAATGAGAGAATTTCATAAAGTTTCTGATGTAATATTTTAAAGGGTGGGTCTCCTGACAGACGCAATGTCCACTTATTTTTTACCTTATACACTGAATTTGTTAAACTACATACTAAATTTTAAAATTTTGAAAATATCTTTTTATATTATATATTTTTATATTTTCACATTCAAATATGTATTATTAATTGTTTTAACTTTTACAATACAATATTTAAATTTTATATAAAAATACAATATTTAAGGTAAAAACAACTAAGTACTGTTCATAAATTTATGAAAATGCCGTCTTTCCTAATACTTTCTCTATTTTGAAAAATGAAGTTTGATCATTTGATATGGACTGACCTTGAGACTCAGGGAATAGAGGACAATTTGATCAGCAGTGGTAACATTGAGATGTAGAATAGTAAGCCTCATGACCTGCAGCCCAGAAACCAGTTTGATCAACTGCTTCGGCCTCTTTTTAGATCTCGCCTTAAGGTCCGCGTAGCTGCTCTCCACCATCCTCACTTCAATATCCGCCACCACGGCCGCCGTAGCACCCTTTGACGGGTGTATATCTGAGAGGCAACTCTTGCCCGGAATAGTGGAGTACTGTGGATAGTTCAAGGAGTCAGAAAATGGTGAAGAGGAAGATGATCCTGCACACTCAATCAGGTGCTTTTGCCCGTCGACAAATTGCAGCTGTTGCTCCAGTTCTTTGACATAGTTGATCGCTCCTCCAACTATTGATGCTTGATCACCCTAGTTTAAAAAAAAAAATTGATCGCATTTTTTAGTCCGTTGAAACTGTTTCAATGAGTTTGACTTCATAACTTTACGTGTTTTAATTTATGGTGAATGAAATTGAATTAAGAAAAAAAATAAAGTATAATGAATGCAGGAATGAAATTGATTTTTTTTTGTCAAAAGTATATCGAGTCCATAAAAACGACTAAGGAAATTGTGTCAAATTCATGCAATCCGAGAAAATATAAGATGGTGGACCAACTTTGCACTTAGTCTCATCTTTGCATTAATTTGATGTTCAGGAATGGAATTGGCACAACTCATAAGTTTCAATTCTGTTTCTACTTCATAAGTTTCAAACGAACCGACACCAACACCAATTGGTACTACCAAATTATAATCAACTCAAAAAAAAAAATTAACGAGGAGAAAGTAACAGACCTTTTGGGCGTAGCCGCTAGGCATTAGGCCGCGGAGAACAGAGAGATACTCGTTCATTTGTTTTCTGCGATTTCTCTCCACGGATATATGAGCCATTCTCTGCCGTTCGATCTCCTCCACGTTCTTTCTAGGCCTCGACCGACGCCGCTTGGACCGAAAACAGGCATCACCGCCGGCGGCGGCGGTAATTTGGACATTACAAATTTGTTGAAGATCTGCTGAGGAAGATGCGTTCGGACTAGTACTCCACTGGTGGGATGACGGGCAGGAGTTGGAGTTCTCTTCGAGAATGCTGTCGAATGTTGTGGCTAGATCGCCGAAATCGCAGCCGTCCGGCCAGTAGGCGGCGCCGCCGCCGTATGAAGTGTATGGTCCTTTGTTGTTATCACAGAATATTTGTTGCTGATAGACCACATGTTCTAGAGCCATTTTTGTAATTCTAAATGAATTGCTTGTGTGTGTGATAGCGATGAGGAGTGGAAGGCATCCAATGCACTGGGTTTTTTTATAGGCATGAGAAACACTGCCAACCTGTCACGCTCGAAAATAATGCATGTAGTCACTCTAATAGGGTCCAAAAATCTAATGTAAATTTCCCCGACTTTTGAGGCGGCAAAATCAGATTCATGTGCCCCTCTTATGTTCAAGAATGGTACTTTTGGAATATTTTTTTTTTTTTGTAAAATTTCATAAATTATTATAACAGTGTTGCTCACTATAATTGCAAATTACACGTTATCACCTTATAAGACTGTGTAACAGTTAGTGCTGTCAATCTCTGACACGAACCGAAAACCCGACACGGACCGACACGACCGAACTCAACTCGAAATCCAAATCTGACCCGAGAAATATTGACCCGAACCCGCACCCGACACGACCGAATTCAACCTGAAACCCGAATCTGACCCGAGAAATATCAACACGAACCCACACCCGACACGACCGAATTCAACTCGAAACCCAAATTTGACCCGAGAAATATTGACCCGAACCCGCACCCGACACGATCGAAGTCAACTTGAAACCCAAATATGACCCGAGATATATCGACCGAACCTGCACCCGACACGACCGAAGTCAACCTGAAACTCGAATCTGACCCGAGATTTGGGCACGTATTGGTGAACGGAAGGGCTTCGAAAGTCAACAATGATTTCTTGTACACATTTTTGGAAAATTACATTGTGGCCCAAAATTGTGTTTCCCCAATATCTATTACTCCAAAATACATGATTTTTGTTATTCTTACCTACATATAAAAATATTAAATATTATTTAAATAATACCCGAAAAGAACCTGATTCAATCCAACCCAACCCAATCTAACCCGAGCAAAAAAATTACACGACAATAACCCGACACGACAATAAATTGACCCGACCCCGAAGAAAACAACAGACTCGTTTTAAATTGACCCAACAGCAACCCGACCCGACCGAACCCGACACGAGAAAAAAAAATCCAACACGTATCAACGCGACACGACAGTAACCCAACACGACCCAAAAACTAAAAATTGACACGTTTTTTACCCGACCTGTTTTAACCCGAACCGTTTCTAACTCGACACGAACTAACACGATTACCCGAATTGACACCACTAGTTGCTACTGATCGATAAAATCTAATAGACCCACCACAAAGCCAAACAGCTGGAGCAGCATGGTATCCAACACCGTCCAACCGATCCAAAATACGAATTATTTCGGACCAGTTCCAATCATAAATATCAACTAATCGGTCTGGTTCTCGATTCAAAATTTCTCAAAATTTCTATTTCAGTCCTAACTAGTTCCGGTCCAGCCCTGAACCGATGAACAGACCCACATGTATGATTCAATTAATGCAGGTTCGGTAACTTCTAGTTGCAAACTCGTCTCTTCAAGATGAATGCCGAGCATATTTGTATGGTACGCGAGGTAAACATAGGGGAATTCTGAGATGCATCCTTAGGAAAGGCATAAGATGGCCTCTACAAACCAAAGGACAGTATCGGCATGGATCATAAAGGTTTCCCAAACCGATTGCCAAATGTTGCAGGTTATCCATGTTTCACACCTAATGTCATTCAAAACAATAAAAAGCCTTCAACTTTAATTTTTCGTACAGCTAAATGCAAAGCCAATGAGCAACGCAAACAACATAGACTGGAGGCCTATCTACTCGCAACCAGAACGTCAGTAGCAAATAAAACTCGTCTCGGATTCCAGAAAATGATCTTTCGTTATTTCAGCACAGAATCAGTAAAAGCAGGCACAGAGCCTATCCATTTCAGAGAGAGAGAAATAGAATCCATCCATAGAGACTTAATAGGTCCATTTCAGAGAATGAGCTAAACTCATCAAACACAGAAGTCCCACAAAATAAATGCAGCAGACTATACCAAAATCCAATCCCTTCTTAGTATACACTATTACGGTGCATATATTTGTTAGGATAAAACAAGGGAAACATCTATTTCAGCGAATCTCAAACATACACAGGCTGAAAATGGAGATCTGAACCCACCTTTCCTAAAAAATGAGTGCTATTTCTAAAAAACTGTGCAGCAATGAGGAGACCATCTCAAAAAAAATGGACCCTCTAGCACTAATTCCATCATCGAAGATATTAGCGAAATAATTACTTCATGAGTAGTCTAATTAATGTCTAAGATGAGAGGAGATGCAAACATGAGGGAGAATGGAAGATGCCAAGGGTTGTAAAGAGCTAAAAAAATACAGATTGTCACATAGCCAAGGAGGAAGGTTCAAAGGCATCTTTGATCCTAGCAAATAAAACAGCATAACATACAATAAAAATCCAAGGAATGCAAAAGGCAACATCAAATGACCAAAACAAAAGACTGATGAATTACTCAGAGAACAAAATTTCACTAGCACGGTACATAATGAAGTAGCCAATAACATTCTCACAATTTACCTATAACAAGTTTGATGTGAATATACACATTTAGGAACACAGTAATGTGCAGATAAGATGGAAATAACAAAATAAATCCCATTAGAATGGGCAAAAAAAATTTGATGACTCATGCATACCAGCTTCTAATTGAGAGCTTCAGAGTCTATGCAACTGAAGGGGTAGGGTTCGGTACCAGCTCATATCTACCTCCATTGCCATCATCTTCATCGTCTTCAATAGCATCATCTTCTCTGCTCTGGTTAACATTGCTTCCACCACATAAAATTAATGATTGCTTCTGCTGCTCCTGCTGACCCATCATCTGCATTAAGATATCTTCAGGTTTAAGATTACTACCAGACCAGTCCTGATTCGGTGCATCAATTTTTCCAGACTTCCTTTCATACAGAGACTCCAACAAACTGAAATAAGGACATGTCTTAGAACTTTCTGGCCTCTTTTTGTTGCTTTCCTTCACTCTCTTGTAGTACTTGTTAATGTTCTCCCATTTCTCTTTACATCTCTTGGCATTTCTATCGTAACCAAGCTTCTTCATAGCAGATGAGATTTCTTCCCATAGGGGTCCTTTAAGACCATTATCTTGGAACTGCATCCCCAAATTTGTTCTAAGCCTGATCAAGTCTTCAATTTCTGCTTTAGGCCATCTTGAACTGGACGCTTGATAGATATTTTCACTATAACCATTACCTTGTTTTTCAACCTCTCTATTAGATAGATCCACTTGTCTCCCAACATTGTTCTTAGTCACTTGATCCCCAAAATTTGTAGACAAAGGAAATGGACTTAGAGGCTGCTGCTTGTCCATATGCTTATCAGACATAGGAGTAAAAGGCTCTGGAAACTGAAACTGCACGGAGGATTGTTCCGAGATCTTTCGCAAGAATTCCATCACAGTCGCGTCCCTCGCAGCAGCCATTGTTCTTTCTTGAGCTAAATATTCTTGTTCTTTCTTAAATCTATCCAACTGTTGCAACCTCCATGCTTCTTCCCTCTCCATCCTATCCTTCTCACATTTCTCCAATGCCTCTAGGAGTTGCATCTGTAAAGTCTCTTGCTTTTCCATTACTTGTCTCATCAATATCTCAAAATAATCAGATAATTTCCTCTTTCTCTTAGAACTACCCTCTGACCCTCCTTCAGAGTAAGAAGTTGACGAAGTAGATGGACTAAGAAATTCCATAGTCGGCGGCAGGTTCTGGTTTGGACGAGACATACGATCAATACTTCCTCCGCCAGTCGGCTTATAGCTTATCGGTGCTGCTGCAATAGCTCCATCCAGCGCGTACGGGTTTTGGGCTTGATTCTGGATGGGAGGAGGCAGCTGAAATGAGGGCTGGCTATCAAACTTCTCCAGCTGCTCAGTAAAACGATAACTCTTTCCATTCTGCCCGCCAGATCGACAATGTTTAGTCCGTTTATGGTATTTGAAAATGTTCTCAAACTTCTCTTTACATTTCCTCGCACTCCGTTGAAACCCAAGCTCACCTAATTTCCTGACCCCCAAAAATCAACAAATCCAATTAGATACCCTCAAATTACTCGTTATCAAATCATTATTTAACAAAAATAAAAATAAAATAGTAAGACCAAATACATTCAAAGAGGCATTTCGAACAATCACCACAACCCAAAAAGAATCCACCTTTAGAGCTCTAGCAAACATGAATCACACTCCAATAAACTAAGCACATCAAACAAGCACTAAATATTAAACCAAGAACTGGGATTGCTGAATCATAGTTATATGAACTAAGCACATCGAATTAGCACAAAATCTTCAAACACAAGAACTGGGATTCCGAATTGCATCACCCTTCAATAAACTAAGCACATCAAATCAGCACAAAATGTAAAACCAGGAACTGGATTCAACTAAAAACACACCTGGAAACATCATTCCACAGAGGGGCTTTTATAGCAGCGTCACGAAACGCAACGTCCATATCTGCTCTTATCTTCAGCAAGGCCAAAGTCTCCTCTCGCGGCCACCTATATCCTCCTTCACCCCTGCTTCTCTCCTCCTCGCCGGCACCATTTTCCACCGCAGCCACCATCTCCTCCACCGTCATAGAGCCCCCGCCGCCACCACTTCCGCTCCCATCCGCACTTCCGCCGCCTCTGCCGCCGCCGCCGGAGCTGTCAAACATGGTTCAGTAGGCTCTATTATTCTGTTTTGGAGAGGAGAAAAGAAAAGAGATAATGACTCAAGTGGCAAGGCTCACGTCTGGGGCCACGGTAGATAGATTGAATGAGATGGCAAGGGTTGATTGGGTGGGTGGTAAAATTTATAAAGTCACGCATTTTTTACTTTTGACTTTCACTCAAAAAGCAATCAATTTTTTGACGGCTACACCTAGGCAAGTTGGATTGGAGGACACTGGAGTCCATCAAATTCAATCTAGGGTTTTCAAACGTCACGCAAGTGGTTTGAGCATAGTAGGCAATTTAGGCACAATAAAATGAGTACAATACCCCTAATTTAAAAATGCTTTTTAAAAAATATAGGAAATGATAATTTCATCCTCTTCTCTCACAAAATCTCACCCGCCGACCAACATCCTTCTCTATTCACCCGTTAGTCCTCTTCACCACTATCTCCCTCTCTTCGATCACCACTACCTTCGGAGCACGTGTTCTTCCTCGCCGATGGCACGGTCGAATTTCAGAGGACGTGTTATTCCCCGTTGCTCCAAATCGGGATGACCTCTACTCCTCCGTCACCACTCGCTGGAGGTGGAGGACCATTAGCGGAGGACCGTGGGTAGAGTTTTGGTGGTGATTTTACCAAGGCCGAAAAACCCAAAATTCTGTAAGAATTGGGCATCTCTGTAGTTTGAAGAAGCTGCATCTGGATTTCTCCAATTAGCGATGAGCAGTGCTTGTTGAAGGGGTTTCGAGGGCAGGTCCGTTTTGTTTTGAAGCATACTGATAATGCATGTCTCCATCTTTATTGAGTGTTGGCCAAAAAAAATTCTACACCAGGATGCCACAACTCCGTAGTTCTCATTTTGTGAACCTTTTGGAGGTTGTTGTTGGATTTCTCCAATAAACCCAGCGGGATAGTATCTAAATCTAACCGGAGTCGCTAGAGCACCAACAGAACACCTGAAAAACATAAAATCAGCTAAAGAGTTAACCTAAAGAGTTAAAAATGACAGATTTGTTTTTCACTTTTAGGCGAAATAACACATTTCGTTCCTCTTTTTGTAATTTGTTCTCAATATGTTTTCACATTATTACGAACTGTTCTGATTCTCACATACCATTAGCCGGTTTAAGTCAATCCATATTGAGTCGGTCTTTCTAATGATGATAGTGTTGCCATTGGGAAAAATGAAACATGAAAATACGATAAAAGAAATAGTGAGTAAATTTGGATTGGTGGTATTCGGAATTTGGTAGATTAGGCAGTGAAGAAAGAGTTGGAAAAAAGATAAATTAAAAATTAATTAATTTAACCTGAAAAGTGGTTAAATTATAATTTTTTTAAATCACAGTATACTGTTGACGGGTCCGTTAACTTAATTTCAATGTGTTATGTCTGACAAAGGAATCAATTGAAAATATTTTATAATAATTTGGGAACCTCTTATGAATATTGTGCAAAAAGAGGAACGAAACATGTAATTTCGCCTAAAAGTGGACACCTAAACTATCATTTTCTCAAAATGAAAAATGAAAACATATTGAGACAAAGTTTTGTACATTATGAAACAATATAATTATTGTTAATTAAATTAATATTTTTATTACTTCCGTCCCAACAAAAATGCCATATTTTGACTTTTGAAAGGCAAATGGAGCTAATTTCGACCATTAAATTCTATTGTGTTATATACAAAACTATTATTATGTTATATGTAGTTGGATTCATCCTAAAATATATTTTTAAATTATTATTTATTCAAAAAAATTACACACATAATTAAAGATATTAATAATTGAAAATTGATTAGTTGACTTTCAAAAGTCAAAATATGTCATTTTTATTGGGACAGAGGTCGTGCAAATTTTATAGGTAGATGGAGTCGTGAATAAATTTATATAAAATTTGGTGTATGAGATTGAATTTGTGCGCAAATACTACATTTTGAGGTATGAGCATAAATAATTGGGAAAATTAATGATTTTGGTTCATAAGAATCTTGCGGGTCAAGAATTTGGGTTGGAAAAATTTATAGGTTAATTTTGTCCTCCATTTCCTCACAATGTCGCATTTTTACTACCAGATTTGAGGCTTCACTTCCAATACTTCCTCCGTTTCTTTTGGTTTGTCATCATTGGGTTAAGTGCTTGGATTTAGGTGAATGAACAAGTGATGAAATTTTTTTTCTAAAATAAAAAGTAGAATGAATGGATGAAATTAAAATAATCTGGCCAAAAAATAAAAGTGTGTCAAACCCAAATAAACGGAGGAAGTACTTAATGTTTCATTAATACTTGTGATATTTTTTCATAATTTTTTGGTCACTAAAATTATGCATTTTAAAGTTAAATTTTAATATTTTAAGGTAAATCTATTTACATGTTAAATTTTTTAACACCTTATAAATTTTGACACTGGTTGATGATATTCTACTATCTTAGTTTTTAACTTATAATTTATACTTTCATTTTGCTAGACATGTTACTTTTTCATCGTATCGTTTTAAAAATTAATATTGATGTTTTTTTGAATATTTGATTTTTATTTAATGTGTTCTTGATAAAATGGTTCATTAGTTTTAATACTGGTATTTTATTTTGTCTCATATTAGTTTTCTATTTTATTGTACACTTTGATGTTTTAAAATTCATGTGTATTTTTATTTATACTATTTTATTAAAATTTGATGTGTTTTCATTGTTTTTATCAGATTCTCAACCATTTTTATTGAATGTTTATTTTAGTATTTTATTTGATGTTTAACAATTTAATTAGATGTGCATTTTATATATTTTTTTATTTTTTTGAGTAGGTTGAGGTTTATATTTAAGGGCTCCCCATGCCCAAAATATAAATAAATTATACACTGTACATGTAGTACTAAAATTTTCTTGCGGTGAAGGACAAAAACTAAAGCTATTTTTAGAAAGAAGAGGGGATATCAAAAAGATTATGATCTCCTCCAAAAGAACCGTCCATGTGATTCCACTTCCCAAATCTCCACCCCACGTGTTAATTTAGGAAGTGGCTAGACATGGAAAGACTAAGTTTTCATGACTCAGCGGCATGGTTTTTTCTCCGGGCAAACTTGCAAGCAAATGTATGTTGATGGTGCGGGTTGTCTCAAAACTCTAGTTTTGAAGCACTTCTTCTGGAAGCCCGGGAAGAGAAGAATTGTTTGAGTCCATGCTGAGTTGTCAGCATGTGAAGCCTTCAAAGTTGAAAGATACTGAGTGTATAGTCCATTCCTTTGCCCTCACTTAAGTCTGATCAGGAAAATTGCATCCACGGATTCTGCAAAAAGCAAGAAGAGAGAGAGCAGTATCACAGTAGCACGATTGCTTGTAAAAAATAATTTAAGGGGGATTAAGTATCTCAGGTCTCAAAGTTGGGACTTGCATTTCATCCATTAAAATAAGAACCCTAGTTCTAGAATCCATATTCCCCCATTCAACTCTGTGTGTTTGTTGATTTATAATCCATTTTTCACCTGATTTGGCTATGGAATCTGCTACCAGATTGCTCTGTCTGTGTGTATGGACTACTGAGATTCCCCTTAGCATGTCCCTTATTATTCTACATAAGTTGAAAAGCTCAAAACGTGCTTTTAGTGGGGATTGAATATAACCTACAACATTCTTGCAATCAGTTTCTACTGAAACTAGATTTAGGTTTTCTTTCCTGGAGAGTGTAATAGCTGATTGAATGCTTATGAGCTCTGCCTCCAGAGCTGAGGCAGGCTTTTTTTGCTCATAAAAAGCATCAATCATCTTACCCTTATCATTCCTGAATATAACTCCATGAGAAGACATTTTACCCCATTTTAATTATGCATCAACATTGCATTTTAGACTAGTTATAGGAGGTTTCCATTTACAAATAATAAATTTATGTTTTGGATGAATATGCAGAGGGGGGATCAGACCACTATAGTTCTAGAAAACATCACTTTGGAGAGAGTTGTATCCAAGGGAAATGCCGAAAAGGTGAAAGTGATGTTTTTGACAGCAGAGATTATGAGATTAGGTGAGTGGACTGTATTGTCATATATAAAAGCATTTTTAGCCTTCCATAATTCCTAGAAAGTAGACAGACCTAGAATTAAAATTATGGAACTGTGAATTCTAGACATGGCAGGGTTGTTCACATAGAAACACAACCTATCCCATATATTTTTGAAAGGCAGTGGGTTGATTGCCATGATAGAGTGTATCTGACTCCAAATCTCCAAAGAAAAGGGGCATGCATTGTAGAAATGGTCCAGAGAGTCAGATGCATTACACTTCCAACATTTAGAGGGGATATTGATACCTAATCTAGATAGAATGTCATCAAAGGGGAGGAGGTTGTTCATAACTCTTCATATAAAAAAGGAGATCTTACCTGGTACTTGTCTTTTCCAAATCCTTTTCAAAGATTGTCTTGAATTTCTGGAATCTCTGAGTTTGTTGTAACATGCTTTGACTGAGAAGTTTCCATCCTTTGCAGCTGTCCACACAAATCTATCCCTATAGCTTTGGTTCAAGGTAATGTCGTGCAGAAGAGAAACAGTACTAGTAGCCAAATGGGGCTCCAAGATTGGGATTATATGGTCTTTGTTCTCCAAGACCCTAGCAAGTGTATAGTCAGGAAAGGGAATTGAAAGAATAGGCCATTTGTAGTACAGTGCCACCTCCCCTGACAAGTTGCCATTCCAAAACTACAGTCACCATTACCAGGTATAATTTTGGAGTTGGCATTACACAATTCAGTAACTGAGCAGACTCTCTTCCATAAAGGGCAGGATCTTGAAGAATCAGGAAGAGACCATACAAAATTAGACCATATAGTTTCATTTAGTTGCATTTTCCACCATAGTTTACAAGAGAAGAACCTTATGAAACAGTGGATATCTCTAATTCCTAATCCATTTTCAGATGTTGGATAAGAAGTTTTAGACCAAGCTCTCCACACTATTTTATTCCCAGTTTCAGTGTTACCCCAAAGGAAATGAGCCATCTTGCTCTCAAGCTTGGTGATTATCCTTTTGGGAGGCTGGGTTGTAGAAAAAATATGGACAGGAAGTGATAAAAGACAGGATTTGATAAGAGTCAACTTACCAGCCTGTGATAACCACCTGTTTTTCCAATTGTTTAATTTTGCATCAAAAGCCTCTAACAGATCAGAGAAGAGAGATGACTTCACCCTTCCTATGAAAATAGGAACACCTAAGTATTTGAAAGGGATTTGTCCCTTTTTCATACCCAAGATAGATTTTACCTTTCTATGATGTGCAATTGTAGCCCTATTTCTCAGATAGTACTCACTTTTGTGGTAGTTTATTAGCTGGCCTGAAACTACCTGATAGGAATCTAGGAAATTCCTAATTCCTCTAAGGTTTTTCTTCCCCCCTCAGAAAAATAACAGTGTCCTCAGCATACATCAAGTGTGTTACTTTCAGGGAATTAGTTGTGGAAAAGAAGTACTGTAGAAAACCATTAGAGATGTAAGATTTGATAGATCTAGAGAAAGCCTCAGTGAGTATGTTATAAAGAAAAAGAGAGAGGGGATCTCCGTGTTTGATTCCCCTTGAGGCTTTGAAAAAGCCTTAAGGACACCATTAAACAGAACTGAAAAAGTAGCAGATGCAATATTAGATAAGATGAGCTTAATCAATCTTCCAGAGAAGCCAAATTTAAGTAGCACAGAGTTGAGGAAGCCCCAGGTTACCATATCAAAAACCTTATGCATATCCAGTTTTAAGATAAGATTCTGATTCTGATAGTTAGTGTTTAATAATCTCACCATTTGCTGCATCTGTATGATGTCATCTGCAATGTCCCTGTTCTGCACAAAGGCAGATTGTTCCTTTGAGATAATATCATTCATATGTGACCTGATTCTCTCCATTAAGAGTTTAGGGTAGATTTTGTTAATGAAATTTGAGAGGCTGATAGGTCTATATTCTACAAAGGATCCAAGTGTTTGTTTTTTAGGGATCAGTGTTATCCAAGTAGCTGAAATGGCCTGAGGTATGTGTGAACCTCTTAGTAACTGATTAACAGCCTCTAAAAGATCACCTTTGATGATATCCCAAGCAAAAGTGTAAAATTTTGCTGGGAAACCATCAGGACCAGGAGAACTCTCTTGATTAGACTGGAAAACTACCACCCTAATCTCCTCCAAGGTAGCATGCTGCAGGAAGTTTCTATTGGAACCATGGGAGATTAGCTTTGGAATAGGTTGGAGAAAATAATCAAGGAAGTTAGCTGAGGGGTCCTGTTGAGTTTGAGTTAGCATATTAGTGTAGAATGAGACTCATTCCCTAGCTATGTCATATTGATTTGTTAATCACACACCATCATTAACCTTGATTTTTGTTATTAATGTTTTACAGTTTTTCTCCTTGTTTGCCATGTGGAAGAATTTGGTATTCTCATCACCC
>JAULKM010000006.1:16885817-16896782 GCA_032355605.1 Rubia tinctorum | reverse complement strand
CATGAGTATTGGGTGGGGATGGAAATGAACCTGCCTATTAGTTTAGTCAAGATGACTTGTTTTAACGGATGACTTGTTTTAACGGTCAATAAACATAAGAGACTAAATTGAACTACTACCTCTTAAGAATAAGATACTAAGATGAATATACCCCCAAACTAAGGTACCGACTCCACAATTTTCTCCATGTTCCGTTACCAGACAAAGGTTCCTATCACTTTTCTCCACAAGTATTTACGTTGTTGATGTGTTAGAAAAAGTGGGGAAATAAAATAAGCTTTTTTTTATATGTGGGGATTTGTTGTATATGGGGGTGTGGGACGAATTAGATCATGACACATGTTCAATAAATTAGTCATATTTTTAAAAATTAAATTAAAAATTAAAGAAATTCAAATAGTGGGTGAGCTATTAGCAACGTGGAAGGATTTGATTCGTCCCACATCCCCACATACAACAAATTCCCACATAAAAAAAATTTCTGGAAATAAAATAGCTGACTAAATTTCAGCCATAAATTTTAGACTAAATAAGAAAAGAGTTAAAATAAAAACCTTTAATTGGTATAGTTGAAAACAGAATATAGGGACTTGGACAGATGGAATATGGGATAAAAGAAATGTGCATGGACATGGCATCTAATGCATTAAAATCTACAATGTTGGGTTTTACTAGAAGACAAAAGAAAGACAGTTTATGTATTCATGCCTCTGTAACTACGCCCATGCCTCCATGCGCACATGTGGAGGAGTAGTCGGATCTCTGAAATTTATTTACTAGTATTTGTTTCTCCAAGGATGTACTTGTTGACCTTTTTAGTACCTGCTCTTTTAGTTCATTAACATTGACACACTTTGACCACCATTTTTTAGGTATGTTTGACCATCGATAACTTTAGTTTCATATAATAATGGTAAATAAAAATTTGATATTCAGATACTACATATTACAGAGAATCTAAATATATCGCATACGGTAGTTTTATTGTTTATATACTGTATAAAATTTATGATCAAACATGCCTTAAAAAAGGCAAAAAAAGTGTGTCAATGTTAGTGAACCAGGGGGAGTACTGGGTATTATTCTTTTGATAAATAATAGTGTTTTTGAACTCTTTCTCTTCCCAAATTGTCTATGGATTTACATAAATGTTTGCATGTAGTGTCATTTATATGCCAATCAAGTCTCTATTCTTTAACAGAGCTAAATATACCTATGAAAAAGTGTCATTTGACTCCGTGTTTGTAGTAAATTGTCTAAGAAAGTTGGTAGCCTACGTCGACTAATTTATGTGGCAGAAGCATCTTGTATTATTCATTTATAGGTTTGGCTGTATATGACTCTGCTTGGGATTCCTCTGAAATAGTGGCATGAACAAACTAACTGTAAGATCGGTTATATGGATCATTTGCAGACCATTTTAGCCCGTACGATGAAGTTCGACAGAGTCAATTCATTCAAGTAGTAAAAAGAAGTTCTCATGGTTTCATGATTGTATCTTAGCTAATTACTTCCTATCATCCCAAATGTGAGAAGAATGTACTGTGTACTGTGAGGTGTTTTTGTTTGCTTTGTAATAATGGAACGTTTGCTGCAGATAAAGCTGGCATCTGTAAAATTGGCCATGAAGTACATGAAGAGAGTTTCTGCAGAGCTTGAGACAGTGGGAGGTGGTCCCGAAGAAGAAGAACTTATTGTCCAAGGTGTTAGGTTTGCCTTCCGGGTTCATCAGGTAACCTCTGGCCTTGCATTTACTACTCGACACTGCCTAACATTATCACCAGTTTTTCTTCTTCACATGTAAATCCAAAATGCAAAAACACCCCTTTCAGTGCCCATGTTCTTAAATGATGGTCCAAAAACACGATTTCTTGCCTCAGAACCATAATGTCTCGTAACCACTTTTTCGGGTTTAAACTCCGCGGTTTCTTCATCACGAGAGTACTGATATGTTGTAGTTCATACGTAAATGCAGTTTGCGGGTGGTTTCGATGTGGAGACGATGAGAGGATTTCAAGAGCTGAGGGACAAAGCAAGGTCATGCCATGTACAATGTCAAAATCAGCAACAGCAGAAGCAACTCCTCTGTAACAGGCCTCCAGCAGCTTACTGATGATAATTTATGACCATCTGTAGCAAACTCTCGGCTTCAGAAAACTGTGCTCTTTTTCTGAGTTGTGACATTTTGGTGTAAAGAAAGATAGGGAGGGCAAAGAAGAGGATCAAATCAAAATATGTGAATATAATGGGATGATGGCTGCGATTTTGCAGGCCTTCGGAGAACATTCAATTGATTTAAATTACTACGAAAATATGTTTGCTCAAAACCAAAAATAATTTATTGAAATGGGTGGACTTTAATTCCAACCAGCTGCAGCCTGCCTAAGTAGATGTGCCAGGGACCAACGTTAGATAGAATTCTGGACCTGATCCAATTGTTGTGTCAGAATCACAATTGATCAGTAGTGAGTGTGTGAAGAAGAGCCTGCCTTCTTGGTAGGAAATGTTACGGTTGATGATTTGTTTTTGTGTAAGACCGGTATGCATAATTGTGATTTGGGAAATGTGATCGATCAACGGACGTCCGTGTTCATCATAAAATGAGAGAACCGAAATGTGATTTTTTTTTTTTTTTTGGATTGCAGTCCACGAGACGGAGATGTTTGGATTTGAACTCGACTCTTCATCCAATTGATCGTTATTACAACACGTTGGTGGCCAACACGACAATGAAATTCAAGTCAATTTTAAGGAAATTGTGAAATGATTCTTGTTTCAACAATCATTCAACATTTTCCAATATGAACAATCAAGGTTTAAATCATATTCCTATTAATGCTAGTGCATTTCAGAACAAAGATTTTCATTATAATTCCTACACTATTATTACATGACATGCAGAGAGTTCGTACACTAACGGAAGCAACACATTGAAGCCTACGAGATTTGAACCAGAATCTCCACACAACTAATCAATATTACCACATGTGGGTAACCAATTCGATAACGGAGTTGGTTACACACTTCGATTTAATTTTAAGGAAATATTGTGAAACGAGAAATGATTCTTGTTTCAACAGTCATTCAACATTTCCCCAATAATAACAATCAAATATTAACTCACGTACCTACTAATGCTACTGCGTTTTAAAACAAAGAATTGCTTAGCATTGTGTTGTCCCTTGCAGTCACGACATGGCCTCAATGTCCAAGCATTTTGTAGATATCATTGAGATAGGTCACCCTGTCAGAATGTGATTTCTACAAGGTTCAGTCACGCCTTGATGTCGCAGGCATCTTCGGAACGTCATATAAATGTATTGTGATCACCATAACATGACCCAAATAAACTTGGGACAAGGTTTCTATTGGTAAAATACTTGAAAGCCAAAAATGCTTTTGATAACTTTGGTTGATTTAAAGTAAGGGGGAAATCTCCGCCCCAAATTGAAAAAACCGTACACTCCCTTTTTCTAGCATTGTTTTTTGGTACATTTTTTCATTCATCTTAGGGTGGGGCCACTCGGCTTCTTCTCTCCATTTCCCCTTGTAGTAATAAGGAAGCAGTTCTGATTGAACTTCTTTGCCGCTAAGTCTACTAGTCGCACAAAACTTCGGCTTCCCTGAGTTGAGTTTATGTGGAAGTTTTATTAATTGAATTTGTAATAAATAATGCTTATTAAATGTTTTGTTTCGAATTAGAGTTTTGTATTATTATTTTGATACCTACCTATAGTTTGTAACTTGTAAGAGTTAAATGTTATGGTATATATGAGACCCAAATAGTAGGCCCAGTCCACACGAACAGAAGATAAAGCGACGAATCTTGCAAAGTCATATCTCAAACGAACATCAAAGAAAGAGCGAGAATTAAGCACCACGTGGCCACCTCAGAAGTCACGATTGAGAGGTCCTGACAAACCATATATACTCAGAACCACCTTGATGACCGGGATCAACACGACCCTCGTGCAAAATGCTAGTGATTGGCACCCCAAGACGTCGTTGGATTACTTGGAGTGCGATGGATCATAGGAAAGATTTATAGTGTTGCTCCCTAATTTATACTAACTACTAAATAGTAGCTAGTGGTAAGATTTAGTGTCATCAACAGAGACCGAGGGGTTCAAAAGATAGATTCACACAATTCACACACAAACGTCATCAAGTGTATGTCTTGGGAATAGGAAAAAAGAGGGGTTTTAAAGAGATTAAACTAACAACTAAGAGCATGCAAAACTAGATAATCGAGATAAAGATAATATAACTATCCTTGGGAGCATTTGCATCACATGTTTGATATTTGAACTCGGTCCTCGATTCCTACTCACATAATTACAATTTAGCTACCCTATGCCTTATCACATGATGTGGAGAGGTTTATTCACTGGGAACTCCCACGTTGGTTATGCGTCGTACATGTCGGTCCAAAACAATGGCATGGCCGACATGTATCCGCGACATCGCTCATTAGTCGACCAGACCGAACATGGTGACTGGCAGAAGAACGATTTTGCGTTTACAATTTTAAAGCATGTTTAAACGCATCAAGGCAGCGTCGGAACCAGTCGATTAAACTGACAAAGGTGCAACGTTTCATTATTAAAAACTATCACCCAAAATTATGAAAATACGACGTTGCATTTAACCCTAGTAACCACGTCCAAAATTGCAGAAAACCAGAAACAATCATCCTTGGAAAACAAAAAAGACACAAAATTGTCCAAAATCATGCCAAAACATACCAAAAATACATAAAAACTAGAAAACCAAAAACATATCATCCAACACATTGACACACCATAGATAGAACAATTTTAGGGGGAAAAACAAAAATGAAAGATTTGGAAGAATTGAAAAACCATACCTTTGAGAAGAGAAGAGAGGTTGGAGGACTGTTGGAATTTGAGAGATACTTAAAAGTATTTGAATTGATTCTGAGGTGGACCCTATATATCCAGACATTTTGGAACCCTTGTGAATTCCATCTTGATATGTGCGACGTTGCACATCAATCGGCCTTACCGATAACTGACCAAATTATGACCGACGTTGGCTTACATGAATGTGGACCTAACAATTTCAGCCCACTAGCATAATAAATGAGCCCGCATGTGACCAAAATGTCCAGTTCGATTGGAATCAATTTTGGCGCAACCTGTGAACTTTTTACCTTTTGCACTTAGATCACTCCAAGAAAGTGGGAGAAGTCGGAATGTGAAATTGGAGATACCTTTATGTAATTCACATTGTCAAGACCGTGTTGTTTTTATTTGGGCATGAACGGGTCAATGGAAGGGTCCGGAATCTACACATTGAGTATTTGACAACATTTTTCGAAAATTACACTATGGCCCAAAATTCCTCGAATGTACCCTACGCTTCAAAACTCTGCACCCGAATACAAGAATCACACGATTGGTATGGAGATTATATGTAATGTCTAAGAGGGACGCGAACCGAGGTAGTGTGTGATCATTTTTATTAGAATTTCATTAATACCCTTACGATGAGCGTTATGAGAACGATAACTTCCACCACATAAAATCACACGAAATTACATATTCTTGGTTTTTTATGAAATAAAAGATAATAAAATCCGTCCATCAATTTATTAAAAGAGCTAGTAGTGGTTTAGAGTAAATTGTAGATGATTACTGATGATTATACAAAGGTTAATCAAATGAACTTGTGGAAGTCTCCGTAGGATCAAGCCAGTTTCTTTATCACTCCCGGGGATTATAAGTTTGACTAGGTATGACAAAGTTCCTTTCCGGGATAATCGAAATCGATCTTGGCGCAACCGGTGAACCTTTTACCTTTTACACTTAGGTTCTTCCAAGAAAGTGGGAGAAGTCAAAATACGAAATTGAAGATATCGTTAAGTAATTCATATTGTCACGACCATTTTATTCCGATTTGAGAAATAACAGGTCAATGGGAGGGCCCGAAATCTTCACAGGGATGATTTGACGACACTTTTCAAAAATTACAATAAGGCCCATTTATGCGATGTCGCAAGAACCTCGCTTGGAGCGAAACTATGACTGACCTGCTACCGACGTCGGTTTCCTTGAAAATTGTAGCTAGAACCAAGTTTTTGAGCTGAAATTTTGAGTTAAAATTTCCCCCAAATCAATTTCATCTGAATTTTAATCACTAACTATACCCATTTCACATCTCCAAAACACTTCCTCCAAACCCAACTCCCAAGATTCGTTCCATTCACACCATTACAACATCTTAAGTGCTCAATCAAATTGCTCATCTCAAACATCAACAAGTATTAAAGGACGGAGCATCTCCGAGTATAAATTAATTGAGTTAGTTTTCCATCCATTCCATGTTCATCCTGCAATTTTATTAGTGATTTTGTATATGTTATTTTTTCAAGGAACAAAAATTGAATATATTCATGAAGTATGATGATTACGTTACATGTTATATAGTATATAGTATCTGTGTTGTCAGAATAATTCCATGTTTGTAAGTAGTGAGAAAAAAGGCTTAGATTATGGCTGATTGTGGACAATAATTACATTTTCGTAAGAACACATTTTAAATGTGCAACTTTGGTATTAATCCATCGGCCCTTGCAATATATTACCGAACATCGACCCACGTCGCACATTAAAAAAAAGCCTGACAAAATTATTTATATCTGACGTCTGTCTACAGGTCAGCCTGTGCGACATCAATGTGTCATGTATACGACGTCGTACTCAAGCAGATGAGTTACGTTTTTCAGGTTGAATATAATGTCGTCTACGTATGACTATATTATGTGTATTTCATTTAGGGACTACCCATTTCTAGCATAAATGTTGTTTCTTGTGGATTGGTTGTAATAGGGCAAACAGAGTTATCGATGGACTTTCAGCATGTAGATTGATGGAGTTGTCATTTCATTATTCACCCTGACACTGTTAATGCTGTACAACGTAGACAATGGAGGTTCAATACTAATAATATTTGAAATTCATATCAACCTTAAGCATTTTAATTTTGTGACATATATTTGTAATAGTTGTGTGGATTTTATCATGTGATTTTATTCCGCTTTAATTGAACAACAATTGATTGTTGTATGACGTTTAACCATTTCATGAGTAATCGAGTATTAAATAACATGTAACGGCTAGCGACGGACAATTGTTTGTGTCATCAAATATAAAACATTATAATATTGTACGAAAATCGACGTGTTCCCGATGAACAAGCGATGTCGCACACACCGATAAAGCGACGGCACCTTACCGACATGGTACGAACTGGAGGCGGGACACTGTGTGCGACATCAGCTTTTCAAAACGACATCGTATTGGTTGTAGTTTCACGTCAGCATGCACAAGACATAACTGCCCCACAACGCACGATGTCGGTTACAAGCGTCTGCGATGCCGCTCTCATTCAGACCGACGTCGGATTGAACGAAGTCGCAGCAATGGTCTCCCATTGTCTGCCTTCTTGCTATGATCGATGTCAGTCACAATACCTGTCGACGTCGGTCCAAAACCGAGGTAAAAAGTACTTTTACTACGCCAGTATTTACTTTGATTTTTTTTGGAACTAAAAACCGCGGTAAAAAGTCATGTAGAACTAATGTAAAAGGTCCTGTTTCTTGTAGTGTACGTACTCCTGGACTGGTCTATACCAAGGAGCTGGAGAGGGATGCTGTGGTGAAGGTGTTTGATGATAACCTCACTAATAGGAGGTTTGAGCCTTTGAGGAGAATGTTGCGGCTGCTGCGGAGGGGAATTGAAATAGTCACAGTGGGGAGAATGCTGCCTCGATGATTCACCCTGATAGAACTGATCTAGGAAGTGCCCTGGCAACTGCTCTTCCGTCAGTTCAGGACCCTGATGCTGCTCATCACCCAAGCTATCCTGCTCACGTGGTACGCCCAAAGCACTGTAGAACTCAATATTGTACTTAGGGTCTGGCTCGATCATAAAGATCTGGAAGGTGCAGATCAAGCAATTTTCACAACAGAGAATCCCATTCTTTTTAACTCAGGAACTGAACAAACAAGTGGTTTTCTCAGACCATGATAATTTAATGGTTGACTCCCAACCTAGATGGTAAACTCAGTTTAAAATCAGCATATCATTGTCTAAGAAACAAAAAACACACCTCCCCGGCATTAAAAAAATAAGGTATGATTCTAAATCTTCCGAATAAAGTAGCCTGCCTTGGACTGAGTGAGAGATGAAGTCGTCGAGACTCTGAACGGAGAAGGACTGAGAGATGGCTGCCGGAAAACGGAGGTGATGGCTGGAATTTGGCCGGGTAATTTGGTCGGAAAAAGAGAGGGGAGGGAAGCCAGAAAAATTAGTGTTTAGGGATTAGGATCAGAACTTGCTCTGATACCATGAAAGAACGATTTCCCGTGCGGATTATTATTGATAACCAGGAGAATAAATAGAGTACAAGACATAAAGGTAGAAGAGTCCAAGTGTAACTCTAAACAAATAGAATCAAATCTAATCTTCTAATTGATTTAGTCTAACAAGAACATTAAACAACTTGCTGCCTTCTGATCATATGCTTAAGGACATAGGTATATCTTCTGTTTCAAAATGCTAATGCTATAGAAATGAAGACACTTTACACCTTTTTAATACCCGCCCATTAGTTGTTGGTTCATGGAAAAAAATGCATAACATTTTGAATCTTTCATTAAAATGCATATATGTCGATGGAGCTTATGACACAAATAATGTTTGAGAAGGGATCCTCTAGGGCAGTTTATTGCAGACCAAACCTGCAGCAATTCTACATGCCATTTTGCACAAAAACTAGATTCATGAATCTTGATTTTACACTTCAATTTGTACCCAAATAATAGATTTCTGTTCTTAAAATCATCTCGTAGAATGGAAATCAATCATTTTACAAGTTGAATTTCTCTTAACTAGCCAATCATGTACATATTGACTCAGTTTTTCGAAGGGCGTTTGGGGAGCCTCTAATCAAATCTCCATGGCTGTAATTTGGATAAAGAAGCAATTAACCATCGATAACTTCTCCAACTCATCAAGAAATGTTCCCACACAAATCTATGCTGTAAAGTTGTACTCCGCATCTCATCATCTTCCTGCAAACTCACCAAATCAACCCCTTCTGTCCCTTGAGGAAACTTTAACCTCTCTTCTTCTTGATCATCTTTAATGAACACACAAGTAGCCATCTTAAGATGTCTACTCAGAGACGGCGAAGCAACCAAATCAACCCCTTCTCAATCATCATTTGAGACACAATTAAACATCTTAAGATATCTACTCAGAGATGATCGATGACGCATCCAAATCAACCCATTCCTGATCATCAGGTAAGGCACATTTAGCCATCTTAAGATGTCACTCAGAGACGAAAAAGCAACCAAATCAACCCTTTCTTGATCATCTTTTAAAACCCAATTAATTATGTCCAGATATCTATTTGGAGACGACGAAGAAACTAAATCAGATTCAGCCCCTATATTCTGCTCCTCAGTTTCTATAGCTTCTGTAAAGAGATTCCTCTTAGATACCCATTCACCCGACCTGTCGAAAGGGTTCTCCACCGCCCTATAACACTCTTCCTCCTCCTCCTCCTCCTCTTCCTCAGGCTTCGAATTCTGGACGATGAAGGGATGCTTCAGTAACTGCACAGCTGACCACCTGTTCTGTGGAACCTTCTCCAAACACTTCAGCAAGAAATCAATGGCATTACGCGAATAAAAGGGTTTGATTTCACTCAGATCTACAAATCCATGCACAATCTGATCATACAAATCTCTGGTCTTGCTAGTGTTGAACCAAACAAGCCTTCCAGTCATCATCTCGTACATTATGCACCCGAGAGACCATATATCCGTGCAAGGCTCGTGCATCCCGTACAACACTGATTCCGGCGATAAATACTCTTTCGTTCCTCGGACACGATAGCTCTTGTCCGACTCCGAATCATCAACTCTCTTCGCAAGCCCGAAATCCGCGATCTTCAAAACTTTCCCAGTGGCATTGGCACCAGGAGCCGCGAATACGAGAATATTATCTGGTTTCATGTCGCAATGAACGATCCCATTCGAATGGATCTTGGCAAGGCCTCGAAGCAGCATGCGCGCGTAGCAAGCAACATGCGCCTCCGATAAGCCGTCCCGATTGCGGCCGGAGTAAGCTTTGTAGATCAATTCGTGGAGACTTCCTTCGGTAGCGTATTCGAGAAGTAAGCTGTAAGAAAGTACGTTCTTGCTCCTGAAACTTACGTCTTCTCCGAAACACTGGACGATATTAGGGTGACCGTTGAGTTCTGCCAAGAAAGCTGTCTCCTCTGTCAAAGCTTTAACCTCGGAGTTTTTTCCGTTGTACTTGTATTCTGCGGTTTTCACCGCCACTAAGGTGGTTGATTTCGGCGGTTGGTTCACCGGAGAAGCCAAAAAGACAGTCCCGTAGGTTCCTCTCCCCAAGACACCTATTCTACGCCAATCTTCCATGATCGACAAGAACCAGCTACCTTAGGTTAGTTACACGCTTGAGGGATTAGATTTTGGATAATTTATGACCTATGGATATGGATGACCAAAAAACCTTACCAACTCCCACAAATATATAGAAAGTGCAAATATTCGAATCCGAAGAGGAATTGTATCAGCATATTACTTACTAGGTCTTTCTAGTTGAACATTAAAAACTAATCCAATGAATAAGAACTTAAGTAAGATTTTGAGTTAAAATAAGGAATGACTCCCCCGTCCCACCAGTTTTGGCCTATTTTTTGGTCAACTTTCTTAGACTATGTTTGAGCATAAATTTCAATTACAATATGGATTCTAATATCATCATGTGAGATATTGTTAGACTCCTATGTTTACGTAGTTTCAAAACATCAAATATTAATGTACCATTAATATCCGTAATTAAAGTTATTGATGGTCAAACATGGTTTGAGAAAGTTGACAAAAAAATTGGCCAAAACTGGTGG
>JAULKM010000006.1:16874139-16884555 GCA_032355605.1 Rubia tinctorum | reverse complement strand
ACGCTGCAATTCGTGCAATTCAAGTGGTTGGGCGAGATTTCCATTTGAATTAAAGATCCAATATTCCGCAATCCAGATTCTTCGCAAGAAGATTCATATCAGAACCAGAATTTGAAAAGCCATAAAGTTTCATCCCAAGTCACTTAGGACGCGGGATGAACAAATGGATGAAATCAACATTCTTTGGCTGCAATTGGAGGAGCAGATTGATGATATAGATGAAATTTGAATGCAGTTGGAGAAATAGGAATCGATTGTGGCACTAGCGACATACTTAAAAGAAAAGTCGAATTGATGGTGAATTTTGTTGATTATATGAGAAATGGTGATGAAACTTTAAGGTTAGATGCCAAAAACTGTCTACTTTGGAATGGAGTAATCAAAGTAAGTGAATTCTTTGACAGAAATTTGCCTCAGATTGAAAGCGACATACTTACAAGAGCGAATAGACATAAACGGAGTATTATATCTAACAACTATGTAGATATTGAGTCATAAGTTCAAAATATTTCAAAAAAAATTGGATGATGTAGTTTTTTTGAGATGTGTTATAGATGAGTATAATGAATCTCTGTACCGTGAAACAGTGGAAGTTTGAAAGAGAGCCGGAAGTTGTTATCATCTTCAGGGTATTCTGAGTTGTTACTTATAAGAAGAAAAATATAGATTAGGAATGAGAAAATATCTTCTTTATTCTAAAATTATGAAGGAGTCGTTGGATGTGATGCGCTTATTTTCTTTGTATTCCTATTCAGTGAGATGTATGATGCAATTGTGCTTTCTTACGGGGATGTACTTCTTTTCTATCAAGCCAAAAAAATGTTTGAGAGGGTACGATTTTAAATGATAAAACTAAGATACAGTTGAGGAGTGACACTGTACTTGAGATACTAGAAAGAAGTTTCAAGCACTATTTCCTTGGTTATGCTGCTCACACTCAGTATGACATTGATGATAGAAGAAGAGGTTTTGAAGATCGGAGATCTATGGATTTTCTCAAAATGTTTGCTCGGTACAGGAAAAAGAATGGTGTTAAGGTCCAAATCCTACTTCGCTCCAGGTTTTTTAGTCACAGAAAACCATGAAACGATACATGACTGTTTCCAAACTGGCGATAAGAATTGAATCTGTGCATTTTATTGAAGTTTATCAGCTTTTGCAACAGAATGAGCTCCAATGGCTGGGAAAAATGCTTAAAAAATCAAACACGTGTCAATCTAAATTGAAGAAGCTGTGGGATAGAATGAGAGTTGAGTTGAAAGAAGTTTGTATTGAGTTAAACACATGAAATGAAAAACTGTATGAGCAAATTTGAAGAAGAACTTAGTCTAAAATTGATGATGCGAACTCGGGTAGTAGCAGTTCCTCTGTACCAAGCAATGAAGATGCCTATCTGATGCCCATTTTACCCACTTGGAATATTGTCGAAGCTTTCCCTTTGGTCGTGGATGCAGCCCCAACAGCTTGTGCTTACAACATTTTGTCTCCTCGCAAACTTTGCACAGGGCTTAAAGACTTGGCAGATTACTTGACTGCATCCTTAGCAACCATTGTGAGTTATTTTCAGCTGAAGTAATTCACAGAATCTGGAAATCGGTTTTCTTAAATGGCATGGATTGGCTTAGTCTTGCCACAAATAGCACATCATATTATGTGGAGAAGAGCTTGACGGAATATAATAATAAAGTCCCTGTTTAAGTTGCATCTGAAATGGAGACTGTTGTTCGTGAGTTAAAGAAATTGTTGGTCCAAAATTTGTTAAGAAGTTAAGGAAAGCAAATTCAATATCATTTGAGCTCACAATTGCCTTGAGGATCATCGAGCAACTCACCCAAGTCAATCTTTTAGGCTATGTAAATTTACACAGCAAGCAAAATCATTTGTGAATACTCATGTATTGTGCAAATTGTTGCATTATGTATAATTTGAGCAAACAAGTGTTAAAGTTGGCTTTCTGGAGAGTCTGGTGTTCTAAATCTAACATTGGCTTCCTCAACTTCAAGCTTGAGGACAAGCTTGATTTTAATGGGAAGGATTTGTCATGAACCAGGACCAGAGAAGGGACATAAATATCTTTTTAGAGTTTGAAAACGAGAGCAAACCGAAGAGTTGAGAGAAGCCGGGATGTCAACTATCTTTTCCCCAAGAATTCAGTTGGGTTATCAGCAAAGCGGTTACCAATTACTTGTATAGATGGATTCTTTGTAGAAGAGAATCGACATCTGAAATATTGTGTAAAGATCAGATCACTTGTATGCTTTTCTCATCTGAAAATCTCGTTGCTTTCTCATCTGAACTCTGAATTTGCTTGAAAATTCCTTTTATCTCCTGTTTTTAATATTCAGTTCGTGACAATCACATAAAACAAACAATTTCTTTTATATGGTGTTTGAGATTACTCCCTTTGTTCCTCTATGTATGTCACACTTTTCTTTTTGGATTATTCTTTATAGCACACTTTTTGTTTTGGCAAGATTTTTTCAGTTTCATCTGCACACTCTACTATTTATTTTCCAAACTTAATTTCATTCACTCATTTCATTCATCTAAATTCAACCCCATAAATCTAGTGTGACGTATACAGGGAACTAAGGGAGTCCACTATTACGTTATCCTTATTTAGTACGACAAAATACAAAAAATGATCCTATTATTTCACAAAAGTTCCAATACAACCCTATAAAATCTGAAAGTGCTATTGTTACCCTAACTTTTGCATTAGATGTGCCGATATAACCCGTTAACACTATTTCAGCATTGACATCGTATTTTCCGGCATTGACCAAAGGTAAAAAACTAAAACACCCCTAGCTTTAAAAATAAAAATTTAATGACTATAACAACCCTATGGTTCTTCTTCTTCATCTGCGCTGCCGCTGCTCCTCGGCCAGAATCTAGATTTCCAACCGACGCCGCCAGATTCTAGATTTCTGCTCCATCTCGCTCAACACTGCGCGTCACTCCTTCACTACGCTCGCCTTTCCCCCACTGCCTCATCCCTCCCAGCTGCTCGCCTTCCCCCCACCCACGGCGGTGTTGATCTTGAAAATTAAAGAAGCCAGCATCGAATTCGGTTGTATATTGGCACTTTCGATCGAGAAAGAGAGACGAGAGAGAGATAGAGATAGAGAGATTGGGGGTTTGCTTAGCTTTTGAAGGTTAAAGTAGCAGAATAAGAAAATGATGTTTTCTGAAGACAAATAAGGGCATTATAGACTATTCAAATTTTCTGAAATTTTAATTTTTGACAGGGGTATAATAGTCAATTCACATAATTCCGGCCAAATTTAGGTTCACAGATTTAGATTGACACTTTCGACCAAATAATAGGGTTAGAATTGTACTTTCAAATTTTACAGGGTTAGACTGGCACTTTCGACCAAAACATGAGATTATTTTAGCACTTAGTCTTTTGAGATATAAATTTGTGTGAATAGAAAAATAAAATAAGAATCAAGAGAAGAGGGGGCAAAGTGTAACTCATTCTAATTTAGGTGTCCATTATGGAATTAGAGGAAAGAAGTGGGAAAAAAGACGACCCTCCAAATTGAAGTTATGCACCTGGAGAACAAACTTTCTTGCTGAGACTGCGAGAGATGATTGTTTCATCGACCCTCCATTCTTCCTCCCCTGCAATCTACAACCCTACCCTTGGACTTTCATCGTACATTTATAATAACAATTTCAAACTTAGTCACCAGTTTTCTCCTCCTAGTACTCTCCGTCTGGTGAAAGCTTCAATGTCAACAACATCTGAATCTGTTCCTTCCCCTTCCATGAAACTCCTCTTTGTTGAAATGGGAGTCGGCTATGATCAACACGGGTATTTTTTTTCTCTTTTTTTTACAAGTGGGATATTGATTTCAACACTATTTTGAATGTGGGTTTCTTTTGTTGTTGAATAAAGATGGGATCTTGGAGTCTGTTGAATAGGGAACACATTCATTTCTAGTACTGAATTCTTGAGGTTGCTGAGCATTTTTGGTTTTGTCTGAAGTTAGGATTTTTATTGACATTGGAGTGAATGAATGACAGGCAAGACATTACCTCGGCTGCAATGCGAGCATGTAGGGATGCCATTTCTTCCAATTCAATTCCTGCCTTCAGGAGAGGTACTTTATGGGGATTTCAATGCATTTTATTGCTCTATTATCCCTGGCATTAGAAATTTAGAACTTACAACATGTTTTGCTTTGTCATCAGCTTACTAGATTTTCTCGTGGTATCATTTTTCTTGCTTCTCGTTTTCTAAAATTTAATGCATCATATTGCTCTACCGCAGTCTTCTCTGGACTAGCTCATTGACCACTTATTGAAAGGTTTCCTATCCTTAGCATTACGACAATCTAGATCACTTACTGAGAGGTCTAAAATAGAATTCAACCTTAGATGCTGCTGAAAGTTGAGAAGAATTCCAAAATTCGTTGAAGTGCTGGTTTTATGTGTAATGGTGTCGAAAACATTATAGAGAACTGAAGATAGTTTTTGTTTTGCTTAAATAATTTAAACGTTATCTGTCTACACTACACTCTTATGTTTTTCCTTTGTTGTTTGTACTGTGGAAGTGTGCACTCTGTATGTTTAGTCTTCAGACTAGGATTTGATAATAGGCTAGCTTTACTTTGCAAGTTGCTTACAACAGTTCTCTATACTCACATGTCCTTTCTTTTGTTGAAAAACACAAGCATCCATTCCATACTCTGGAGGATGAGGTATCTATGTAAACTTAAATATTATGCGGATTTAGTTGATTAAAGCATTCTTCCTATGATTCAAATTAGATTAGTAAGGTCTGTACGTAGCTTTGCCCCCTTTGTGTTTAAAAGAGCTGGGATGGACCAGGCTAATAGTGAGCCTTCCTTTCTCTCAATATTTGAAGGGAAGAAGCCAAGGAAACAACAGAGGTAGGGATATCGAAATGGCATTCACTTAAAAAGTGGAATTTTGTGCACATGGTTACTGGTTATTGATATTGGTCCCCAGTGTTGTTAGTAATGTATGGTGTATCACCAGCCACTGTGTATAGAATGAGAATTCGTGAATCGGCTCTTCTTTATGTAAATTTGCAGGGAGGCATTTCTATACTAGCCCATGAGATAAACAATTATTTATTCAGCTTTATATTTTGTCTCCTCCAAATGCGGAAGCATCTAAAGTGGAATAATCATGTTGTAATGTAACTGCAATGTAAAAAATGCTTTTGTGAATCCATTAAATCATTAAGGGATATCCCTCTATGCAGAGTTTATTACTGAAGAATGGTTTGTGCTTTAAATTAATTTTTTAAATCCTTCAATATATTGGCTTTAATCTTACTGTGGAATATTTTCTCTTAATATGGTTTAATGCAGGTTCCATTCCAGGTGTTTCATTTAATGAGATGAAACTACAGATAAAATTGGGAGTTCCTCATGCTCTCCAAAATTCACTGGATATTGAAAAGGTCAAGTCAGTTTTCCCTTAGTAAGTATCTCAAACTTCTCGGAAATTTGATTTATATGAACAAACCTATTAGTTACTTTTGAGTGGTCTTTTTTGCTTTGATGTTTCATGCTTATAAAGCATACTAATGGCGGGCCTATTCCTTTTGTCTTATTTGGAAGTGGGAAAATTTTAAATGTTGAAGTTGTGGATGGTGGACTCCTCTGCTCAAGTGGCGTGCTTGTTGAAGAGCTGGGTGATAAGAATGAAGACTGTTACATTGTGAATGCAGCCGTTTATGTTGGCTACTGAGTTTCTTCATTGTATATTGTATAAGTAGGTAAGTTTTTTTGTTGAAATCGCAGCTTACACTTCAAATGTTTGACGGCTTATTATACTTGTGCAATGTATTACTGTACAACAGATTCTCTACTTGATGATATTTTCATCTTCCTGCATCAAATTTGCTCTTGGACGTTGCTTATGACTCATTATAGACCTTCATTGGTGCCTGAACAATTTGAATGTTACTGAAGGTGCCAGTCAAAATAGAATAATAAGGTTACAAACTTACTACCTTATTCAGTTGCTTCTCTTCTGGTAGCTAGTGTACAATTTAGAGTGATATCATGCATTCATGCTAAAGAATGTTTATTTACTGCATCATTTTGCATTTCAACTAGAACTGAGAGTAGTTGATAGTTACTGCTTCTGATCGATTACCAGTCAATCGATTTTGTACATTCATTTATTCTGACAATCAGAAGCCTGAACCAATGTACGAAGCATAGAGAATCTGGTTCCGAACATCTGGCAGGCCAGCAAGGCACCAGTGGCTGCAGTCTATCGCTAGGTGTTCACTGTTGTAAGCTCCCGATGGGCATCTTTCCTGAGCTGCGACAGAGTCGTGTGTGTAGCAGCTCAACTGGTTTCTTCATGCTGCTCAGGACCTTCTTAATGACATCAAGAGGGGGAGTGTTCCTGCTAAATTTGTAGATCCTGCTACTGGCTGCTGCTCACCAGAGCAATCCTGGCCCCCGATTTCCAATCCTGTTAGAAATACAAAATAAAAACTCAGTTCCTAGCATCGTTCACCAATTGAGAAACACTATTGGAAAATCATCAAAACGGTTCTACTCCTAGCAGCAAATAACTTCCTTAACCAAGTCTCAATTTTTAAATTCATTTCATCAACAAAATAGTACTCATTCCTAAAAGAGAGGTTTGTTCTTCTTTCAAATACGATAGGCCAATAAGTCTATGTAACTTCATCAATAGAGTAATACCTAAACAGATATCAGCAAGACTTAAGCCCATAATGAATGAGATAATTCCCCCTAAGCAAACAACCTTTGTTGCAGGGAGAGAATTGGCATACAATATTCTATTAATGCAGGAACTCAAAAACTATCTGCACACTAAATCAAATGGTTTTAACATGATAATCAAACTAGATGTGATGAAAGGTTTTGATAGGGTCTCTTGGAACTTCCCCTTTCAAAACTGTTAGCTAAATTGGGTTTTTCAGTAAAACTTAAAAATCTCATTATGAGCAACACTAATGCAGCTCACTCCTCGGTACTTGTAAATGAGACTTCGTATGTCTTCTTTAAAGCTTCTGAAGGACTAAAGCAAGGATATCCTCTTTCTCCTTTGCCTTTTATCCCCATGGCATAAACTTTCACAAGAAACATCAGTTTCCGATTTCAAAATGCAAGTATAGGGTATTATAAGTTCCCACAGTGTATGATAAATGTCACACATTTATTTTTTGCGGATGACACTCCAATCCTTTTGAAATACCCCAAAAATGAAATTAAAAATCTGATGGGCTTTCTTAAAATTTTATGAAATGGTCATAGGCGAAAAGGTCAATTTTGAAAAATCTTCATACTATCTTTCAAAGTTTGCTAAACCCAGAACTACAACATCCTTAGAGAATGTAACCAATATGTTAACTGGTTGATTACCATTCAAATATCCGGGCATCACCATTTCTAGGTGTAGAAGCAAAAAGAGCCATTACCAAAATCTAATGGAATCAATTTAACTCTTGGATTAACAACAATCTCTCTTAGGCAGGACCGTTAATCTTAATTAAGCATGTCCTTTCCACCATTCCTATACATATTTTCAGTGTGCTTAAACCAACCAAAGTAATAATAGATGAACTCCATAAAACCTTTGCCAAATTCTTATGAAATAATAATGATCTCGAACAACAAAAAAGGAAAATATGGAGATCCTATACCAAATTGTGTTATCCCATTGAAGAAAATGACATTAGACTTAAAAACCATCACACTCTAGTACAGAGTTTTTCCTTGAAATTGTGGTGAAAACTACAATTAAGTAGCTACTCGTGGGCTAAAATAATGTGGTCAACTTTCAAAATTTCAAAAACTTTGAATGGAATAACATAAATTCAGGAAATAGCCCTGGATAACACTTTTATTCAGGTTGGTAATGGAGAATCATCATCCTAGAACTCAAATTGGACAAAATTGGGTGGTTAACATATAAATGGAAATACCAGTACTATTTTTGAGTTTCTATCCAATCAAATAGAGTATCAGAAACTTATTCAGCCAGGTTTACCAGAAACCATGATTAACAAATTTTTAAAAAATCACCAAATCTTCTCAGAGTACAAGAATATAATAATCTGGAAACCTTCTTCGGGGAAAAAACCTTATACCAGCTGCAAAACATCTTAACAACTGCAACAGTTTTCAAGCTGAAGCAAAATCACTTCTCCATAGTTTGGAGATAGCACAACAAGAAGGATATACTCAATTGGAAAGAGAGCGTGACTCACTCCTGTTGGTTCCACTACTACAAACTAAAACTAATGTAACACTTTCCTTGCAACACTTTTTTTAAAATTTACAATAGCTTATAAAGTAAGTATTATTTAAACTTTTGAAAAGTGTTACATAAGTGTTACCTAAATTTTAAAAAGTGTTACGTTAGGTCTAATGTAACAAGGTAATACTTATAAAAGTGTTACTTTAGGTGCTATTGTAACTCTTTAACCCATTGTAACACTTTTACAAGTATTAACTTAGGCGATGTTACATTAGATATAATGTAACACTTTGTAAAATTTAGGTAACACTTTTCAATATTTATGTAACATTTTTCAAAGTTGTAAGTAACACTTTATAAGTTATTGTAACATATTAAATAAGTGTTGCAAAGAAAGTTTTACGATAGCTCTAATTTGTAGTTGTGTTCAGATGATAAAAAAGGACTTCAAGATACCTTGAAAAATACACTGAAGTTAAAGGAATCTGGAAGAGACTTTCAAAGCTGGATTACTCCATTTCACACACGTTTAGAGAGGCGAACGGTTTTGCAGATTCTCTGGAATAACTTGCTAGCACAAAAAGATAAACTTGACATTTGTTTTTACAGGTATTCCAGTTTTTATTGGATCTCTAAATCTGTAACAGTAAAGACAATTAGTCTGGTTGACATGTGATTTAGTCATCCTTGCAATAGATTAGTTATGCTAGATGCTAATTGAGATGTACGTCAATTCTACTTATTGTAATCGTTGTTGAGCATTTTTCCCAGCACATATATTAAACTAAATTTAAACAAATATAAAAATAATGAATTAGCATAATTGAACGACAATATTCACTCAGAATCATCAATGTACATTTAGGGGTTGGAAACTGAAAATAAACAGGTAGTAGTAAAACATGTGCAGAAGACAAACTATGTAAGAAGAATTCAGGAGTGAGCAGTAACTCCTCTTTGAACGTGACATAACCTATACCATGTGTGCTTAACATTATTCTATCCAGCCTGAATTCTCCACATAGGTGCTGTTCCTGGTATCAATCTCGAGTCAATAGAATCTGTATATATGTTCCTTTATTCCGACAATCAGAAGCCCGGGAAGGTCCCCTTATGCACCAATGTACGAAGCGTACAGAATCTGGTTCCATACATCCGGGAGGCCGGCGAGGCACCAGTGGCTGCAGTCCGTCCCAGAATGTTCCCCGCTGTAATGTCCCGGGTGAGCGTCTTTCCTGAGTTGCGAGAGCGTGGTGATGTCGAGTAGTGTAACTGGCTTCTGCATGCTGCTCAGCACCTTCTTAATGGCATCTAGAGCTGGGAGTGATCCTGCTGGATATGCAGACCCTGCTACCGGCTGCTGCTCACCGGAGCAATCTCTGCCCCTTGAACTCCAATCCTTCCCCCTGTGAAAAGCAAAATAAGCTTAAGCAGAAGCTATATTTGGAGCAAAAGCAGAATCTGATCCCCCACCGCTTTTAAAATAAGTCAGTTTTGCTTAGAAACACAATCTAAAAGCACGTGTTATGGAAGATCTGATCGGTTTGAACTCATTACTTCTTGGATTGGTACATACGACAGTACTCCATAACTATTTCAGAAACCTTAAATTTTACATTTTTAAGCAAGGATAAGCGCTTTTCAATCGAATACTTACTGGTAATGTGTAGGGGAGATGCCTAGGAAATAGACTTTGGTCTTGAAAGTGTCCACATTTTGGTCAACCCATTTCGACCAGGTGGTCATACCTTTCGAAAATGCAACCAGACGGTCCATATCCTTCACTGTGTTTGAACCATCTTGGATATAATCCCACCTGCAAGAAAGAACAATAAAGATATAATTAGCAACTGCTCTAGATATTGTCGAGAGTTTCACCTGCATGTCGGGAAATAGAGGGTTGGGGGTTCGTACGGTTGAGAGGATCCTGTGTGAATCCACCAGTGCCAACTGTTGAAGACGAGAACGTCCATTCCTTTCCAGTTTTCACCTTGTTGAATGGAGTTGAGGTTGAGTACACGCCCATTGCTTCCATGCTGTATATCCACCAAGAATGTTGACCGGTACAGATAGATGGTTACATCATAATCCTGCAATATTTTTTGTTATGAAATACTCCCTCCGTCCCAGCAGAATTGGCATGTTTGCTTTTTCAAAGTCAAATTTGATAAACTTTGACCATTAATA
>JAULKM010000006.1:16849050-16859396 GCA_032355605.1 Rubia tinctorum | reverse complement strand
GTGGGTGAGTGCAGGGGGTGAGAGGTGGGGGTGAGCGGTGGTTAGGGTTTCGATGGTGTGGGTGGGGGAGGCTGAGTAGCGGTTGGGTTCCCAAAACTCGTAGAACGACGACGGAGACGCCGATTTCACACTCATCACAACGGTGCCTTCTCTGTCATACTCCGCTGTGGTAGTGGAAGAGTAGGCGGCGGAGATAACGAATTTCCTTGGCTGCCGGAAATTGAGGCGGTGATCAGCGGAGAAAAAGATTCATCGGCGAATTAGTGGGGCATGGGAACACACTCGTGCGGTGGAGTTTGGAAGATTTTTGAGTGCTGCTTTGCTGGGGCTGAGTGGTGGCGGTTCCCGGCAGAGCAGTGGCGGTTACCTACGGAGCAACGGCAGTTTCCGGCGGTTCCCGGCAGAGCAGCGGCAGTTCCCGGTGATTCCCGGCGGAGCAACGACAGTTTTCGGCGGTTCTTGGCAGAGCAGTGGTGGTTCCCAGTGGAACAACGACAGTTCCGGGGGAGCAGCGACGGTGAAGAAGAAGAAAATCAGTAACCAGCCGCGTCACAAGGGTATTATGGGTATTCATTTTTCAGCATCTTAGTCAAGGGTATTTGGTCATTTCAGTTTCTAGTTATCGCCGGAATGTCATAGGTCAACGCCGGAATTTGGGTGTTAGGCTATATCGGCACAATATTTTTGAAAGTTAGGGTTTGATTGACACATATAACACTTAGTTAGGGTTAAATTGATACTTTTTGATATTGCAATGTTTTATTGGCACTTTCAACCAAAAGTCATGATTATAAATGTATTTATCCCTAAAAATTATTAATCCAAAAGGCTAAAATAATTATTTGCTTTCTGCAACAAAAATGCTTGTCCAAAAAAAGGACAAAAATATGATATTGTATCAAACAAAAAAGTTCCAGCCCATATCCGAAAAAGGGACGACAGGATCTCCAACGCTAGAGGTTACGGAGGTTCCTCCAATGGTCGCTGGACAGGGCCCACTCAAGGGATTTGTAGTCCTGCTTGTAGAGGCAAACGGTGGTGATCTTATCTCCTGAGTATTGCAAATTACCCATTTTTGTATCAATCCATATGAGTTTATATTTCAGCCCACATGAATTAAAATTCACTGGTTTATCCATTTTAAACCTATGGGTTAGTGATTTTCAACCCGCCTTGAGTGCATTTCAACTTGACCCACTTTTAATCCAATCTATTTTAAACTCATTATAAAATGGATCAAAATGGTTCATATACTCATATTATTTAATTATTCATATTATTCAACATGTATTCGACCATCCGCCTGTTTGCCGCCCCTGCATACCACCAGTAGGTATTGAAGACTTGCGATTAAAGACCAATCCAAAAGAAGAAATTCCCTTCAAATAATGCATAATAGCTTAACAGAGTACCAATATTTCTCACCAAGATTATGCACATAACGGTTCACCAATCTTACTGCATAATCATGCATAAGACTTCCACCAGCATTGGAGTAAGCAACGTTCTTCTTCTTCATATATATTATCAACATCAACAGACTTGGGACATAACTTACTGTCAACACCAACATCAACAAACTTGGGGCGCAACTCGGAATCAACTTGGAATGCGCAATTAATGGAGTAGACACGACCTTACAAGTAGACATATTAAGTCGATCATGCAGTTTTCGAAGTAACTTTTCTAAGAGAGAATTTACTATCGAGTTGATTGGTGGTTTCTGGTGAAAATGCAGGGTTTAATGGGAAATATCGCATTTCGCATCAAGCTTAGTTCGATGTTGATGAGGAAGAACCCTTGAAAGAGCCGGCAAGTTATGTAAGGAAGGGACAACCAAGACTCGACCAGCTCTATCCTATTTGTAATTTTGCTATGGGATTTGGACGTTCATCAACTAACGTTAAACAAACAAAACCAGAACATCACCTTTTCTTTTTCCCTTGCGCCACATTCTGCAGCCCAAATTTGTGTGCCCAAATTTGTGTGTTCAAGACAAAAATCAGAGCATCGCAACTCTTTCTCCAAGCACTTTCCCCCAATGATCTTGCTTTACACGATACGCAGGAGCCGGGCGATGGACATTATGATAAATCAAACAGAGAAGGACCCAAACTTTCAAGCTTATATAAGATGAGCTCACTGATCAGTGACCAGTTCTAAGTAGAGACACTAGACGGTGACATAATGGCATCGAGGTTCCTGAAGCTAACTGTATGTTGTCTTTCCATCATAATACTTTTAGGGCCTCTGTGAGCTTTGTCCTGCGTGAACCATTCTTCTTCCTTGATGGATACGCACGAGTAATGGATGGCCATTTATGGACGCGAATACAAGGACTCAGAGAGAAGCGCTACAGCATTTTCAAAGCAAATATCGAGTACATAGACTCTGTTAATAGTGCAGGAAACAAGCCCTACAAGCTCAGTGTCAATGAATATGCAGACATGACTAACGACGAGTTCAGAACAGCTCATACATCACATGTCATCTTCCCAGAGAGAAAAAGGTTGAGCACAGCAACTCTCAGGTATGAAAATCTTACCTCAATTCCCCCAAGCATCGATTGGAGGCAAAAGGGAGCAGTTACACCAATTCGAGGTGGAACATGTGGGGGTTGGGCCATTCCAGCGGTTGACACCGTGGAGGGGATCACTAAGATAAATACTGGCAAGCTATACACCCTGTCAGTTCAAGAAATTATAGACTGCGATGATGGTGGCCATGGCTGTGAGGGAGGGTTCATGGAGGACGCCTTTAAGTTCATAAAACAGCATGGTCTCACTACCGAGAGCAACTACCCTGCCACTGTTAGTGCAGGCACTTGTAATACTGAGAAGGAGAAAAAGCCCGTGGCCAATATTATTGGCTACGAGAAAGTACCAGATGACAATGAAATGGCACTTTTACAGGCTGTGGCTAACCAACCGGTTGCTGTCTCGGTCGATGCTTCAGGTGTGGACTTCCAGTTTTACTCCAGTGGTGTATTCACCGGAAAATGTGGAACTGTCTTAGACCATGGTGTGACTTCGGTTGGGTATGGTACAACTACTAGTGGCAAACTGAAGTATTGGATCGTACAGAACTCATGGGGAACTAAATGGGGAGAGGATGGGTACATGAGGCTACAACGAGGTATCGCAGCTAAGCAAGGCAAGTGTGGAATAGCTATGGAAGGCATCTTTCCTACGGTGTGTGATTTTCATGCCAGTTTCATGTATAGATGACTTCACTCAAATGATGCATTTAACCAAATCTTATATTCAAGGAACTATAAAAGAAAAGGGATATGAATTTATATGAACACAACAGTATAAGCAAACGAACCATAACTGAATTGCACAAATGTAGCAGATATGATCCATTGCTGTTTCGCTACTATCTGAACAAAATAAAGGGTCCCCCAACTACAAATTGCCGGAGTTGGTATAACACCGGACATTCTATTAATCATTCTGTACAAGTTAAATCTCGAGAAGGCTGTAAACAAACTTCACCGCATCCTCCAGGATGAACGTGGTCCCTAAAACCTATTTTACCTAGGTGAGTACATAAACAGCAGCAAAGTTCTTGGCAGAACTCACATAGGTTTCATCTGTCAATTCAAATTCGTGGTTATAGAATGATTTAGTATATTGATGCAGAATTCGGACCAACCTAAACAATTTCTACAGTAGAGAGCATTTACCTGGTGGGAAGAATCTGAACAGTCCCAAACAATAAATCCATCATTGGTTCTCCTGTTTCTTCTGAAATCAAAGAACGATCAAGTCCGATCGACTTAATTTACATGTATAGATGCATTGAAGAGATCTGAAAGTGCTCTTATCAATGATTCTGGATCGAAAACGACACCCACTTTTGGGTCTAGAATTGAATCAACAGTAACCTGAAGTGAAGGACAAAATTAGAATATCAACATACATTTAAAGAGCATCACAATGTTCACTATTTCTGTCGAGAGATGGGTACACAGCACAGCACGGGGAAAAAGACAGATGTCAGTTTTCAACACAAGGATTATGAATAGAAACCAGGCACAATTGTATACTCATTTTTCGCACAATCACCAATGGAGACAGTAGAAGAGCATAAACATACCACATGCAAGATACCTTGCGCAGCCAAAGATTTGACATCAACAGGAATTTGACCACCCTTGGGAACCAAAATTGTATTAATGTATTGATTTGGCTGTAAAGGACAAGGAACCCTATTTAGCCAGAGTACTTATAATCTTGAACCCAAAGACAGGCACACAACTAGGAACACGTGCATGTAAGCTAAATTCAATCTAGAAACACTGAACAAGGAAAACCATCCAACAGTGTGATCTCAAATCCTCAACAGGACTTCAATAAGCTGAGATGCAAGAACCATTATCAACCAAACAAACTCCATAGGGCTGTACCGTGGCATATTTACTATTTTACCACTTTAACTGACTACAATTACTAGGAAAAAGGTATCAAGAAGATTAGACTATCACACATCACTCTTGCAAGTTTTCCCAAACTTTGAGTTCTCTAGAAGGAATCACGTGTCATGGGACAACTTACACTATTATTAAGACAATTGTAGGGGTCACCATAGGTTCGATTTAAGGCATCTGTAATTGCTGTCACAAAGCTAGAAGCAGTAAAGCCAGTAGTTTCACGATCAGGAGTACCATTCAACAACAGCACCTGCCAGTTGGAAGAAATTTAAAGAGACACGAGGTTTAAAGAAAATCTCAAAAAAGAAATCCATCAAAAATTTAAAAGCTAGTGTTAATGGTAGGGAAAAGTTAATTGAAAGAGTATGATGCACAACTTCTGTAGAGTTTAGTTTATGTAGAAAATCTCAAAAAAGAAATCCATCAAAAATCCTAGCTTGATGCTTTCCCATTACAGGAAAAGCTAAAAATGCGACTAATTATGTCAGTTATCTATTCAAGTAATGCATACCTTAGGACACGATCTTGATGAGATCATCTCTCCATTTCCACGCAGTACCTGAAATTTAAAACACACAGCATAAAAACTTGCATAACAAAAATTAAGCCTCTATTCCACTGTGAAAATTGGATATATAAATTTATTCCCCTAATGTTAGTCAATTTGCCACAATAAAATAACTGAGATATGAATCCTAACATTAGCTGTACTAACAGCTCCCTTTTGTGAAAATCTAATGCGATTTTTCTTGTGCACAGTTTCTTCTAACACAGAATATGGCCTTTCGAGATTTTATGCTTATGATTTATGACCATGAAGAACGAACCCATTTCACATGAATGGGAAATCTAGAGACACCATATTCCAAACATGTCATTGTAGCAGCGACATGAAAAATAACCTGAACATTAGAAACTGGCTGTATTCTCTGAAAGTAAATTCTATAAATGCAAAGATACCCCAGTACCACTGATGTCACACGATGTATGTCAATCCATAAATGTCATCCTCAAAGGATAGCCAATGCCTTCAGAGATGCTTAGTTCATATAATTAGACATGCACAACATCTCAATAAGCGAAGTGAATCCATCCCCAGGGAGTTCCCCAATTCGACGCACAAACTAGATACCAAAACAAGTGAGATACTATCACTTTACCAGAGAGGGGCAAAGGGATGTAAAGAGTGATCCCATGGCAAATATGATGCAGTCAACGTTTTGCAACTTTTCCAGTACAGTTGGATTTATACTTGGAAAAACCTGAAATTACCAAAGCAATGTCAACGTACGAAGGAATGATTAATAGAAGAGGAGAAAATCTGATACACTGCTCGAAATACAAAAAATAACTTTAAGTAGATTATCAACGTAGAACCATCCAAAATTTTTGAATTCTCTTGCATGACTTTTTCTGTATCGTTTTTTTAAATACTAAACAATTTCACAATGAAGAGAATGTGACAAAAGTTACGAAACTAATAAGGGTTGCCATGAAATCTTTGAAGAGCAGACAAATTTCCATATAGCTCCCCCCCCTTGTCTCAAAATTTGACTTCATATAACACTGCCTAAAGATTCCTAATTTTCACCTTTTTCCTCTGTACAAGGCTACTGTTGTATGATTTTCAATACTACCATATGTATATTCATAATCCAACCCACTTTATAATAAGAGCAACCAACATAGAGAAACTACGCAGTTCAATTTGCCAAAAGAAATTTTCAAGTAACGAAAAAAATTAAAGTGTAGTTGAAGAGTACATAGAAACTTATGAGTTACCTCATGCAATAAATTGCAGCCTTCACTGGACATGTAAAATACTCTCTTTATTCTTGAAGGAAGAGCAGGAACTGAAGAGTTTCCCTACTTAAATTAAATTCAGTTGTCAGATATCTAAGGGAACAGATGAGGCACAAACTTTGAAGGACACTGAATGATACTATAATGATGAAATTGGTGCACTAAGTATAATGCTGAATGTGGCTATAACAAATTGTGTGCCATAATCATCAATCCACATAAGCAGCGGAATCTACAAGGATGGGAAAAGAGATGAAGAGACACATACCAAAACAACTTTATAAGAAACCAACGTTACAAAATCGAATATAAAGGAAAAAATGAAATTCCATTTGTCACCATATCATCTGATGACATAGGTACAATGTAGCATGTAATTTCTTTGAATTAAGAAGAAAAATACTCCATCTAGGCCATAAAATGTAAGTAAACAACTGGCATTTATCGTTCTACAATCAATAGAGCACTAGCATGTTGAGAACGGTTCTCCCGTCTTTTGGTATGAACAAGAGATAAGACATACTCATGAATATAATTCAAATTATCAGTAAAACTCTGAAACATATTACAATTACTCAAAGTCTTGATGCATTGTCCATGGAAGCAATAAATAGGTTTACCTTGTCTATGGTATACAGGGATCCATTGCTTGGATGAGATATTTCATTTTGCCCACGGATGATAGTTCCATCCTGAATGCAGGATCATAAAAGTGGGTTTGAGCTTACAAGAACTTTCACTAGCATTAATTTAAGGTTTCTACACAAAATTGTGCTGACTCAAACAACTCGCAAAACTACAGAAAGACGAGGCATTTGAAGCTTCAAAAAGGAAACAACAGTAAGATCTTTGAGCAATGCAAAGATAGTAGTAGGTTAGCATTAGTGGACTCTACTGGCATTTTTGAAGAACGAGTAGAAAAAATTAAGAAAGAAAACTATGGAAGAAAAAGCATTTTATATATTAAAACATTGAAAGTTTCCTTGCTCAACCTCTCCAGCACTAGTCATTCATTCGCTTGAACCAACATATGAAGAAAATCAGCGAATCATCAGTTATCTGCCTATTCATATTTTGGGAAGAAATGGCAAGCATACATGTCAGGATTTTCTCATAAATGGAAACAAGGAGATACTACAAATTTCAGAACTATTGAGTAAATTCCACTAAGGCCACAGAAGCCGCTTAACTTTCATGTTAAAGGTAAAGACTGTCTGGATAACCAATCACAGGAAGTATCTTATAATGATAAGAAACAAGACTCGGAGCATCTACAAAATTTTGAATAAAAAAACTCTGATGTTGATTTCATAACATGTCAGTTCAATGGCCTAGCTCATCCTTTTTTAAATTGCTTTTTAAGGAAAGTCATAGTTTCATAATTATTATGTAAAATGTAAAGAAGTAACTCTTAACACTAAGATTTTAAACTTATATGTTTATTCAAGAACATTCTACTTTTCAAGAATGCCTCTAAAGGTTTTTCACATACCAAACAACCTTTAGAGTACACAATGGACAGTGAACATTTCAATTCAGGAAATGGTAATCATACCCATAACTCACAACCCAATGTAAGCCTGTCATTCGTAGATATCACTGGGAGGACCAGACTTTCTGTGGGAATGTCTGAAACACGTGAAAACAAAAAAATTGCAGCATCCAAAGACTGAAAGAATATTCGAGCCCCTGCGAAAAAGAAGTTCCCAATGCTGCAAGTTTGATGAAAGTCAACTGAGACTTTATAAATAGAATTCCACTTGACTGGGTAGAAAACGGAAGATTTTTAGATATCAGGGACAAGTTTAAATCCAAAAAGAAATGAAAATTTAAAGCAATGATTGGTCTCTTGTTGAATCATGCAAAGGTTATGAAACGAGCGTTCCAGATATATTGAAAGTAGAACAAATGGAAGAAACTGATACTATAAATTTGTTTGAAGGAAAACTCCAAAATACAACAAACTTTACACAACAAATCTGTGCACACCACCTCAATTGATAATCAAGCACAAAATTGATGAGCCTGTTTATGAATAGTTGAAAAAACATTTGCAACTTTACAAGGAAGTGCCAAATAATTGTTAAAAGGTGAGAATCACAGGTTACATACATTCGTGTATTTGTTGAAAGATTCACAAATTTCAACTTTGTGTGATTACTGACGTGCAAAAGAACTAAACCTTACCTATCAACAAAAATATCTACTGATCTAGAACAGTTGCATAGTAAAGAATGTGAAAGTATCAAAGATTCTGAAGCCACGTCAGGAATGTATGACCAGAGGATTAAGTAGTACAGTACCTTCCATTACTGAAACTAAAATTTTCATTTGCATGGCGCAGGATCTGAAGACAAAAATAAATATTAATAAGCTATCTTGCTTTAGTATGCCAGAACTAAAAATAATAATAATAAAATAGAACAGCGCTATATATGAAAAAAGATGATGAGGATTATGGGAATAAGTGGTGTGGAGAGTACGCAATTAACTGGAACTTAATTACTCCCTCCGTCCTACTCGAATTTGCACACCTTTTTGTCTAACTTTCTCATGTCATGTTTGACCACTGATAACATTAGTTATGTAAACTAACGATGTATTAAAATTTGATATTTAGAGAATACATCATGTAAAGAATCTAACAATATCTCACATAATGATATTGGTGTCTATATATTAATTGAAATTTATGGTCAAACGTGTCTTGAGAAAGTTGATCTAAAAGTGTGCAGATTCGGCTGAGATGGAGGGAGTATCAAAAGATACATGAGCATTTGACTACAAAGAAACTTCAGATCATCTACATACAATGAGATGAAATGTATCAAGAGAAGATTTGTACTAATAAATATATGTAATAGAAAAAATATAAGAAAATATGCAACTTTTGAAATGTACATAGCTTGGTCACTGAATAGACTAACTACATCTGTCAAAATATATGAGAATATATTGCAAAAAAGCATAGGCATGCACAATAGCAACAACATTTAGAGTGAAATAACTTTACATGAAGCAAGTAAACTTGTCCCTTTGGCTCTGATGATGTCAACACACCTGGTCCTGAAAATATATCAAGAAAGCTCGGATAGTTTCTCTGTAGGGTTTTGAGACACCAAACCAGAGGGGATGTTTTCCTTCCACAATATTGTACCTGTGAAATTCTGAACTCTTAATATGGCGTTCCAACCTGAATGGAAGTTTAAAGTGAACAGTAACAGTAGCAACCCAAGAAAGATAGCTCAAACATTATAGGCTCAAGAGAAGCACTACAGCCGATGTCACAGCATATCCCGCTGCATAATAAAGTACCATGTCCACGTAAAATCCCGTAACAAATAAAAAAGGCCAGGTTCAACTATGTTCCCAATTTAGGCTGTCTTGCTGTAGCAAAAAGAGTTAACACAGCTAGAAATTGAATCTTTGACTTATACCAAGTCAAAATAGCCTTCTGGATGAAGCTTATTGGCAATTAAAAGCAAAGACACAAATGTTATTAAGGAGAAAAGAACACCAACCAAACACCTGACTGCTAAACAGATTTTTATTTAAAGAAAGAGAAGCATCATGAAGACCGAATACTGTATTTTCTTCATTTAGATCCCTTACAACTCTTATTAACATCCATTTTGACATCTAGCATATGGCATTCTAAAGTATTTCATTTCAAAATAAGAAAAGCATGCTACATGCATTGTTTTTAGTGAAATTTAGCAAAATTCATAAAGAAACAGACCCCCTCTAGCAAGAGAAAACTACATATCCTTCTTCTAAAGAGAAAATCATATAGAGTCAGCTTTACTACTACATGAGTGAGTCTCGACAAAACAATACTTTAAACCCGATAGGAGGTTCAGAAGCTCAATACTGCATATGGGACAACATGTTGAGAATAATAGGATAAAGAAAGAGAACAAAAAAGCATGTGAATGAAGGAACTAAACGAAATTTAATGCAGCATGAAGGACAGCTTGTTAAGAAACATAAGATAATAAATATAACAGAGACAAGTAAGAAGTATGAAGGGGACAGAAAATCCACCATTCTAATTTAGCCACTTCTGCATCAAGAGGTAAGCGATGACCAAGCAACATTCTAACAGAAA
>JAULKM010000006.1:16833559-16848950 GCA_032355605.1 Rubia tinctorum | reverse complement strand
TACTATGACTCTAAAACCTATCTATGTATGGAAGAGTAATCAAATCATATCTTCTTGATTCTTATCTTTCCTAACATTGAGATTAGGTGGAGAATCACATGTAGAGTCGACACGACACATTACACTCATTGAAATTTGGTTGAGTTGCGAGTCAATTGACATATCCTAAAACTAATGGGGGTATTGAAAGAAGTGGAAACAGACGATTGTGGAAGCTTATCCGTTTCGAATGACAATGAGAAGCTGGAAGTTTATCTTTGGAAAATGCATTAATACTATTGAGTTCTTAGTTTAGTGTACACATGTGCTTTTTTGAAAACCTGAGAATATATGTGCACTAAAAAAGGAATTATAGTATAAATGCACTTTATTCTTCATAAACAAGGATCTAGGGGCATATATGCACTTTATTCTTTATCTTCCTTTCAATTCATTTATTCGTTTCTAGATTCTACTTGGAGTTTTGTCAAACTATTGAATCTGGACATGTATGTACATATGTAAATAATTTAAAATAATAATGTATGTAAAACACGTCCATATTTATTAGTTTGGCTAAACTACATAGATTCATTAGTAATCCGCTCTTCGTTGTTGCCATCTCTGTCGAAGTTTCAACATCGATTTTCTCAGATTCGTAACCGCTGCCTACTCATGATCCGCCACACTAGAATTGAATGTCGACAACCGCCGGAAGTTCGTTGAAATATCATGAACGGTAGTTTACGTGAATATTGCTTCAGCCGCAAACGTCGCCTCGCATAGGAAACCTGCAAATTCAAAATCCCCTCGAATTTGAATGTCGAACACAATTCTGGAATCCCGACTTCAATTTCCTCCAAAACCTGCAATTTTCGGCGATGAAACATCTGACTTTCAGCACTGAGCTCCGACAAAATTCTCTGATTGGGAGTGATGAAGCTAACAACAGGAGAAGGCGGACATCCGTAGTAAAGAAAGGAAGCGACACGCGGTAAGAATTGGGGTTGCAGAAGAGGAGGGATGTCGAGAACGATGATCGGTGCAAACCAATCGCCAGAGATACTTGCATCTTATTGTCGTTAAATCCATGGACTTTTATAACTTTTAGCTGAAATTGACAATATAACCTGCAATATGAGAAAGTATCCATCTAACCCTAACTCATTACCAACTGTGTCAATCTAACCTTGATTGCCGGTCGAATTGTGCCAATATACCTAAACTCCCCAGTTCCGACATTGACCATATGAATTCAGCTATGATTAGAAACTGAAATGACAAAAATACCCCTTGGGACAGAGCTGAAAAATTAATGTCTATTATACACTTGTGACGTGGCACCTCCATTTCTTTCTTCTTCAAAACCTGTCGCTGCAGCCGTACTCCACCACTGCTGCCAGAAACCTCGACACACCACCACCAAGCTCCATTTTTTCTTTTTCAAAACTCGTCGCAGCCGCCGTGCTTTGCCACCGTGAGAAACCTCACCACACCACCACCACCGCTGCTCGCTTCGCCTTCCCCCACCACTACTTAAACACACCACCACAGATTATACAAACCACCATCGATTCACCCTCACCCCACCACCACATATTAAACACACCACCATCGATTCACCACTGCCGGAAATCACCCCTGATTCACCACTCCCACCACCGTTTCACCACCACCCACTATCCTCAAACCCTAACTCATCGCACAACCATTGATTTCCCACACCGCTGCAGAATCCTTCGTCGAGCCCTTTGCCCCTACCGCCGCTGTGGAAGACCATCGGTTCTTGAGGAAAATAATTGCAAAAATTTTGCCCTTTGCCTCTACCGCCCTTTGCCCCAACCGCCCTTTGCCCCTACCGCCTTTTGCTTTCACACGGCGTCCACCATCCCCCGCCGAGGAAAAAATGACGATTTTTTTTATAGAAAATTTATTTTAAATTACTAAAATATCCTTGATTATATAGAAAAATAATTTTGATTTACCTGAAAACCATCTTTGGAGACCAAACAAATCATTTTATTTTTGTTTGTTGCTGAATATAAGCGGTATTGACACTGGGGACCAAAAAATGGTATACCAATATATGTTAGGGGGAAAAACAATTTAGTCTAATTTGGATTCAACTTAGAATGAATAATTAATAGAGTAGACACGACCCTACAAGTAGTCTGCTGCCTCTTTCAATGAACATTTGTAGTTTGATTCGACTAGTGGTTATTGTATGCATTCTTTGTCGTGTTATTTTCTGTGAGAATTTCTCATCAAACTTAAAAGTTCGACGTCGATGAGGAAGAACTCTTGAAAGAGCCGGCAAGTTATGTAAGAAAGAGACAACCAAGACTCGACCAGCTCTATCATTTCCCATTTGGAATTTTGCTGTGTGAAGTGGACGCTCATTAACAAGCGTTAACCAAATAAACCAGAACATCACCTTCCCTTGTGCCACATTCTGCAACCCATATGTGTGTGCAAGACAAAAATTGGAGCATCACAACTCTTTCTTCAAGTACTTTACCCCATTATCTTGCTCCACACGATACGCAAGAGCCGAGCGATGGACATTATGATAAATCAAATAGAAAAAGGACCCAAACTTTCGATCTTATATATAAGATGAGCTTACTGATCAGTTCCAACTAAGTAGAGACACTAGACGGTGACATAATGGCATCGAGGTTCCTGAAGCTCTGTATGTTGTTTTTCCATCATAATACTTTTAGAGCCTCTGGGAGCTTTGTCTCGCATGATCCATTCTGCTTCCTTGATGGATACACACGAGCAATGGATGGCCATGTATGGACGCGAGTACAAGGACTCTGTGGAGAAAGAAAAGCGCTACAGCATTTTCAAAGCAAATATCGAGTAGATAGACTCTGTTAAAAGGGCAGGAAACAAGCCCTACAATTTCAGTGTCAATGATTTAAGCAGACATGACTAACGACAAGTTCAAAACAGCTCGTAATCACATGTCATCTTCCCAGGGAGAAAAAAGTCATGCAACACCATGGTCTCGCTACCGAGAGCAACTACCCTGCAACTGTTAGCGCAGGCACTTGTAATACTGATAAGGAGAAAGAACCTGTGGCTAATATTAGTGGATACGAGAAAGTACCAGATGACAACGAAGTGGCACTTCTACAGGCTGTGGCTAACCAACCGGTTGCTGTCACGGTCGATGCTTCAGGTGGGGACTTCCAGTTTTACTCCAGTGGAGTATTCACCGGAAAATGTGGAACTGTCTTAGACCATGGTGCGACTTTGGTTGGGTATGGTACCACTACTAGTGGCAAATTGAAATATTGGATCATGTACCCATCTTCCCCAATTTAGTTCCCCATGAGTTCTCAACGAGGTATCGCAGCTAAGCGAGGAGGTGTGGAATAGCAATGAAAGGCATCTTTCCTGCAGCGTGATTTTCATGCCAGTTTCATGTATAGATGACTTTACTCAAAACGATGCATTTAACCGAATCTTATAAGGAGTTGTAAAGAAAGGGATATGAGTTTATATGAACAGTTTAAGTAAATGAATTATAACTGACTTGCAGAAATGCAGCAGATATGATCCTTTGTGGTCTTACTACTATCTGAAAAAAATAAAGGGCCCCAGACTACAAATTGCCAGAGTTAGATAACACAGGCAATTCTATTAAACATTCTGTACAAGTTAAACCACGGGAGGGCTGTAAACAAACTTCACCGCATCCTCCAGGATGAACGTGGTCTCTAAACCTATTTTACCTAGGTGAGTATATGAACAGCAGCAAAGTTCTTGGCAGAACTCTATAGATTTCATCTGTCAATTCAATTTCGAAGTTAGAGAATGATATAGTATATATTGATGCAGAATTCGAACCAACCTAGACAATTTTAACAATAAAGAGCATTTACCTGGTGAGGAAGAATCTGAACAGTCTCAAACAATATATCTATCATTGGCTCTCTTGTTTCTTCTGAAATCAAAGAACGATCAAGTCCGATCGACATAATTTACATGTATAGATGCATTGAAGAGATCTGAAAGTGCTCGTATCAGTGATTCTGGATCAAAAACGACCCCCACTTTTGGGTCTAGAATTGAATCAACAGTAACCTAAAGTGAAGGACAAAATTAGAATATCAACATACAGTTAGAAGAGCATCAAAATGTTCACTATTTCTGTCGAGAGATGAGTACACAGCACAGCACGGGGAAAAAAACAGATGTCAGTTTTCAACACAAGGATTATGAATAGAAAACAGGCACAATAGTATACTCATTTTTCGCACAATCAACAAAAAAGACAGTAGAAGAGCATAAACATACCACATGCAAGATACCCTGCGCAGCCAAAGATTTGACATCAACAGGAATTTGACCACCCTTAGGAACCAAAATTGTATTAATGTATAGATTTGGCTGTAAAGAACAAGGAACCCTATTTAGCCAGAGTACTTTTAATCTTGAACCCAAAGACAGGCACACAACTAGGAGCACATGCATGTAAGCTAAATTTAATCTAGAAACACAGAACTAGGAAAACCATCCAACGGTGTGATCTCAAATCCTCAACAGTACCTTCAATGAGCTGAGATACAAGCACCATTATCAAACAAACAAACTCCATAGGGCTGTACCGTGGCAAATTTACTCTTTTACCACTTTGATTGACTACAATTGCTAGGAAAAAGGTATCAAGAAGATTAGACTATCACACATCACTCTTGCAAGTTTTCCCAAACTTTGAGCTCTCTAGAAGGAATCACGTGTCATGGGACTGCTTACACTATTATTAAGACAATTGTGGGGGTCACCATAGGTTCGATTTAAGGCATCTGTAATTGCTGTCACAAAGCTAGAAGCAGTAAAGCCAGTAGTTTCACGATCAGGAGTACCATTCAACAACAGCACCTGCCAGTTGGAAGAAATTTAAAGAGACACAAGGTTTAAAGAATATTTCAAAAAAGAAATCCATCAAAAATTTAAAAGCTAGTGTTAATGGTAAGGAAAAGTTAATTAAAAGGAGTATGATGCACTTCAGTAGAGTTTAGTTTATCCTAGCTTGATGCTTTCCCATTACAGGAATAGCTAAAAATGTGACTAATTATGTCAGTTATCTATTCAAGTAATGTTTACCTTAGGACACGATCTTGATGAGATTGTCTCTCCGTTTCCACGCAGTACCTGACATTTAAAACACACAGCATGAGAACTTACATAACAAAAACTATGCCTCTATTCCACTGTGAAAATTGGATATTAAAATTTATTACCCTAATGTAAGTCAATTTGCCACAATAAAATAACTGAGATGTGAATCCTAACATTAGCTGTACTAACAGCTCCCTTTTGTGAAAACCTAATGCAACTTTTCTTGTGCACAGTTTCTTCTGACACAGAATATGGCCTTTGAACAGCAACATTTTATGTTAATGATTTATGATCATGAACAATCCCATTTCACATGAATGAGAAAGCTAGAGATCTAAACATGTCATTGTAGCAGCGACATGACAAATAACCTAAAAATTAGAAACTGGCTCTATTCTCTGAGAGTAACTTCTATAAATGCAAAGATACCACAGTACCGCTGATGTCAAACGATGTATGTCAATCCACAAATGTCATCCTCAAAGGATAGACAATGCCTTCAGAGATGCTTAGTTCATATAATTAGACATGCACAACATCTCAATGAGTAAATCCATCCCCAGGGAGTTCCCCAAATCGACGCACAAACTAGATACCAAAATAAGTGAGATACTATCACTTTACCAGAGAGGGGCAAAGGGATGTAAAGAGTGATCCCATGGCAAAGATGATGCAGTCAACGCTTTGCAACTTTTCCAGTACAGTTGGATTTATACTTGGAAAAACCTGAAATTACCAAAGCAATGTCAACGTACAAAGGAATGATTAATAGAAGGGGAGAAAATCTGATACACTGCTCGGTAATATAAACAATAACTTTAAATCTATTATCAACCTAGAACCCTCCAAAATTTTGGATTCTCTTGCATGACTTTTTATGTATCGTTTATTTAAATATTAAACAATTTCACAGTGAAGAGAATGTGACGAAAGTTACAAAACTAATAAGGGTTTCCGCAGAATCTTTGAAGAGCAGACAAATTTCCATACAGCTCTCCTCCTTGTCTCAAAATTGGACTTCATATAACACTGCCTAAAGATTCCTTATTTTCACCTTTTTCCTCTGTACAAGGCTGCTGTTATATGTTTTTCAATACTGCCAGATGTGTATTCATAATCCAACCCATTTTTATAAAAAGAGTAACCAACTCAGAGAAACTATGCAGTTCAATTTGCCAAAAGAATTTTTCAAGTAACAAAAAGCTTAAAGTATAGTTGAAGAGTACATAAAAACTTATGAGTTACCTCGTGCAATAAATTGCAGCCTTCACTGGACATGTAAAATACTCGCTTTATTCTTGAAGGAAGAGCAGGAACTGAAGAGTTTCCCTACTTAAATTACATTCAGTTGTCAGACATCTAAGGCAACAGATGAGACAAACTTTGAAGGACACTGAATGTTACTATAATGATAAAATTGGTGCACAAAGTTTAAAGGATGCTGAATGTGGCTATAACAAAGAAATTGTGTACCATAATCATCAATCCACATAAGCAATAGAATCTACAAGGACAGGAGAAGAGATGAAAAGACACATACCAAAACAACTTTAAAGGACACCAATGTTACAAAACCGAAATAAAGGAAAAAATGGAGTTCCATTTGTCACCATATCATCTGATGACATAGGTACAATGTAGAATGTAATTTCTTTGTATTAAGAAGAAAGACACTCCATCTAGGCCATAAAATGTAAGTAAACCACTGGCATTAATCGTTCTATAATAAAAAGAGCACTAGTATGTTGAGAACGGTTCTCCCGTCTTTTGGTATGAGCAAGAGACAAGACATACTCATGAATAATAATTCAAATTATCAGAAAAACTCTGAAACATATTACAATTACTCTAAGTCTTGATGCATTGTCCATGGAAGCAATAAATAAGTTTACCTTGTCTATAGTATGCAGGGATCCATTGCTTGGATGAGATATTTCATTTTGCCCACGGATGATAGTTCCATCCTAAAGGCAGGATCATAAAAGTGGGTTTGAGCTTACAAGAACTTTCTCTAGCATTATTTTTTTAAAGATTTCTACACAAAACTGTGCTGACTCAAACGACTCACAAAACTACAAAAAGACGAGGCACTGAAGCTTCAGAAAAGAAACAACAGTAAGATCTTTGAGCAGTGCATCAATAGTAGTAGGATGGGTAGATTAAACTCTACTAGCATTTTTGAAGAACAGGTAGAAAAATTCAAGAAATAAAACTATGGAAGAAAATGCATTTTAAATATTATAACTTTGAAAGTTTCCTTGCTCAACCTCTCCAGCACTATTTCGCTTAAACCAACATATGAAGCAAATCAGCGAATCATAGGTTATCTTATCCGCCCATTCATATTTTGGGAAGAAATGACTAACATATATATCAGGCTTTTCTCATAGATGAAACTAGGAGATACTGCAAATTTCAGAACTATCGAGTAAATTCTACTAAGGCCACAGAGGCCGCTTAACTTTCATGTTAAAGGTAAAGACTGTCTGGATAACCAATCACAGGAAATGTCTTATAATGATAAGAAACAAGTCTCGGAGCATCTAAAAATTTTGAATAAAAATACAGCCTAGTTAAGAACTCTGATATTGATTTCATAACATGTCAGTTCAATGGCCCTAGCTCATCCTTTTTTAAATTTCTTTTTAAGGAAATTTATAGTTTCATAATTATTATGTAAAATGAAAAGAAGTAACTCTTAACACTAAGATTTTAAACTTATATGTTTATTCAAGCACATTCTACTTTTCAAGAATGCCTCTAAAGGTTTTTCACATATCAAACAACCTTTAGAGTACACAATGGACAGTGAACATTTCAATACCGGAAATGGTAATCATACCCATAACTCACAACCCAATGTAAGCCTGTCATTCGTAGATATCACTGGGAGGACCAGACTTTCTGTGGGGATGTCTGAAACACGTGAAAACAAAAAAATTGCAGCATCCAAAGACTGAAAGAATATTCGAGCCCCAGCGAAAAAGAAGTTCCCAATGCTGCAAGTTTGATGAAAGTCAATTGAGACTTTAGAAATAGAATTCCAATTGTCTGAGTAGAAAATGGAAGATTTTTTGATATCAGGAACAAGTTTAAATCCAAAAATAAATGAAAATTTAAAGCAATGATTGGTCTCTTGTTAACTCATGCAAAGCACATGAAACGAGCGTTCCAGATATATTGAAAGTAGAACAAATGGTAGAAACTAATACTATAAGTTTGTTTGAAGGGAAACTAGAATACAACAAACTCTACATAACAAATCTGTGCACATCACGTTCAACTGATATTCAGGCACAAAAGTGATGAGCCTGTTTATGAATAATTGAGAAAACACTTGCAACTTTACAAGGAAGTGCCAAATAATTGTTAAAAGGTAAGAATCACAGGTTACAGACATTCGTGTATTTGTTGAAACAATCACAAATTTTAACTTGGTGTGATTACTGACATGCAAAAGAACTAATCCTGCCCAATCAATAAAAATATCTACTGATCTAGAACATTTGCATAGTAAAGAATGTGAAAGTATCAAAGATTCTGAAGCCACATCAGGAATATATGACCACAGGATTAAGTAGTATAGTACCTTCCATTACTGAAACTAAATTGTTCATTTGCATGGCGCAGGATCTGAAAGACAAAAATAAACATTAATAAGCTATCTTGCTTTAACACCAGAACTAAAATAATAAAAATAGAACGGCGCTATATATGAACAAAGATGATGAGGATTATGGGAATAAGTGGTGTGGAGTGCGCAATGAAATAATTGGAAAAAAAGAACACGGGAACTTAATTTTGTAACTCCCTCCATCCCAGTCGAATCTGCACACTTTTTGGTCTAACTTTCTCAGGTCATGTTTGACCACCAATATACTAACAGTGTATTAAAATTTGATATTCAGAAAATACATCATGCAAAGAATCAAACAATATCTCACATAATGATATTGGTGTCTATATTAATTGAAATTTATGGTTCTTGAGAAAGTTGACCCAAAAGTGTGCAGATTCGGCTGAGACAGGGGAGTATCAAAAGATACAAGAGCATTTGACTACAAAGAAACTTCAGATCATCTACATGCAATGAGATGAAAATGTATCAAGAGAAGATTTGTACTAATAAATATATGTAATAGGAAATATATAAGAAAATATGCAACTTTTGCAATGTACATACATACATACAGAGTATCGCACGGTCACTGAATAGACTAACAACAAAGTAGACGCATACCACATTCATCTATCAAAATATATGAGAATACATTGCAAAAGAGCATAGGCATAAACAATAGCAACCTTCAGAGTGAAATAACTTTACATGAAGCAAGTAAACTAGTCCCATTTGGCTCTGATGATGTCAACACACCTGGTCCTGAAAATATATTAAGAAAGCTCGGATAGTTTCTCTGTAGGGTTTTGAGACACCAAACCAGAGGGGATGTTTTCCTTCCACAATATTGTACCTGTGCAATTCTGAACACTAAACATGGCGTTTCAACCTGAATGGAAGTTTAAAGTGAACAGTAACAGTAGCATTCCAAGAAAGATAGCCGAAACATCATAGGCTCAAGAGAAACAATACAGAAGATATCACAGCATATGCCATTTCATAATAAAGTACCATGTCCACGTAAAATCCCGAAACAATTAAAAAAGGCCAGGTTCAACTATGTTCCCAATTAAGGCTGTCTTGCTATAGCAAAAAGAGTTAACATAGCTAGAAATTGAATCTTTGACTTCCACCAAGTCAAAAAAGACCTTCTGGATGAAGCTTATTGGCAATAAAAAGCAAAGACACAAATGTTATTAAGGAGAAAAGAACAGCAACCAAACACCTGACTGCTTAACAGATTTCCTTTATAAAGAAAGAGAAGCATCATGAAGACCTAATACTATATGTTCTTCATTTAGATCCCTTACAACTCTTATTAACATCCATTTTAACATTTGGCATGTGGCATTCTCAAGTATTTCATTTCAAAATAAAAACATGGCTACATGCATTGCTTTTAGTGAAATTTTAAAAAAATTAGAAAGAAACAGTCCCTTGAATGAGAAAACTACATATCCTTCTAATGATAAAGTCATATAGAGTCGGCTTTACTACTACATGAGTGAGTCTCGACGCAACAATACTTGCCAGTTAAACCCAATAGGAGGTTCAGAAGTTACTGCAAATGGAAAGAGAGCAAAAAAGCATGTGAATGAAGAAACTAAACGAAATTTAATGCGGCATAAAGGACAGCTTGTTAAGAAACATAAGATAATAAATAAAACAGAGACAAGCAGGATGCATGAAGAGAACAGAAAATCCACCATTCTAATTTAGCCACTTCTGCATCAAGAGGTAAGCGATGACCAAGCAACATTCTAACAGAAAGAGCCTCAGAAGTGCTTTCATCAGACAATCGCAAACACCTTGAACGAATGTCACCAACAGCTGGACCACCTGTTATTAATTAATCAAGAAAAGCATACTATTATATCTAAGAGAAAATATAAACTCCAATGCAATAAAATAAGTACACTAAGTTTCATGGAAGATTTAAGATAGATTTAATAAATGTCTATATCTCAAGGCAACCTGCTCAACATCCATCATAGGGGATATGTGTCAGCTCAATAGAGTAGTGCTTCAGACTTAGAACATTAATAAATAACGGCTTTCATCATTACTTAAACCAATGTAAATTCATATTTAATGAGTTAAACACAATGTAAAACACAAAGTGATTGATCGCTTGACTATGCCTTGTTAGTTTATAATACACGTGAATTAAACGTTATAACAATAGTAAAATGTACCAAGAACCCGAACAATCTCAGCAGTACTTCCTCCATCGTCAGAAACTGGAAGCACATGAGCAACTCGAGTAGTTAACTTCTTCAGTTCTTCTACCACTCCATTAAAAGCAGTTCCACCTAATCAAGTCGATGTCAGATCCCAATACATTATAATATTATAAAGATAAACTGCGCCAATTGTATCAGATCATCAGCAGACACAAATGTGAAACATTCATTAAGAGAAAATGTGCGACCACTAGACCAAGATGTTCCTTGGCGTTCAAAAAAGATGCCTACTTTTTCAATTTCAAGATTTCAACTTTTCCATACCAACATCAAAGTTTCTAAATGAGTTCCTTGGCATCTATAATATGCTTAGAAAGGCAAAGCTTGAGGCACACCAGAATTTACAACTTGTTACTACTTGATTTGTCAGTTCAATATTCTGGTTCTGAAGGGCAGACAAAGTAACTGTCTTGAAACAATTACACACAGAATTAGCTAGTAAACTAATTTTGCAGAGCAGTAACTAGACTATTGGTTTTTACAAGACTGTAAAATAACCCGAAATGGTTCGAACCAATCGAGTATACTATCATTCCAGATATATTATATCATTAAATGATTTCAAACAATAACAGCAAAAAGAAAATGCAATCAACAAAATCCAAGATTCATATTTGATATTTTAAGAACGTGCCGAAAAAGGAACCCAATAACAATAACATCGAAATGCGGATGAAACCTGAGAAGACAAGAAGGGAGGGTTGGTAGTGGTGGGGGGACGAGGGGGCGGCGGCGGCAGCGGCGGAGGCGGCGGAGTGGTGAGTGGGGCCATTGGAAATGGCAGACATTGAAGAAGAGTACAGACAAAGAGGCTTGGCGGTGGCGGAGAAGGGGAAATGGTGATGAAGTACGGGAATTGGGCGAGTCTGAGAAGAAAGAAAGAATGTAGATTTAGGGGGTCCCAAGCAACTGTCCGCCATATTCCCGCGATTCTCTCTTCTTTCCTCTCTTCTTCCTTTCCTCTAACGGCCACCTTCCTCTTTTTCTACTTCCCTTTTGATGACATTTTTATTTCTCACATGTAATAAAAATGAGATCAAACCCCTGTCAAATGTGGATAACGTTCAAAGGGTGAACTACTCTGCCATACTACTCTATGTGTGTCACAAATTAAAATGTCGGTTTTTTTATATTGTCAATCTTTCCTTTTTTTTTCAGATGGTTTTTTTATACTAACACCTTCTTCTTTTAGTAAATTCTACATTATTTTCATTCATTAAATTTACATTTTACTCTCCCAATACTATCTCCTCCATCCATTTTACTTTTTTAAAAAAATTGTACCCATTGTTTGGTGCCAATATTTTGGGACCATAGGGAGTATAATTTTTTTATAGTATAAATTTTATTTTCATAACTTTTTTCATTCACTTATTTATACTCCCCGGCCCAGATAAACTGACACAATTTGACTTTTGGAAGTCAATTGAATCAATGTTCAACTATTAATATCTTTATTTAAGTGTGTAAAAGAAGGCAAAGTCGTGGGAAAGACCATCTTTCCATAGGCATGTGAAAAGACGGAGTTGAATTAGAATTATAGAAAGGTAAAAGGTTTTAGTTGCAATATTAAAAATCTATCATGCAACGTGCAGTAGTTATAAGTTTATGACCCGATTAATGCAACTCGAAAATTTTATCTTGCTAATTTGCAGTTTAAACTTTGATCTTTATATAACTTACAAAAATACTGTATTTCAACAAACGAACTCGTAAAAGAAATCTGAAAAAGTTATAATTGAAAATTACTCCCCCGACCCATAGTATTGATATGCTTACTTTTTTCAAATCAAACTTGGTAAACTTTAACTCTGATATAAAATTAATATCTTTATAATAACAATATCATGTGAGATATTGTTAGATTTATCTTAATATCTAATTCTAATTATCATTTTTTTATGTAAAGTATTGTGTGTAGTTAAAGATATTCACGGCCAAATATGAACATACCAATACTCGCGGAATATAATAATCATGCAATTTTAGAAAGTGTCAAATTAAACTTAACTAATTATTGTATGTGTCAATCTAACCCTAACTTTCAAAAAATTGGTGCTGATATAGCCAAACTCACTGATTCCGATATTGACCAAATGATTTCAGGCATGACCAGAAAATGAAATGACAAAAATCCCCCTTCTTCTTCAAACCTATCTCCGGTAAACATCAGCCACCATCCTCCGCCCAGCTCTGTTCTCGTCTCCCTCCTCCTTCCACCACCTCATGCCCACCTCCCTCTCTCCCTTCTCCTTTCTCCCTCGCTTGCATCTAGAAGTCCTTTCTCAGTTAATTGTTCAAGAGTGTCGTGGAAGTGAAAACATCATGAAGAATATTATACTCTTTTTCCCACCGGGTTTTTAACGAGTTAGTGTGATCGTTGTAAACTATTGTAAAATTATTTCATTTTGGATTTTTAGTGAAGAGCTCGGCCACGTAGGATTTGAAGAGCTGAATTTCGAAATCTTGGTTCATTAGAGTTTAGAATATTTAGTTCTATTCTGATTAAAATTAGATTTGGTAATATTAGATAGATAAGGCAATATTCTTTCAAGGATGCTTCTTGAAGAATTCGGCCATAGCATCATTTATTTTAGAAATTCTAGTTAGATTTGGTTTTAACTTCTTTAAACTGTCATAAGTCGATTTAGTTTCTATTTGTGATTAGGGTTTGTCGCTGATGGACACCCTATAAATAGAGGGGTTGGCCGAGATTTATACTACTACACTTTTATACACAATATATTCAGATTTTTTAGATAGTCTCAATTGCTTGCAAGCGTTCTTCATTGTTCCTTAATCCCGCGGGTTAATTAAGTATCAAAACTTTTGATTTGTGAACTAATCCTGCGAGTTAGTTAGGGTTACAAATCTCAAAAATTAAGCAATCATGAGGGCTAGTTGATCAATTTTCGTGCGGCTATACTAGGGTTTGCGAAATCCCCAGTTTAGTTAAAAATCTAAAATTCCACAATTCAGGGTTTTCGCAAGAAGATTCATATCACGACTTTTCTCCGTTGCACGCCACCACCCATAGCCACCTCCCTCTCTCTTTCCACCTTTCTACGTCGCTCGCCACCACCCTACAGCCACCCCACTGTCCCCCGGCAAACACCACCCACAGTTGACACACACCCCACCTCCCTCTCTCCCCCCTCCTTGGCCGCCCTGAACCACCACACCACCGATTCCCAACGCCACCTCCCTCTTTCTCTCCTCATTCGCCGCTCAAACTTCTCAATGACGAACGCTGCAAGCTGATAGACAAATTTCTCGAGGGGAGGCTTCATATATGAGACCTCCAAGCTGAAACCAATCTCTCTACGACGAGCGATTGGAATTGATGGTCGAGCTTTTCGATGGAGGTTTCGACAAACGCTTGAAAGCAAGCTTAGGGATTCCGACGGAGTAGGGCCTCGGCGATAGGTCTCTCGAGGATCGAGCAACCTGGTAAAACCCTAGTTTCCGCCGGCTCTGTTTTCCCGGTAAAACCCTAGTCGTCATGTTCATCTTGCTAGGGGAGAAAGAAAATGGGGTTGGGGGTCATTTTTTTATTTTCTAAAGTCAATGGCAATTTTGTCTTTTCACCAGAATTTGGCCAAACGAACGTTGACTAAAATATCAGCGGAATCAAAGGTTATTTGGTACTTTTTGATATTGCAGGGTTATATTGACACTTTCACCATAAAATTAGGGTCAATTTAGCACTTAACTCTTTTTTTTCTTTATAAAACTCATTTTTCATTAAGAAACTATAATCGGAGACAGTCCATGAAAAACAACTTGCATATGTTCATTAGTAAAGTATCTAAATATAGATACCCACTATTTAAGAAACATTTTCTTATTTAAGTACTAGTCATCAATAATACTATATCCTTAATAAAGAATGCATACCTAAGAAATTACCATTGCACACGTTTTAATAAAGTACTCTCCCTTCTAAGCGTATACCAAATGTCACTTATGCTCTGTTTGGCAGAGTTTGTAAGCTGTTTTACTTATAAACAAAGCACTTTTTAGTATTTGGTAAAGTGTTAGAAAACATTATTTTAAAAGCATAAGTTATTTTTTTAAGAAAAAATAGAAGTTGGTCTCCTCGCTTTGAAAATAAGGTAGTTTTGCTTAAACACTATTCTGCCAAACAGAGACTTAATGATTTCAAATAACAAAACAAAGCAGACAAAAGCATGTTGCATTTCTCTGAAAACTAACATTCAATTTTAATTATTTTCTTGACAAGTGGCTGATCAACTAGTGTTATCTTTAACACATGTTCTTATCTTTGAATTGTTTGCCTCTGATTTACAGATTACCTCGATGTCTTGAGAACAAAAACAGCACCTTAAGTTGTTTTCAGGAAAAGGAATGCCATAAGTGCGAGCATATTTAACTAACTATAGTTTCTACACAATCA
>JAULKM010000006.1:16812488-16823005 GCA_032355605.1 Rubia tinctorum | reverse complement strand
CCACAACCACATAAAGCATTTGCTCCAAGCTCTCAAACACCTGAGCAGATACCCAAGTACAACTTAATCCATCAATAAAATTCAAAACATATAATTAGGAAAATTTTGTAAGCATAACTGAATCTTGACATATAAATTACAAATAATAAAAAGGACCCAGAAATTAACAAGAATGGACACAAATTAATCTCCAATATAAGAGGAAGAAAGTACAAATAAACACCACAAAAGGAGAAATATGAGATTCGCGACCATAAAAAGCTTTTGCCAAGTAAGATCTAACATAACTAAGTCTATAACCAGCCACTGACAAAATTCAACTGAAGCACTGGCAACCTTTACTTCACAAACCAAAACAGTAAGTCAACATTGTCTACGAAAAAGCCTACCATTTGATTACATAGCCAAAGAAAATCAGCTAGTTTCACTAAAAATTTCTTACGATTTCAGATAAAGTATGACATACTAGGATGTTCAAAAGCAAGTATATGCCTACAACTTTGATACATAGCAGGCCAACCCAACCATAAAGTTGACAACAGAGAAAACCACAAAACAAAGCTCCAAATCATCACATTAAAAACACATAGAACATACTGCGATCCACCAAGAACACAAAATCAGTTACCTCCGTAATACGGTGGCATGCCCTGATACATCCCACCAGGTGGAACCCTGGGCCCTGTTCCTGGCTGATTTGGCTGTGAAGGATAAGCTGATGCCAGCCCATAGTTTCCACCATCAGGGAACCCTCCAGGGGCCTGCGCGCCCATGGAACTTGGGGGCATCCTATACATATTCGGACCGCCAGCACCATACTCTCCAACACCACCCCCACCACCACCGTAGTGTTGGCCATAGCTCCCCTGCCCATAACCACCATGCCCACCAACACCCGAACTCAATTGTGGAGGCTGAATCATCCCCTGCTGAGCCTGAGGAGGCTGATGCTGCTGCACTCCCGGCCCTGAATATCCATAACCACCTCCACCGTATCCCCCTCCTCCGTAACCACCATCACCCTGCATCCCTCCCGGACCCACATTCGGCATTCCCGTAATACCACCGCCGGGACCTGCATTATGGGGCTGCTGCTTCATCTTCTTATTATCAGTAGCCAACTTACAAACAACCTGGTGTCCATCTATCGTCTTCATGGGATCCACAAGCGAGTTCCTAGCACCTTCTTCTGTCTTATACACAAAAAACGCAAACCCCTTTGCCTTCCCTGCCTGCTTATCAAACCCTAGCGGCCCCTCCTCAATATCGCCGTACATAGAGAAGTGACTCAGCAGCCTCTCGGAAGTAATCTCAAACGGAATGTTTCCAACATAAATCTTCCTGGTGGCGACTTCGGTGGACTGTGAATTCCCCGAATTTCCCGCCGCAGCAAGCTGCGTAACGGTAATCCTCCCATCGATCTTCTTATTCGGCTCCTTCAAGGCCAAGATCGCGCCGTCAATATGCTTGAACGTTACGAATCCGTACCCCTTTGACTTCCCCGTGGTCTTGTCATTGATGACAATAGCTTCCTCGAGCTCACCGTACGCTGAGAACACCGACCGGAGCTTCTCTGTATTCGTCTCCCAGCCGAGGCCGCGGACGAAGAGCTTCCGCTGCGACGGGTCAGAGTCAGCGACAGAGCGCACGGCTTCAAGGACATCGGGGTGGCGGAGGATGGCGGCGCGGAGGATTGGTAGCAGCTGCTCTTTAGTGAACGGGTCGAGGATCTTGGCAATGTCTTCCGGACTGAGGAGGCCGAGGAACTGCGGCGGGAGGGTGGAATTGGGGTCGCCGGAGACGGGAAGAGACGCGGGCATGGAGTACGCGCCGCCGTTCTCGTCGGCTTTGCGTTTCTTAGAGAGATCCAAGGGATTCATGGTAGTGTGTTAAAAGCTTAAAACCCTAGGTGTAAACTTCAAAGAGAAGGAGGGGAGCAAATATGTGATAGACCTATGTGAACAGGGGCGGTTTCAGGAGTTTTTATAGTCATGCTCATTGCTCGGGGCACTGTTGGGCTTTGAACCTTGTGGGCTTTGTCACCAATTTTAGGAAATTTTTGTAACCCCTCTATCTCAGTCATGTCTGCACACTTTCCTTTTTAATTTATCCTACTATAAATTGCACACTTTTCGAATTTGAAAATACTACTTTCAGTTTTTAAACAATGGTTCTGTGTGGCTGCAAAAATTTGCAAGGCATGTTTGACACTCAATAACTTTAATTGCATACAATAACAGACAACGTGTGACATGTTTTTGAATTCTCGTATAGTTTTTGGAAAGTAAAATATATATAGTTTGTTATTGTATGGAACTTAATTTATCGATGATCAAACATTCCTTAAAAAAATTGATCACTGTTAAAAGACCAAAGAAAGTATTAAATGATGGTAATAGGAAGACAATATTATTAATATTTTAAATTATATTTTACAAATTCTCTCTCATTTTGGACTCTAATGGCCCAAATAAACAGAAACCCTAAATCTAGTTTTATACACTATATCATTCAGTCCCAACAAAACCCTAAAACTCCAAAATCACTACTTTCCGCGGCCACCTGTTCCACCTCTGTCTCATCTGCCATCCACAACCACAACCATCCACTTAATTCCACATCCACCACTGCCGCCGTTAACCAATATGTTAAATTGGCGGGAAGACGCGGTGAAGAAGAGGTGCGTTGATGGGAGTGACAATGACGAGGAATACGGAGATGACGATGACGAGGAATACGACGATGACGAGGAATGCGGAGATGACGACCTGAACTACGGGAACAACAAGGAGGACTATGGGAATGACAATGAGGGCTAAGGGGTCGACTACGGGGGTTGCAAAATTTAGTGATGATTTTTAATGGGTAAAGTGGATTATTTAAGATTAATTTGTTTGTGAATTTTTGTTCGATGTTATAAATTAAAGCATCAATTGAATTGTTGGTGGGGGGTTTGTGGTGTTGGGATGTTGCATGGCTGGTGGCTAGTGGTTGGTGGTGGGTGGGTGGAGGTTGTTGCTGGGGAGATGGTAGAGGGCAAAGAAGTCATTTTGCAGGGTTTGGAATTTTGGGCCTCTCTCTCTGCAGTTCATGTTGTGACAGAGGGAGTAATAAAATTATGCTTGTGCTATTCCGAATTCCTTACTATTTGATGATATGAACTCAATTCGTATATCATATCCTTGAACACAATATTTACGATATCCCCAGCAACAATAGTATTAATAAGATAGTTATCTATTGTCCACATTTTAAAGAGCTAATTTAGGAATGTTTTTCACTAATTATTTGAATAGAAATAGCATATCCAAGGGATGCAATGAGCATCGTACCCCTACAATACGGTAGAATTTTCCATATGAACTTGAGCTTTTTAAGGTGATGATATAATTTCAAGTTGGCCTGATTTTACCGTTAGTGTCGGTTAATGTCAGCTAATATTAAATTCACCAAAAAGTCCTTATGTTTAACTTGGTAAAAAAATGTGATGATGCAATTCTAAGTCCCACTATATGTGATAATACATCCGCGATACGAAAGTGCCAAAATACCCTTAAGTTGAGATGAACTCGCAATCAAACATCGATCAATAACCTAAAAGGCCTCAAATTTAATATGTTAATTTTTTTTGGAAAAGGATCGTCATTTCTGTTTTGAATATCTTCGTCGGAACACTTACTAGTTGCCAATTCAGTATAACTGAGCTTAGATTTTCCATCAGTTAAAAATACTGGAGAAAGAAATTTCAGTAAAGCATAAGATGTGATTTATTATATGAAACAAAAAAAGAGAGCTTCTACGGGACCAACAGAACGCAAATGTCACATTAAATATGAGGCATCAGAATCTCCATCTTCTAAGGGGGAAATACCATCGACAACAATAAAAAAAACACTCATAAACAACCGTGATGGAAATATTCACACCATTAATATTGCATCAAATCCGACAGATATAATAATTAAGCATCAATATAATTCATTACAATTTCGATCCAATACAACAAAAATCTTAATACTGAACCATTATGCTCAAAATATTCAATCCTTCTATACATGGAAAAAAATCTTTCTAAAACCACTAATACCAACCAATTCAATCGTTTTTCGCTTGACCTTCACAGTCTTTTGAATTAGATCAAACTTTCATCGCCCACGACAACATAAGCTTGACATAGCCTTGAGATATCAACCGAAGGTAGTTCAGAAGACATGTTATTCTTCTTGTCAATAAATTCTTCACTATTTCATCAATAATTTTGTATGTGTTCACTGATGTCTTTTTTGAATTTCAAGATCACCTTTTCCAAGGATTAAAAACGTAGGTAAATAACAATAAGATATCGCAATAAGGTAGTTTCAATGGAGGTTTGCCCTACACATGCCCCAACGGGGCGGGGATGAAGGTAATTTTAATGAGTATGGGACGGTGATGGGGATGAAAATGGTACCCACTATGGATAGTGGATTGGGTGTGGATATTGAATACATCTGCCCCAACTGCTTCTACCCCACTAAATCTGCTACATACTTGCTAATTTAATACTAACCTCGTCCCCCTATTATTGGCATGTTCTATTTTCGTTTGTCTCACAAGTATTGACATACTTTGAAAATTACCTAAAATGGCAAAGAATATATTGTTAAGTTCCCAAAATATTTTCTTTAACTTCAACAACTTTAAAACTGGACCCAATGCTTTCTCAAAATATCCTTATTCTTCTACCATTATTCCTTGCCACATTAGCTCTTCTTAAACTTTGGTCCAAAAGCAAATATGTCAATAATGATGTGATGGAGGGAGTATATAAATAAAATATTATTTATCCACCATTGACCATATCTCACTAATAAATTTTCATATAAGTACTTATTCAATTTTCAATATTATTGGTAGTATAATGAAGTGGATTTTAGGTGTGTATGAAGATCTATGTGGGGTGGGTTTGAAGTGGACATGAAGACTCAAGTGGTTGACTGTGTGGAGATGTATTTTATATAATACTCGAAAGGTTGGAGATGAATTTTCGTATTGTAACCGCTATGCCTATGTGGCAAAGGATGAATATGAATTTTTTTTATGGATATAAATATAGAGGAACTATAATCTGCAACCACTCTGCCCCCAATGTAATCCCTTATAGCAACTAATGAGTTAAAATTAAATAGACAAAAACAAAACACCCTAGAATCACAATATAATAATATGAAGAAAAAAAGAAATTGAAACAATAACAAAAAAAACCTAAGCATCAACATCAATATTTAAAATATCAAATCTACCAAAAATTAAAGGGAGTAACGCACTGCAATTAGTAGCAACTATACTCTACGGTAAAAAATGGAAAGAACAATAAAATCAACAAATAATGAAACAATATGATATGGATGCCTAAATATGCATAAACACCAACAAAAATGATATGTACACATAAACATCTACGAAGCAGGTAATAGACTAAAAAACATCAAGTGAAATATACATTACGTCATTGATAGCTATAAAATAACTTATAAAACTCTAACTACTATGAAACCACTAAACCTCTTCTCAACGGTTACAATTTGAAAGAATATTAAATTTCATCAAACTACTTGTAAGCATCAATTAGCATATACACCAATAGCACTGATGTATATACACATATAAACATTAACCAAAATATACAAAATATCTGACAAAATATCATACACAAAAGTTTAAACTGCAGAAAACCCGTAAAAACTCAAACAAAACTCTTTTTCATCTTCAACAACAATAACTACAAAAATACTGCACACCAATAATTTCAAGTAAATACAACCAAAATTCGGATCAACTCACATGACATAATTCAAATCTATAGTGATAGGGAGAAAACAGGTAGAACAAATGGGAGGTCGTCGCCGTACCTCTCAAATGTACTATTTTTAAGCCCTAAAGTGCTCTTAACTACAATTAAATAGATAATGGCAACTCGGGGTCGTCCACAGAGAAAATAATTTTTTAAACGTTTGCACATATAATGGTAAATACTACACTAGATATGAAGATATGCATACCTATAAAAACATATAAAGAGGGGGTTTTTGATTGGTTTTTCTAAGTTATGAATTTAAAGACAATTTAACTATCAAGCAAAGTGAATGTAGTAAATAAGCAACAAACTATTAAGAAGAGATTAAACACAAATTACGGGATCTTGGGTGCAATTGATTTCTACTTCCAAGCATCTTATCTAACATTAACCATATAACCAATTCACCACTTTTACTACTTGATGTGAAGATAAATCTTCCATCCTTCTTGGATATTAGTTTACAAGAGTGAATTCAACATCTCTCGCTAAAGCTCACTAATGACTCTTATAGTCGATCAACAGCTAAAAGTATATCATTAATGGCATTAAGTACAAAGAATCAATAAGCTTGGTAACACTTATAAACACTACATTGTGTCTAAGCATTGAACCAATTCATACATTTACACAAGATTAGTCAAGAACGTTCAACGTTCATGAACTTCTCCTATTTGCTACACAAAACAAACATGACAAAGAGTTCGACATCATCACATTCCTCTAGCAATTATTAAATCATCAACCATATTAGAAGCACTAATTCATGCTCTTGGATTCCATATTAAAGGAGAGGAAAATTAGCTACTTTCTCCTAACCCTCACAAGCAGTCATACAAGCATTTCATATACTCAAACTTCTAACACCATTAATGTATTCAACAACCAAATTCAAAGCACAATAAATGCATAATAACAAAACATTAAATAGCTTACATAAAGGTCTCAAGACATGGGCTTGGAAGCCTTAATCAATTGCTCCCAAGGTTAAGTTTAGCTACTATAGTTCATACTAAATAACCATAGCAATTCAAACAAAAATTCAAGATGAAACAAAGATGGAAAAGATGAAAAACTAGGGTTTTATGGCTAAGGAGTCGGGGGAAGAAGATTCTGGAAAAGGAGAAAAATAATAGAGTATTTATAGTACAAAAAGTCAAAAAAGTAGGTCTGGGCAACAGTCGGTCGTCGCGACACATACGTCTCGATTCGCGACAGGTAAAGTAAGCTGCCCTCACATATTTCCTTCTTCTTGTCCAAGTGTAGTAGTCTATTCTTCCAGACTTCCAGTCTTCATGGTCTTCAAAAAGTAGTCTCCATGGTCTTCAAATCTTCCAACCATTACCTTATCTCACAAAATCCGCATTAAAAGTGATAAGAGAACTAGAGTCGCTCTTAACTCTCCAAATAGAATTTCAAGGTAAAATGGATTACCCAAAGCACAAAAGCATACCAAACTGAGCACAAAAGATCCCAAAATTATCGTATAATTTGGACGTATCAAACCTCCCCACACTTGAACCTTACTTGTCCTCGAGTAAGAAAAGATTCAAGAATACAAAGAAGTTCAAATGTCCCCATCCTAATTCTAATAATCCCCCAAATCAAAACCTCACAAAACTCTCAATATCATAATTCCCCAAAAGTTCTATCACAACCCAAATATACTACCTATCATTTCCCGAATTCCTATAGAAGCATTTCCTAATCCAGAATTGATATTCCCCAAAATCCAATGGTGTCAAGTGAAACAAAAACAATATCAAATGTTTAAATACAAGATTCACTTCATACCAATATATACACCCAAAAACGAAGTATACCAAGAATCAAGAATTTCATACCTTACTTTGTTTTCCCCGCTAAATTACCCAATCCCAAGTAGGTTCATGATGTTAGACTACCCGATCATCCAAATTTCAACCGCAACCTTATGACTCTAATGCTGGAAAATGAGTAGATATTTAACCAATTTTTATTCTTCTCTCTTTCTCTCATTTTGCCTAGGAGCCCTTTCGGGTTTTCATCCTAGCCAAACATCATGTTTCTTTGGCTCACATCTCACTCACATTTAGCCTCTCATTTTTACCTAGGCTGCCCTTTCTGGTTTTTGGCCTATCCAGGCCCCAAATGTTGCCAAAATTGCCCTCTCGGGTTTTCAACTTAGCGGATTTTATTTTTATTTTTTTGTTCCTTTTCATTTTCTAATAATTTTTTCAAAAATTTTCAATCAAAAATAGCTAAATAGATTTATGCATTTCAAAGCTTCTAAAGCATTCAAAAGCAACATAACAGAATATCCCAGAAGTAATAAAAATATCCAGAATGTTTAGATTATCTCAAAAGAAAATAGCTAAAAGCAAATCCAACATATCTAGATCATCCCAAAAGATAACAAAAGAAAACAACAATTCCCTCCCCCACACTTGAGTCTTACATTGCCCTCAATGTATCCAAACTAAGGAAAAACACTATTCTTATCAAAGTACATATTGAAGTAGGGGGGGGGTACAAAGAATATAAATGCTCACAATCACAGCTGTGAGGAAGAGCCACCATCTCCGTAACATTGGTGATATGGAAGAGCCACCATATCTGTTTATAATCACTCTTGGGTTGGCTTCGCGAATGATGGGTCAGAACTATGTCGCGACTCGTGAACTAGAAGTTAATGGTCAGAACTATATCGCGACTCGCGACTTTAGATTCGAGACTCGCGACTAAATGTTCGAGACTCGCAACTAAATGTTTGAGAGTCACGACTGGATGTTCCCGACTCTCGACATAAGCTTTGCGACTCACAAATTTCTGGTCTGAGACTTCACAAAATGGCAGGTTTCCACTGATTCTATCGCAACTCATGACTGAAGATTTGCGACTCACTAATTCTTTAGTCAGGGATTTCAAAAATTTGAACAATTACCCTGAAATGGTCGCGACGTGCAATGGTTTTTTTGGCAACGTGTGACAGATCTATCGCAACTCACAAACAAATCTTTGCAACTCGCAAAAATGTGAAATGAAAGTTCACATTTTTCAAATGTTTCCCTGATTGTTTTGCGACCCGCGTCTAGCCAATGATTGGTCACGACTCACAAACTATTCTTTGCGACTCACAAAAATGTGAACTGGATGGTCACATTTTCCAAAATTTCCCTTGATTAGTCGCGACTTGCGGTTCGCGGCTAGCGATTGATTTGTCTAGATTCGCGACTAAATCTTTGCAACTAACGACCATCAGGCCCTCCTGGTACTTAGAAAAAAATTTAATACCCAAATTTCAAGCTTTCGCCCTGTCTTCTAAGATTCCTTTCCTTCACCTGGCCAGTCATTGCTCTTCACATTCCTACAAAAACATGGACAAAAAATAACCGTGAAAAGAACATGGACTAATCATAAAGAAAATAACGACAAAAACAGAGATTGAAATAACATCAATGGAAGGTCATGAATGACTATCTGGATAATCAAAACCTAGTTTATTTATCGTCTTTGGCATGAATTACCTCCCTTCTTGGAATTTACTCACAAACTGGATCAAGAAGATCAACATCTTCTCCTTTTTCTGGCACAAAAATTTCATGGTAAATTTTCAAACGTTGCCATTCACCTTGAAGGAGTTGGAATTAGCTCAATCCGAGATTTCCACCTCACCATGCAGGAAAATGTTTACCACTTCAAAAGGGACAATCTATTGTGACCTCAATTTACCAGGAAATAGGCGAAGGCGGGATAGAAATAGGAGGACCTTTTGACCAGCGTCGAACTCTTTCTTATTGATCATATTTTCTTGCAAAGCCTTCGTCTTTTCCTTGTAGATCTCTACGTTCCCATAGGATTCCCTTTTTATCTCCTCCAATTCCTGAAATTGCATCTTCCTGTGCAAACCGGCCTCATCTATATCAAGGTTGAATTTCATGACATCCCAATAGGCTTTATGCTCTATTTTGATCGGAAAATGGCACGGCTTTCCAAAGATTAACCTGTATGGTGACATACCGGTTGGTGTCTTATGTGCCATCCTATATGCCCACAAGGCATCATTCGGCCGAGAACTCCAATCCTTCCTGTTAGGATTGACCATTTTTTGAAGAATGAACTTGATTTTCTGATTGGAAACTTTGGCCTGGCCATTGTTTTGTGGGGGATAGGCCATGGATGTATTTTGTGTGACACCATACTTCTTCAAAAGTTCTTCAATTTTCCAATTGAAAAAATGGGTGTCACGGTCAATAATCAAGGCTCGAGGGATCCCAAACCTCAAGAAGATGTTATCTTTCAAGAAATTTGCAACCACTTTAGATTCATCAATCCTGGTGGGTTTTTCTTCAGCCCACTTTGACACATAATCAATGGAAAGTAGAATATATGTAAAGCCAAAATAGTCAGGGAAAGGTCCTATAAAATCAATGCCCCATACATAAAATATTTCACAATACAATATAGGTTTCTAAGGCATATCATTTCTGGAGGAAATATTTCCTACTCTCTGATAGTCATCACAGGCTTTGGAAAAAGTGTATTGGGAGGTCGTCGCCATACCTCTCAAATGTATAATTTATAAGCCCTAAATGCTTACTAAATAAAATTAAGTAGATAGTGGCAAATCGGGGTCGTCCACGAAGAAGAGGGATTTTCCTAAGTGTTCATGCATATAAGGGTGGATATAAGCCTAGATATA